>CM077286.1:6182720-6242720 GCA_039654925.1 Anguilla pacifica
CTGTTTTTTACGAGGACCGGTTTTGTTTCCCCCCCCCCCCCGTTCGGGACGGTTTATGTGTTACCCAGACAGACGGAGGAGGCACACCGGATGCTCTCGCCCCTGCCCTGTCATTTACGACCCCGTCCCGTCCATCTCTGGCAGGTAAGGAGCGGGGGGAGGGGTGGGGTGGGGGTAGTCCTTTATCTGTTTGGCCTGCAGAACGTGAGCTTTTAAACCCTCCCCCTCAAACCAGAGAAAGTACGGGCATTCGGTCCTGGAGGGAACTCTTCCGAAAGCTTCCCTGATGTCTCTCGGCCGAGGGGAACCCAGCTCGGGGGTCGTTACCATGGCGAACAATTAATCCAAGGGCATCCTGGGAAAATGGCAGCATGCGTTTTACTGTTATTACCTCATTAACCAGCCGGGGGGGGGGCAGGGGTAGGGGTGTGTGTGCGTGTGCGAGTGTATGCGTGTGTGTGCGGGCGTGCGTGCTTCTGAGGGTGTGTGTGTGAGTGATTGAGTCATACACACACACACACACACACACACACACACACGAAACAAACCTCTACAGAGCTCCACACACACAGCTCTGTAACCAACCTCCACAGAACTGGTGCAGTTTGTGTAGAGCAGAGCTCCCTAAAGAAGGTGAATTACTCTTATTCACCTTACTAAGCTGATGTATAAAAGCAGGGAACTGTGGAAAGCACCAGAAACACAGATCACGCAGAAACAGACACACACACACACACACACACACACACACAAAACAACAACAACAAGATAAAAGAACCCATGACACCACGGCCAGACCCTGTGGCCATAAAGTCATTCTGTTGACTTCCTTCCTATCGCCAGACTGCAGACTGTAAACACGTCTGCTCCCCCAACCCCCTCCCAGCCTCCCTGCCCCCCTGCCCCTCCCCTTCTTCACCACCCAATGCCCCACTACTCCACCCCCCTCTTGACCCAAAGAGACGGAGAACCTTCAACAGCCTGAGAGGAACAGAACCTGCTGTCTCACAGGGCGCAGATGGGTCCATATAAGCTAAAAGCTCTCCCAAGAGTTCAGACAACGTTTACATTCAGGCGTTTACTAGATGTTCTTATCCAGAGAGACTTACACAGTTTACTCACGGAGCGTTTATATAGCAGGACATTTACTGAAAGAATTCAGGTTGAGAATTTTGCTCGGGGGAGCAATGGCAGTGCACCACCCGGGAATCGACCTTACAACCTTCGACTTTACAAGCCCTATCTCCCTAACCACTATGCCACACTGCAACCCGGACCTCTGATTGGTTCTCGCGGGAAAGAGGGAGGGACTTCTGATTGGTTCCTGCGGGAGGGAGGGAGGGAGGGGGGGGGGGGGGCCAGTAAGTCTTGGCACCGCAGTGGCGGCAGCGGCCAGACTGAGGAAATGGCGGCCATCTTTAACAACAGCTGACGACCGAATGGCGGACAGGCGTGCGCTTAAAAAAAAAAAAAAAAAGGCGATGGAGACCAGCCGACAGGGAGGAGCCTTCAAAGCAGCTCAGAACACAATCTCCAGGCAGAAAGACCTTGAACCAAACGGCCCTTTCATCCAGGCGCAATCCCAGGATCCTCTCTGGCAGACGAGAGCTAGGAGAGAACGAGGGCCGGGATGAGACTGATCTCTGATTCGAGATATCCATCCATCCATCCATCCATCCATCCATCCATCCATCTATCTATCTATCTTTCCAACCATCCCATGGACTGGGAAAACCGCATTGGAAAAATAAACACTTTTAATTCCATAATTTTTCATTTGAATTCCCCTCAAAAAAAATCAAGGGAACAATGAACAAGTGATGTATATTTTAAAGAACAAAATGCATTCAGTTGAGTTAAAGGTGTTTCACCGCTCCAAGCACAAACCCGTTCTCTGCTAGACTGAGAAAACCCAGAGGCACTGGAAACGCACACAGGCGTGCTAATTCCACGTCTACGCAGAGGAAAAATAGACCCCTGTCCTCATGAGAGAGATAAGACTGAACATTCAATCATTTCGATATTTAACTGCACGATCAGCAAACCACTAGCTGGGTCAGTATTTAAATTGGTGTCAAAAAAAAATCTTCATCAATATTCACAAAGGAAAGCCGTGAAACAACACTACTGACATTATCAAAAGTGCCAGTTTCTACAGCATTTGACGGGAGGTAAAAGAGGGCTTCGCTCATTTGAATATTCAATCTGAGGAGACATAAATTATTAAAGTATGAGAATGTAAATCCTTTGCTGTCAGAACGTGCTGGCGTTTTCTGTGCCCTGACTTAATACGAACTGCTGGAGAGGGAGAACGAGCATGAGACAGAACACATACCCCAGTTCTAAGGAACTGTCACTTTAAATGAGACGGAATCTTTAGTGACATCACAACGGTAAAGACGCAAGTACTGGTTTTCAGGCCTACATCAGGTGCACATAAAAGGAACAACAAGGTGAAAAACTATTTTTTTTTTTTATCTCATGAACAATGGCCAACCTGGAGGCTGACTGCATGTGTACAAACTTCCCCTTAACCTCAGAACCGCCAGCAGGTTTGTGTGGTTCTCCAGTCATGATAAACACCAGTCAGAGCCCAGGCTGCATTTGACAGGAAGTCAGTGTACCCACAATGCCCTGCGCCAGGCCTTCTCATCGGGGCCGTTCAGCAGTTAGCGGATGAGCGCTATGCTAACGCGCACAGTGCAGGGAGGTGGATGGGGGGGGGACTTACTGGCCAGGAGCAGGCAGGACGGGGGGGCACTTACTGGCCAGGAGCAGGCAGGACGGGGGGGGGGGGGGACTTACTGGCCAGGAGCAGGCAGGACAGAGGGGGGGGGACTTACTGGCCAGGAGCAGGCAGGACGGGGGGGGGGGGACTTACTGGCCAGGAGCAGGCAGGACAGGGCGATGACGTACAGCTGCTTGATGGCCACGTCGTAGTGGTCCATGAACAGGTCCAGCAGGTACACGGCCAGGTGGCGCGCCGTGGGGCACAGCTGGTAGCGGTTGCTCAGGATGGCCAGCAGGTCGGCGAAGTACCGCCGCATCCCGATCTGGGGGGAGTGGGCGCGGTACGCCGGCAGCTTCAGCTCCTGGGGGGGGGTGAGAGATAAACGTGCGTCACCAAAAAAATGCATTTCAGTCGTCAGAGATGAACATCCTTCCCCCGTTCATTTCACCACCTGCTCGGAAATTCCTGCACACAAAACATTTCACCAAATTTATTCTTCAATAATCCCCGTGGAGATTAAACCTCTTTTTTGAAGTATTTTTCGAGGTCTTGGCACGAGAACAACTTAATAAAAAGGAGAGGAATGAAGGACTGTAAGCTCTGGCACTGGAGGAGAACAGAGATCTGATCTGTGGGGTTCAGTGTCTGGACCCATGGTGTCCATAAGAGTCACGTGTGCGTACAAATATACGAAAGGCTGCAGGCATTGATGGCTTACTTTCTCCTCAATAACAATGTGAGCTAAAAATGTTAACGCGTGCCGATACACAGATATGAGGATGTGTAAGAAAGTTCAGCCGGTTTCAGACGAGCAGTGCAGTCTATCACCAAGGACACCATCTGTTTGACCCAGTCTGCAGTGTCACGATACTTCCTGACATTCTCAAGGTCAAATAAAGCCTGTAGTATTAGGGGAGAGTTCTGGACTACATTTCCCATCAGAACTTTTGGTTCAGAACTGGCATCCAAAGTGCTTCAACTGGCGGAACGCACACAGACGTGTGTGTGTGTGTGTGTGTGTGTGTGTGTGTGTGTGTGTGTGTGTGTGTGTGGATGTGCTTGTCTGTGTGGGTATGCGAGAGTGTGTGTGTGTGTGTGTGTGTGTGTGTGTGTATGGATGTGCGTGTCTGTGTGGGTATGCGAGTGTGTGTGTGTGTGTGTGTGTGTGTGTGTGTTTCATGGGTCGATGCCCACAGAATACCAGAAGATCCCCCGCTATCCCATAAGCCCTTTGGCAAACAGTTAACCACAGGAGGGAGTTTACACGGGAAAGACCGACTCCACAGGTGGCCCTTGTGTTGACTTGCATAATCTGACAGCACTGTGCAGTCTGACGACGACGTCGGTGCAAGTCTATCGAATGTAAACCACAGCAGAAGATCACGACATTTTTAACATCCTCACATTTTGGACTTGGCAAGTGATAAGGTTTACTCCATGAGAGAAAAAAATAAAAATATATTATCTGCAATATTATCTAACAACGCTACATAAATTTTGACTGTCTTGCCTTGATCTTTTTGAACCAAGAAGCATTTTAAATAAGGAAATGCCATTAACATGGATCAGCAACCACTGAGAAACAGAAATGAGCAGTTTTTAACTATTCAGCATTTATGCAAAAAAAAATGCATAAAAATGATTTCTGCATAAGGGCTGCAGCTGCATAACAGCTTTCGACAGGCTACCTCATTCCAATTAGCGGTTTAGCTAGCCAAATCGCCGCAGCTGCTGTAAGTGACTTAACGAACGCTCCCATTCCTGAAATGAAGCCACCGCAGCAGCGGGCAGTGATCTAATATTAATACACCTCGGAGAAGGCCAGGAGCGTGCGTGCAGACCGCTCAGATGCGATTTGTACATTAGAAGTGAGGTGTTAAATTAAACATGGCGAGCTCCCCTGGAAGGCGGGGGGGAACTCCTCGGCCCCCCGCTGGGGCAAACATGGCCGCCGCGAGGGCAGATTATCATTTGGGAAAAGCCCACAGCTGCACTAAGACGGGCACACCAAGGCTGCCACGGCCCATCCCTGCTTTTGTGGCAGTTAAGACTGGGCGAGTAGAGACACACACAGCTGAAAACCGCGCGTAAAAACAACACCGACTCATTCCATATTACACTACAGGCATTCAGCAGACGCTCTTATCCAGAGCGACTTACACAGCTTTATACGCAACATTTACACTGTACCCAGTTATACAGCTGGATATACATACTGAAGCAATGCATGTTAAGTTACCTTGCTCAAGGGTACAACGGCAGTCTCCTACCCGGGAATCGAACCTGTGATCTTTAAGTCACAAGACCAGTTCCTCACCTGACCCATTATACCACACAGCTGCCATATCCTACTCAGGGCAGACCGGATACTCAAGAGTAAGAGGGAAGAGCCAGAGGACATCACCAGAGCTGAAGCCAGCACAATATAAACCACGACCGGAAAAGCAGGATTATGGTCTCATATAAACACCCATTAAAAAAAGGGGACATGGGGAAAGATCCTGATTGGCCAGCGGAAGGTCACACCTCACCTACAGCTCATTAAAAGCAGAAACGACACAGTGATGGATCATGGGAAAGTGCGGGGGAAAAACCCAAACTGAGTCAGACCCGCCCCTCACTGACCTGCTCGCATGTGTCGGGTTGTGAAGGGTGGGGGGGGTATAGATAAATAAATTTTAAAATTTCATTTTTTTTTTTTTTTTTTTTTAAATCAACACTTGTGTTCTAATAGAGGCGCAATCCAGACAGGAAAAGCGCTCCACACTAGATCCAATTATAAGGCTCTTTGTTTCTATAGAGAAAGGATGCCTGCTGACAACGGGAACATCGCACTAAGAAAGCGATCCTTCATGCCCTCTGAGAGAGGCTGTGCCGCTGTGTGTGCGTCAGTACCAGGGACAACCACCTCATCGGGTGAAAAAGTAAAACTTCGTTTCCCCCTGTCCAGCAGCGTACTCCCTTGTTTGTGCTTCCAGCTCCAGGCCCGTAAGGAAGGGAAGACTCCGGACGGTGATGGATTAGGGTGTGACTCAGAGACGCTCCATCACCCCGTGGCATACAGAAGATAACAAGCAGGGCTGAGCTGAACAGAACACATCATTTTATACGAGCTGTAAGAACAGTGTGTAATGATAATCCTCAGAATAGAGTCGGCACACAAAATGAAATATCCTGCACGTTTGTTTTTTGCATTGCCATTTTTTCCCCCCCAGATAATTATGAACGTCAGGGCTGGAAATTTGCAGACCTATACACATCTGCAGTCATAGTTATTAAACAACAGAGTTTTTCATAAGCATAAGTAGCAGCATATTAACATCACCCAAAATCCCTATTTCTGTGACAATTAACCCAATTCACACAGTGCACAGTTTGCCCTGTTTAACGAGTATGAAGTTTAAGCAGAATAATTAAATCCTCCTGTGGTCCGTTGCATATAAGTACTACATGAAATTAAAATTTAAATCCAGCTCACTGACAGTAAATAATAATAATTTAGAGCTGGCTGAAAACAGTAGCTTTTGGACATTCCTTGTGCAAAACAGAAAAAAAGGACAAGCCCCCACATTCTGTAGTTTGCTATAAATAATTTTGCATGTAAATTAGCGGCTATTTTAAAATGTGAAACCAACAACCATTTAAAATGATATGTTTTTTTTTTAAATGCGTGTAATTCCGTATAACACATTCTGTGTATCGTAGAGCGATGCAGTTTCAGTGCAGTCACACATGGGGGGGAAACCCCATGAGCAGCAGGCTAAGCTAACGACGCTAACGGTGGAGGCACACATGCAATGCCAGGCACATCTGCCGGGTAAATATACTTGACCAATCAGCAGCAGCTACGGCAGCAGTGTCAGGAGATTGGCTATAAACGCTCACAGATAACACTGGGCAGCGGCCAATCGCGTTGTCCCATAAACCCAAAGACCCATAAACCCAAAAACCAGCATCTGGCCATCAGAACAAGTACAGCTGCTGTGGGACGGTGCTGCATTAATTGTTTTCTTGTTTTTTTGGGGGGGGGGGGGGTGTATTAAAAAAAAATTTTTTTTTTTGTAATTACAGTTTAAATTGCAGACATTCTATAAAACAGTAATACGTCATTACCAGTCTTCCACTCAGTTCATGTAATAATGGTTAATTAGTTGTGCATTCAATCTGACATTAAATTGCATTTGTCACACTAAACAGCTGTAGCCTCCCATGAGGCCACTCATGGAAGCCTGCTCCTAATACTGTAGGAAACCGTCCACATTTTTTTTAACTTAGCAAAGAACACATGGAAGCTGGGGAACTGGGCCCTGTGGTGCAGTGATTTCGGGACGTACCCGTCTGTACTGGGGCAGGAGGGCAGATGGGTGCGGGACAGGGCACTGTCCCAGGTAGAGCGGGGTGTGTCTCACGCCCAAACAGCTGGGAGCTCGCCCCATTCCTGTTCAATTAGCTGCCTGTGCGTGTCGCGCTAGGGGACATTAGCATGAAAATGCTGAAGCGCTTCGGTGCGACAGTGCCAGGAGGAGAGAGAGAGAACACAGTGCTGCAAGTCACAGGCGAGTCTGAGGACACAGTTTGAGGATGTGACACAGGCAGGGTTAATAAACCCTCAGCATTGCTCCTGGGGATAATCAGCTGACACAACACAAGCCATTCCCTGCCAAAGCTTCCGGAAAAAAACCGTACAGTCGGGAATATCCTCATGAAATCACACGGAGAGAAACTACAGACCACAACCCAAGGTGCCCTCTAACTTCCTGCAGTGTGGACTTACAGGCCTGCTTGTACAAACACCAGCAGGACGGTCCCACTTCTCTGTGCAAACTAAGAGAAAAACTAAGCTAATAAAGACAGAAGAGTGCGGATTTCCTTTCTCATCTGTGCAAACTAATACAAATTCATAGGTTTTTATACATAAAAAATAATAGAAACACACACAATATTCACCAGACAATGTCACACTGATTCTAGAAAGCATTTTTTCCACCCTCTTTCTTATTTATTGGTGCTAATTCACCAGCTTAAATGAAACTCTAAAGTTTGATAAGTGAATATGTACCATTGTGTGTGGGGGGGAGGGGGCAGGTTAATCTCCTTAAGTACAACTGTTAAAGGGCTAAAAAAGAAAAACAGCTAACTGTTTTATGTAAACAAGGACGTAAATGTCTGGCATTTTAATGACCTCAGGCAGCAGAGGATCTGGGGCGTGACAGGAAGTGGTAATAATGTGGCCGTCTGGGGAGGGGGGGGGTATTGTGGTGCTCTGCCCCCCCCCCAGCACAGTTTGGGGGTCTCCGGCCCATCTGTCCTTCTGGGGGGGGGGGGTATGGGGGGCAGAGCTGGAGCCGGCCAGGCTGGGGGTGGGCGGGGCATTGTGGGGGCCGGGGGGGTAATTGAATATTCCTCAGTGGCCCCTGATTTGCATGTCTGACAATTTACCACATGGTGCCCCCCCACCCCCCACCCATATCACCAGCATCACAGCGTTTATGCTGCACAGCTTGCTGAATGTTATTACTCAGCGTGCGTGTCTGTGTGTGTGTGTGTGTGTGTGTGTGTGCGTGCGTGCGCATGTATGTGTGTGTGCATGCGTGTATGTGTGTGTGTGTGTGTGTGTGTGTGTGTGTGGAAATACAGTCATGGCTGCTAAGGGGGTCCAAAACTGCCAAAAAGGAAAGACAGCAGGACTTTTAACTAAAGCAGATAAACAGATGGGTGCTAATCTGGTCCAAGTCATCACGCACGCTCTCACACACACACACACACAGACACACACACACGTGTACACGCACGCACACGCACGCGCACACACACGCGCACTTTCCCAGAGAAAGGAGAACTGATCTATCCCTCTCTCTCTCCTCGCCCTCATTGTTGAGTTTAGTTTGTGATCGGCTTGTTCTGTCTGACAGGGACATCGCAGGAGCGGGTTAAATCCCTGTGTAATCTGCAGCTCCCTGCCCCCCCCCCCCCCCCCAACAAACGCAGACGCACAAAGAGACAAGTAAATTAAAGATGGGGAGGGAGGCAGAACGCTGCCTATGACAAGACTGACCTTTCCTGGGGGAGACAGCTGCCGTAGCAACATCCCTAATCACAGACTCAGAACGAGCTCTCATTGGACAATTAGCCTATTTTTAAAACCAAAGAAGCGCCCCCCCCCCCCCGCCCCCCCACCGCTCCCAGACGCACGGCAGATGTTTTCTCTGCCACTTCCAAACACACAAGGAGGAAAAATCTGCTCAATATGGAAGCCAACGGATTCAATTAAAGGTCACTTTCCGTGTAGACGTGAGCTCCGGCCGTTCCCTGGCGCAATAACGCTCACGTCCAACGCAAACTGAGGAATATTCAATTACCCCCCGGCCCCCACGAAGCCCCGCCCACCCCCTGCGGAACTGCGCTGTGGCAGGACACGCAGACAAGCGCGCGACACAGGACCCGCACAGCACTGTGCCAGGGACGGGAACGTATAGACACAAAAAACACACCCGGGCTTTTCAGAGAGACTACCCAAAGTAAACACTGAAGCACTCATGTACAATGAAGCATGTTTCATTATTAATTTTTAAAAAAATGTTTAGCATCTTCCTCAGAGTCCACCTGAGATCTTTTCTGTCTATTTGCAGGGCCCCAAACTCACAGCGCTTCCTCTCTTTCATAAGAGGCTGATGTGCGCGGGAGAAGCCCGCGTTTCGTGGGAAATTATAATAACCATCGCGCGTAAAAGCAGCGCCGGAATTAAATGTTTCCCCTGGCGCTTTCAGCTGCATTCATTAGTCTATCGGGTTACCGCAAACACCCTCTGGCTCCTCGGCCTAGCCCCCCCTGCCCCCCTCCCTCCTCCCCCCCTGCCCCCCCCCCACCCATCCCAAATTAAGGGCAGACTTGGGGAAAAGGGGAGAAATAATTATGTTCGAACAGGAAGCCCCACATTCACATCCAGCCTCTAATAAATCCTGATGAGAACTGACTAATAAAATATAAAGCTGGCATTGAGAAGAAACTGAACGTGACTAAACCCCAAGAGTCCACCACACACACACACACACACACACACTCAGACACTCCCTCTCTCTCACTCACTCACACACACACTACCTCACACAAACACACACACACACACATCTATAAAAGGAGAGTCACAGGTATTTGTCAAGCAAAGGTAAATTAATAGTGAAAAAGAATATTCCGGAACAATATGCCTACCGTCCCCAAAGTAAACATAAAAAGCACACAGAAGTAGAGCACATTGTCACTTTAAATTATAAATTCCTCACAACCAGCCTTCCTGCTTCACCGTTCCCCTCAAACAAAACACACAATTAGTGGTGCGAGCATTTCATTTCCTGCAAGGGTAACACAACAGGCCTTTGTTTTCTTCCAAAACAGTAAGTTTCTGGGACACAGACACAGCATCCATTTATCAAAGAGCTGTCTCTCCACGACCGAGGGAATTATCAGAGACTGTGCATCGCCGGGGAGAGACGGCTCTTCCTTCCTGCTCTAACTAAAGGAGTTCCTGCAGCTATTTAAATCGCTGAGTATACGACAAATCCATCTCCGGAAATTAAGGCTGAACAACGTCGGCACAGATTTTCAATGTCAAGTACCGGGGGGGGGGGGGGGGGTCTTTGGTTCCTGATTAAGAGTTCCTGATATTAATTACATTAAGTTCTTCCATTACTTTATATATTTTATTTTATGTATTTTATGTAGTATACAAATTTCGCGACTTACAAAAGCTGTGCAAGTCCCTCTGGGTATCTCGCTCAAGGGTCACCAGAGCGGTGTCCTGCCAGGGAATCAAACCTGCAACCTTTACCCCAGTTACAGGCCCAGCTCCCTAACCATGATACTACAGTGCCACACAGAGTCCTGCGGTTTGCATGGTAACAGTGGCACACGTGGGTTAATGGGGGGGGGGGGGCTGGACTAGGGCATCGGTGAACAGGAAGGGCGAACGTTCCCCCGGCCAGTGAGCGCGCACGGTTCGGCGAGGCCCGCGCGCGCCATCACTCATCCCGCCACCGCCGCGCTCCCCGCAGGGTTCACGCTGGGACGCCGGGACTGCGACGGCTTCCATAACAACAGCTGCCGGAGGAGGCAGGGGCAGCGCTCCCGCTAAATGCTAAATGTGTCATCCAATACCTCCAGAGACGCACGCAGGGAGCCAGAGGCCACCCCGCATCAGACCAGGCGAGCGCAAACACCTGGCCTTATCTTCGCCGTCACACAAAGCTAGTGACGACTGTCCCCCCCCCACCCCCTCCACCACCACCACCACCACCACCACCACCACCACCCCTACCCCCAGGAAGATATAGAACCAAGACAACCGTAATACAATCCCTTCAAACCTGAATTTTTTGGTTCGTTCCCCACTACCAGACTCAAACATCCAAAGCCAATGATGCCTATAAGCAGGAGGTGGTTAAGGAAATGGAGCACCTTTCCCAGGGTGCTTTTCTGCCACCTGTTCAGCCACAAGCAGTGGACCAATGAGGGAGAGCTACCACTTTTAACGACATTTTTATTTTCTTCAAACCCAGAACAACATCCAAACTTCTCCAAGATGGTGCCCTTCCGCACAGCCTGACCGACTTATCCCAACAGTTACGTGCGCGAAAAATGAACATAAACTGCTAAGCCAACGATCTAAAGGCGCGAGCTGTACGTCCTCCTTCGGGGCCGGAGCAGATGCGTTCGGATCACAGAGTGAGAGGGACACGCGACATCTCGCGCCTTCGTACCAAAAAGGACACGCGGTCAGCTCGCGTCGCTTTCATTCACTTCTGTGAAACACCAACGGGTGTATCCGTCGCTTTTTGATGTGCCCGTGGTATAAAATAAATAAATAAAAAAACCCGTGGAGACGCATCGATTTGCGCAGAGGACACTCACCTTGATGCGGAGAGACTGGTGTATGTCTGCGGCAAGCTGACCCTTCCACCACTGCCCCTCCGATTCCATTTTCCCATCCAGAGCTGGTGAAAAGAACGGAGTAGTATAACCCTGAAAAGATCAAAGCGTGCACGACGCTGGGTCAAACTTCTCTGGTATCAGAAGCGCCGGGGGTTTTAATTGGGATTAGGACATTAATCAAGTGGTTCGTTTAATTTATAATTAGTCCAAAGACGGCAATTGGGGGGCAAAGGCATCCATTATGTTCATGCAAACTTGCTCCAGTTTTTCTTACAGCCCGGAGTGCTTATGCTTTTTTTTCCCTATTTGACGACCCCTTGCCGAATTCATGGCTTGAACAATTATCACACCCGCAACAATATATTTTAAAATAACCATACTTTTGTATAACTGTATATACACACAACTGTGAAAACAAGATCAATAACAAAAAACAACTGATAATTCAGGTAAACGCGTCCCACTGAAAACATTTCCAAACACTAAATTATCTTATCGCCGAACTTTGCCTGCACGCGCGACTCTGACTCATCCCCGTAGCCTGAACTTCCAAAAAATCTCAGTCACGCTGGTGCTCAGTAAAAACCCAACATAGTTTTAGCAAACAGTGATAAAGCTGTTAGTCAAGCGCTTTACCAGAAACGCAAGTCTATCGAGCACATTTTTACAAAGTACTTTCCTACAACCACCTACCATGCACTGCTGGCGAGTGTTTTAGTGACTTCGCAACTTTCCCGTAATAATATTACTATCACGAACGAATTCGGGCGCATCAAGATTTCCTGATCACTGACTCTGTAAAACTGTATTTTAATTACATTAGATAACAACGAAAAGCCAGGATACACAGTTGATTATAAATACGGTCGGCAACACGTTCGTGGTCCGTACGCCAGAAGACAGTTATCATTAGCTAGCAGTCTGGCTAATGTTATTGTTTAACCGAACACGGGAAACATTTAATTCCCAGTTCGGACGCTTATCACTGAACATACTGCGTTTCAAACAACATCACGAAACAGAACAACTGATGGTAACAGGGACCTCAAAACAATTAGCAACATGCATGTAGCGGTCAGATACACTTACCACTCAAACAGCAGTTCTACAGACCCCTTTGTTTCACACCAACATCCTGAATTTACAAATTCCTCGTTCAACTTTCTTTTTGCTTTCTTATCAGAGAAAAGCCGAGGAACGAGCCTTTTCTCGTCCCTGAAACAAATACCACGAGTGCCAAATAGCAGAAAAGTGGTTTATCCGTCGGTTTAAACGTGTTTTCCACTTTATTGCCTTGTTTTCCCACTGTCGTCCTTCCCCACGCGTTCCTTCAATGGTGTGTGGTTAGGCTACCACAGCTGCTGTTGCGGTGAGAAGCTCGAGGAACTCATGGACCTGCACACGAGCACGGCAGCTCCAGGGTGCCTCTGGGAGTTGTAGTCCTAAAGAAGCGTCTCCGTCAATAATTAAAAGTTCATAGGGGTTTTCTATAGTACGAGATAAAAAAATAATAAGCGCATTGTTCGTTCCTTTGCCAAATAGCATACAATATAACGAGTTTAAAAAATACTATTTTGAGTGTTGTTTTTGCGTGTGCTAAGACTGTCCTCAATACAGGCCAATCTGTGATAGGCTGAAAAGGAAATCTGATAACGTTTATCATTAAGTAAATGAAACAATAATTTTAAAAAATGTATTTTGTGTTTACTCTGTTTCCCTTTGTCCAATATTACATTTTGTCTAAAAAGATGAAACATTTAGTGTGACAAATGTGCAATAATAGAGGAAATCGGGAAGGGGGTAAATACTTTTTCACGGCACTGTCCATTGCTCAAAGGCAGGAGTGGCAAATATTATCAGAAAAGGGCCAATGTGGGTGCAGGTTTTTATTTTAGTCAGCCACTACGACATGATTCAGCAAATGAACTAATCATTTTCTTCAATCAAGACCTCCATTTGTAGAATCAGTACTATTAGTGCTGGGCTAAAACAAAAACCTGCACCCACACCGGCCCATTTCGGATAAGATAGGATTCGCCTGCTCAAAGGAATAAAATAATTGCGCAAGTGCGCCCCCACTGGTGAAGCAGGTACATTGCAGTTTTCCAGCACCAGGAGCATAACCAGTGAAGTTCGTCAATGCTTTAAGAAAAATTCTATGAAAATCTATGCAGAGAGACAGCACAGTGAAAAATAGCTCGGGCTGGTAGACCACAAATCTCCCGAATTTAAAGGAGGACAGAATGGACTGACAAATACATCTGGGCAATTTAAAATAAAAAACATGAATGTATGCATTTTCTTAATTATCAGAGTCTGTTTTCTTTGTTTGGTACTATATGGTGAAATAATACATTAATGAAGACTGTACATTCATCCGCACAGTCAAATATTTCACAACGCATAAAGGAAAATGAGCAAATTCAACAAACGCGTATTGCTCATTAACTCATTTGACCGACTAAGCCAGGGTTATTTGCTAGAACAAACACTGATACGCAGTGCCTACGTGCCAGGAATGAGTGAGTTTCACCGAGCCACCTGGGGTGGGTTCAGGATGAAAGCAGGTCTGATATTTTTCCGTACTCAACGCAGCGTTCATTCTGAAGGATTTGGAAGCCCTTTTGCGGCCAGCGCGTGTGAGATGTGTTTGCTCTTGTTAGGCAGGCATGCCAGGGGTACTGCTCAAAAACAGTTCTTTGCAACAGGACTTTCAACACATCACTGTTTACGCAGCACAGCACATGACATTAAGAAATTCCATATATAAATACCAAACCTCTAACCTCTTTCGGTTGAAATGCAAGCAGGTGGCCTCTGGAGAGGGGGGGGGGGGGGGGGGGGGGGGCACCTCTGTGTCATATTCTTAAAGGGGAACTCCACACAAACGCGTGTTCGCACCCGTAAGCTCAGCTTCACAGGCCGGTATGAGCTACATTTCCTGCGTCAAATTCAAATATTTAATCCCCAACTGTCGACGACCATTAGAGGCGATGAGGTCGTTGGTGGCGTAACTCCTCCTCTCCTTATCATTTAAAGAGTCTATTTTAGTGAAAACATAAAAATACGACCACACGCTCGTACTCGGAGGTGGTTTGAGGCGTGGCGGTTGGGCGGGTAGAGAGAGAGAGTGTGTAGCCTCGGTCTGGACGTGTGCACATCTGTGTGACATCACAAGGCTTGCCTGTTTAGCCCTCAGACTGAGTCATTGCAGACAATCGCAGCCCTCTTCACAGTTGTGTTAACAAAACAGCGCAAGGGTGATCTTTTATTAAGTGCAGGCATCTTGTGAACTTGAATATGTGTGAACTACAGCCTGCATTTCCTGAATCCGTTCTCAACAATGGCGGCAAGGCTGGTGACCTCATCATTTGGGGGCGGGGCTCTGTACATGTTCTTTGCTGTGGGATACATTGTGGTATGTGACACACTAGAAATGACACAGATCGATTATTCTTCAGTTGAGGACCAACATAGGGCATCAGGGGTGCCCAACCCAGTTCCTGGAGTTCTACGGTCCTTTAGGTTATCACTCCAACACTTACAAAGCACACCTCATTCAGCAGCTAGAGATCTCATTGAGCTGCTAATTAGATGAATCAAGTTTGCCTCCAGGGCTGGGCAGCCAGCAGTATTAAATGGTGACTTTTGACTGGAGTTCTCCTTTAAGTGAAGACTGGCACCACCTAGTGTCAAACTTTGCTTATATCAGGTATCGTGCTATATGACCAAAAAAACCTGAGGCAGCATTACATTACATTACATTACATTACTAGCATACTAGTAAATTCACATATTTAACATGTGCATCTACGATTTCAAATGCAAACCCACACAAGCAAATCAAAACATTTGACAAATCTTTAAAAAAAATTAAATGTCTGTATACAGACAGAAAGTTACATTCAGGCTGCATCAGAGTTCCCTTGACCAAGTCACTGGCCTTCTGCCACCACAGAATGAAAGCAACACTGTAAAAACTGCATTTTGGCTCAACAAATGCTGAACTCCAAGCAGTCTGCATGGGTGTACAAGCCCGTCCTTTAATACATATAAAATCAAATTATTCCAACCCAGGGGTGGCCAATTACATTGCCGCAGAGCCAGTGGTGTATGCATGTTTTCACTGTTACCAATCACAATTAAGTAATTAGCTGTATACGCTTTTGCTGGTTTGACCTTAAATCAGACTGCAGTAAACTGCTTCACGCTGGGACCCAGGAACTGCCTGCAGGCGTCACTCATGAACAAATCAAGAAATGTTGTTAAAATGCCAATTTCTAACTGACTGGGCTAATTAAATAATTAAGAGCAGAAGTTGGAATAAAATCCAATAAAAACAGACACAGCCCTCCTTGGGCAGCCCAGTTCTAACCCTTTTGCTTCTCAATAACACTCCATTTTCTATTTCCCTCTTGCACTTTCAAACAACGTTTAACTTAATGTTTTAATGTGTCATACTGACTGATAGCACTGGCTGTGAGCGTGATGGTTTGACTTTAGCTCCATTCATTGTATAAACCTGTATGTGTCCACATAGTCAAGCTGCCCTGGATTTAAGAGCCTCTGCTAAATGCCTAAATGTAAAATATAAACACAGTGTTCCTACAACCTAAAAATAAATAAAAGAAAACACACCAGTGAATTCTTAAACATGAAGTCACAGAGGGGGCAGGGACCAGGTACTGCAAAGTCAGCTTGACAGTTGAGATCCACTGGCTCCTATAACTGCCGAACAGAGGGATGAAATAAGAAGAAAGGAAGAAAAAGCAAAATCAAAAGGCACATTTATTGATTTTTTGTTAAGATTTTGAAGATGTGAACTCGCTGTGCTAGAAGGTTGAGTGAAAAAGCATGTGTTCAGCACATCAGAATTGTTAATCGATATTGTTAATTTCTCACAGCAAGCAGAATTTAGGGGGTTGAAGTTGAAGCTCTCAGGGTTTAATGCATTACACCGGCTGCCACAGAACCTGTCCCACTCGTTCCAACATCGACCCCAGGGGGAGCACCCCAAGGAAGGGGGTTCAGACAGGGGTCCAGTAGAGCCACAGTGTCTGAGGGTTATTGTGGTTTCCTTTCAATCACTGCCCAAATTTATGGCCTTAGAGGTGCTTGGAGTCATCCCAGTCAATCAGTGACTTGAATAAATCAGATGAGGAAACACACAGGAAGTGTGGCCCTCCAGGACTGGAGTCTTCTGTGACTGGCAGCGTAGCATAAAGGTTAGGGAGCTCACAACTCCAGGGCTGCAGGTTCGACTCCCAGGTGGGGGCACTGCAGTAGTTCCACTGAGTGAATCACTTCAGTAAATATCCAGCAGTATAAAATGCCTTAAATCTAAGCTGTGCGAGTCGTTCTGAATAAGGGAGTCTGCAAAATGTCTGAAATGTAAATGAGTCTGACGTCCTCGGTCTCTAACGGAAACTCGGCCTCCTTTCTCAACCCACGCTAAAGGGTCAGGTGGCTTCGGCATTGGCCTTCTGATCCACCTCGTTCAGGAAGTCCTGGTCGGCGAAGATGAGGAAGCCGGTGAAGAGGCTGTCGGTCCAGTAGGGGTCGAAGAAGAGGCCGTTCTGCTCGGAGTAGAAGATCTGCAGCCAGACCTGGTCCCCGCGCTGCAGCCGCAGCACCGTGGAGCCCGACGCCACGTCGTGGTTGCCCGTGTTGGCGTCGAAGGTCCGGATCTTGTACTGGCCGTTGTGCACCAGGCCGATGGCCAGGTGCTTGTTGGCCAGCGTGATGTCGTAGGTGAAGTAGTAGACGCCGGGGATGGCGCAGACGAACTTGCCGTCGCTGGCGTTGTAGTGGCCGCCCTCGTTCAGCAGGATGCGGTTGAAGCGTATCGGCAGGCGCTCCTTCGGGTAGCTCTGCGTCACGGCGACGGAGAAGGCCGACCGCGCCATGTTGTTGCCGCAGTCGCAGCCGCCGGGGCGGCCGCCCTCCCCGTCCTCGCCCCTCTCGCCTTTGACCCCGCCCGCCCCGGCGAATCCCGGGGCCCCGCGCACCCCCTTCAGGCCCCGGGGCCCCGCCTTGCCCACCACGCCCTGCCGGCCCTTCACCCCTGGTTTCCCCGGGTTACCGAGCCGCCCGGGTTCCCCTGGCAGAGAGAGAGAGAGAGAGGGAGGGAGAGAAAGAGAGCGAGAGAGCGAGAGAGGGAGGGAGGGAGTGGGAGAGAAAGGGAGAGAGAGGGAGTGGGAGAGGGAGGGAGGGAGAGAAAGAGAGGAAGAGAGCGAGAGAGGGAGGAAGGGAGTGGGAGAGAAAGGGAGAGAGAGAGAGCGAGAGAGGGAGGGAGGGAGAGAAAGGGAGAGAGAGGAAGAGAGGGAGAGAGCGAGAGAGGGAGGGAGGGAGAGAAAGTTATAATGTGATTTAATGAATGTAATGGAACATAACAATGTAATGAAATGTGCCATAATGTAATGTACTATAACGTAATATTAATGAATGCAATGCATTGTAATGTAACATACTTAATATACTGCAATATAATGTAATGTACTGTAACGTAATGTACTTAATGTACTGTAATGCAATGTACTGCAACATAATTTATGTAATGTACTGTAATACAATGTACGGTAATGTAATGAATGTAATGTACTGTAACTTAATGCTCATCGCACCACAATTTCAATCGAGTTTTGGCGCTCACCCGGGTGCCCCTTTTCCCCTCTCTCTCCATCTTTCCCATCTGCCCCGTCCTTCCCCGGGAGCCCCATCTTGCCGACGGGGCCGGGGGACCCCGGTGCCCCCGGAAACCCCGGCGGCCCCTGGGGGCCCGGCAGACTGCAGACGAGCTGAGAGGAGTGCACGGTGAAGTTTCGGCCCTTCTTGCCGAGGTTCGGGGCCGTCTCAGGGGCGGCGAGAGGCAGCAGACAGGCCAGCAGGGCCAGGGGTACCATGGCGACGGCTAGGACAACAAACGGGGGGGGGAGGGGGGGGCAAACGCGCACGACTGTGTTCAAACACTTTAAAAATCCATCTTTCCTTCCTTCCCTTCTTTCTCCTTTGTTCCCACATCCTCTCAAACGACCCAGAAATAGCTAACAGGCCACCGTGACAGGAAACACTCATTCACTCATTTAAAAAAAATTAGATGAAGGAAGGCAAACGATCTGTCCTCACTCACTTCCTTTAGTGGGTACAATGATGCACCCTTCCAGGAAGCGATTTGGGATGGGTCTGACTGCAAGTCCCACAATGCTTCGCTTCAAACAACTTATTGAAAGGCTTGCGGTAAAGTTGGTGCATAATCAAGAAAGGAATCAAGGAAGGATACATTTTGTAAAAATGAATCACAATGACTACATATCACAGTTGATCATTAAAATCATCAAACAAAAATCCATTTTTCATAGCAACTTTTAAATAATATCTACATAAAAGGAGTTCTTGCAAAATGTTATTTATAATTGAAGTCATTAAAAAAAACTACGGGATGAGAGTGCATGTGCTGGAGAGGCTTTCAGCGTCACACCTGAGCAATGTTTTTCTGCACAATGAAACCGGGAGTGAACTGGGAACGTCCAAATGCTTATGAGTGCTTTTCTCCATTCTCGCCTCCTTCCACTTCCTTTTTTTCCATTGTGACACGTTCAGGGAATCACAGGAACAGAAAGCGAGGAAAGGGCACAAGGAAACATCTTCCAGAAGGTTCCCGAAGGAGGCCTGAGAATCATTAGGGCGTGAGAACGGCCCATGTTCAGATCGGAAAGGAATGAAACCTCAGAGACAAAGCAAAGCTGCAGATTCCGCACAGCCCATAAGATTGGTCGGGGGTGTAATGTAACAGTTCGGGAAATGCGCTTATGCATCAGAGGTTGCAAGTTCAGTTCCCGGGTGGGACAATGCCATTATTCCCTGCAGCTGAAAGCTTAAGCTGAACTGCTTTAGTAAAAAAGATCCACCTGTACGAGCATGTTTCAGAAGAGCAACCCAACACTATAGCTGTAAGCAGCAGCTACAATCCCCTCCTAGAATGCATTTAAATTCAGGAAGAGCGGCATAAAAACACATCCATTAAAAATTTAGCATCAATCAGTGTGAAGCGTAGACATTGATTAATATTTTGAGGCATCAAAAACCTCTATTCTTATCTTTGAATCTAGGAATCCCAACTGCAAAGTACGTATATGCTACATGCATGTATTCTATTCTATTCTCATCCATTCTAACCTATACTATTCTGTTCTACTCTAGCTGAAGAGTAATCTTTTGCCCAGAAGGTCGAATGGGTTTTTCAGTCTAACCTTCATCACTGAGGTAAATCTCCTGTAAATAGAAGTTAAATTAACTGAAAACAGAATGGGACTTAATTCATCTGTTAAATGCGTAAATTAACCGAAAATGACATATTCTTGATAAGTATTCCCAAAATGGACATCTGGGCTGGACCTACTCTAAACCAGTGACCTTAAAGTCACCTGTCAGACCTAAAAATTATCCAGGTACGCAAGGGGGTTTTAAAGTAAGGATAAAATGTGTAAAATTCCTGACTAAGTTCCTTAAAAATGATTATTACGATCACTTTGCTTACATTATGATTATTTTATCTTTCAAAAAAACGTAAAAAACATCGTGAGGATGACCATTCCAAAAAACAAATAAAAAAATCCCCTGGACGTGGCAGAAATTCGTGCCAATTGACAGCTGAGTCGATTAGCCCGCGTGACTGAAACATTTGCTACAGTGTGGGAAAGACGATGCAGAGCTCAGAGATACTCGAAACCTACCTGCCACCTGTCTGAACATACGAATTTAAAGATTTTACTGAAAACGGGAAACTATACACATTAAGCAATGAATAAAACAACAAAATCCTTTAAACGCAAATCGGTGTCATTTTAATAGGCTACATAATAGTCTAATCTGTGGCAATTCGTGTCCGTATATTAATGCTCGTGGTCATTTAGTCATGAAAAACAAATCTTGTATAACATACGACAGACTTGACGCAAATGTGAAATCATACTTTGGATTGCAGTTAATAATTTAAAACTCAGATAGCTAAAAACAAACAATTATGCATGTTTGCAGAGGAATATTACTTACAGGGAACAGCTGAAGTATCGTTCGTGTATTAAAAAATACGCTTTAAAAGTAGAGAGAAGCCTACCAAGGAAAGAACATTTTTTGCTACGGTCGCAGCCCAAAACAAACATTACCTTTCAGAGGCGATAACGTCATGGGTCGGATGAGGAGAAACACCTATTATTCAGGAGCCGAATGCGTGTCCCATCGAACGCTCCCCTTCGCAGCCGTCATGTTATTTCCATAGAATTCACCCCGCCGAAAAACATGCAGCTGTGCTACGTCTGGAGACTCTGGACAAAAACTTTCTACGCCGATTTTAACCCTCAACTCTGTGTACACTCTTGTTTCGGTTCCCTTTCGCGGTTCGCTGCCAACACATATTTCTACCGTGATGCAATCGCGCGGTATCTGTTCCCATGCCAGAAAACAAGAATAATCATAAGTCCATAAATTAACACGTGCAAGAGAAATAATTAGTTTGCCAACCACCCAGATAACGCCCACCGCTTGCTTTTATGGACTAGAATAGATCACATTTTGGATATCTGGGACGAGGTCCAAACGACTTGAGAATGTCTCCGATGTGCCTTTTAAGGCGTATAAATGCGTCGCTGATACCTCATCAGGAAGTTTCATGTACTGTACCAGAGTATCGTAGCGCTGGATGAGGTGGTTACATTCTTTATTTTTTTTATTAATTCACGTGGTTCGCTGATGAAAGAGCGAATCGGAAAAAAACATAATAGCATGGGGTCCTGCCAAGGGAGCAGTTATGAGAAGTTGGAACTAACTGAGTAAACTGTAGCGAGAGGATCCCCAGATGTGGCTTGCTTTTACTGCGTGAGGAAACGCGCCAAGCCCGAAGATGGGAAAAAAATCGACCAGCTGGCGGGCGAGGGATGAAAATGCACATTGCATGAAGAAAACAAACACGTGCTTTTTTCTGGGCAAGTTCGCGCGCGCTTCTTTCAGTCCAGTCCACAAATGCTTGCCTTTCACCGCGCCGTCCTGTCACTTTACATTAACCCTAACATGACACTGTACAGCTCGGGAAAACAACAGTTTTTTGACTTGAATGACGTCAGGATTGTACTGTTGTCTTTCCCAATCAGTATGGCGCAGCAAGACGAAGTAACTTCGGGGTGTGTCTATGGATTCCACTGACCTGTACAAAAAAGTAGTACATCGTTTTTCTTCCAGTATGCTTAAGTAGGCCGATATCGTTTATTTTCAAGTATTTTTAAAGTATATTTTTAAGTACTTTACAAAACGAAATACTTTATGCTTTAAATGAACCTATTTCCTGGAACTATACTTTTAAGTATACCATTTATGTGCGTCTTCTAAACTTTGTAGGCTATCCTAAATTGGTTGCTATACTTCAAGTAGGCCTACTTTGAACTTTTTAAAATCTGTTTCTGGAAAGTAAAGTAAAAGGGCACTTTAAAGTACTCTACCAGGGATACAGTTCAGAAAGTGTACTTAAGGAATACTTTTAAAAACTGTTCTTTTTCCCTTTCTTCTAAAGGGAGTAAATAACGTGTTTCTGCACAGTCAGGCAGAATATCGTTGCTAAACGACACCGAATATCGTCAAGGGAGACCGTCGCGCGCTGATAGGCGTGAGAAAGCCACGGATGACCGCGGTGGAATTCGGCAGTTTGTTTTCAAATAGCAGCCGAAGTCGCCCCTCGTTGCTGCAGGCGTGTCAGCAGATGGACGGCGATATACGGGCGGGTTAACTCCCGGGTTGCTCTTCTCTGAGCGAGCCCGTTCCCACGGAAACAACAATCGAGCACACCCACGGGCTCCAGCTGTAGGTCTTAGCTCTAGCAAGCCAGTAAAAACGATTACTGGAAGCCCGTCAACATTTCGCCTGAGTGCTGAATCGCTTGTTTTTGTGTAGCACAGATGGCGTCTCCCCTTTAAAGTACTACAGCTAGGAAAATTAGCCTATATAGACATACTGCATCCAGTAAAACAAGAAAATAAATCTCACAAAAAGTGTTCTTACCCTTATAATTCAGAGTGATACCAGACCCCAAATAAAACCAGGCAAGAACATGATGCACCTCCAGTTTAAAATAAAATATTTTAATCTACCAGCCTATGTCGCACAATTAAAAGTGACAAAGATTGCCTGAAAAGCCCTTACAAATTTTGGATGTCAGAAATGTATGTATTTATTTACAGATATTTATTTTAAGACAGGAGACGTATCACTGGCCACACAAGAAATACACGGCTATAAAAAAAGAAAATGGTAGAGAATATAAATGTTGCTGAACAGCTCGTCTGTGTCCTTGATTTTCCCGCTGCGCCCCGAGGTGCTCTCTCAGCACCCCACAAATAATAAACTTCCCTCCTCAGGTTTAAAGAGCCGACAGGCTCACGCTGGGGGCATCACCTGGGGTGTCCCGACTGAAGCTTTAAACTCAAAGCGGAGTTTGGGGGGGGGGGGGGGGGGGCGTTGGGGTCACAGCTGGCTCAGGAAGGAGGCCATGGGGTCGTCGGGTCTCTGGCGTTTCATACGGAAGGCCTCCATCTCCTCCTCGGTGGGCTCCTTCACCTCCTGCAGGCTGTGGTAGGGCCTCTTCCGCTCGTCCATCTGCATCAGCTCGGCCACCTGCTTCAGCCGCTGGTCCTCTGCACACAGGGCCTGCGAGGAGAGGACACGCAGGGTCAGAGACACACACACACACGGTCAGAAACACACACACACACACGCACGCAGGGTCAGAAACACACACACACACATGCGCGCACACACACACACGCACGCACGCACGCACGCACGCATACAGGGCCTGCAAAGCAAGGACTATCCAGCGCACCCGCTGAATGACGAGAATCACCAGCCTGTTTGAAATACGCAAGCTTCTGCCTACCTTCTTCAGCTTCCTCTTCTTGGTCTCTTCATCATCTTCATCGCTGCTGTCCGAGTCGTGCTTCTTGTTCTTGTTCTTCTTTTTCTTCTTCTTCTTCTTCTCCTTCATCTTCTCTTGATGCATCTGTGACAGAAAACCCATCAAGTTAATCATCCCTTTAAGGCGATAAAAAAATCTAACAATTAAGTACCGTGACACAGTAACAATGATGTATCCTAATGGAAGTTTTTTAAAAAGCGCATTACCTCCATTAAAGATTTTGGCTCCTCCTGTATTTCCTCTTCTAGCCCCTCCTCAAACGGGATGCAGGTGTTGCTCTATAGGCAGAAAAATAAATCACACAGATTTACAGACAAACTTATACATCAACACCTTACACCACACAGCCATCTTGCATTCACAGTCTAACGTTCTGGACAATAGCCAGCGAAAACTTAGGTCTGATTAACTGAAAATCCTTTTTACAGCACTGATACACGATCTTTCACAAAATACAATAAAAATAATAAATAAATAAAAATAAATAACTCTGAATGGCACACAAAGGGATAAAAACAACAAATTGAATCAATTTTATTTTATGATACTAAATTAATCAACATAACTGATATTTTATAGATTTCTTTACTCACTGACAGAAACTATATTTTCAATATGTTACTATGAACTTTAAACAAACGAGCATGAATTGTGTATGTACACAAGACTCTTATTACTTAGTTAATAAATTAATTTAGTTTACATGCGTAGTTCACACAACAATCGCCCAAACATCTTCATACTCACGGCTGTTTTGATGCCGGCCTCTCCCGTGCAGTAGCTCTGTTTCACCAGCGAGTGGCAGCACTTGTAGCCCCAGCATCCTTCTTTCCAGTAGGATCCCCAGATAGACTGTAGTCCAACAGCAAAAAACCACACTCTGTCACTACATTTCCCAAGCACCAATGCAGCACATTTGGAACTGACACCAGCATCAGAGCTACAGTATATGTTTGCATGCAATTAGTCAGAACTCACTACTCCATGGAAACATTAATTTATGACTCCATAATAAGGACACACTCACGCACGCACGTACGTGCACGCACACACACACACACACACACACACACACTCACATTGTGGTTGTTGATGAAGACGTCCTCCTCGTATTTGGAGCGAGCCACGGCCTTCTCCTGGCCCTTCAGCACAGCACCGTGCCGTGAGTACTCCACGTAGTCCTCTGTTTGGGCCAGCAGCAGCTCCCGGGGAGGGGCGTCCAGGTGCTCCTGCCCCCCGTACTACAGACCCCCCAAAAAAACACACACATACTCTATCAGCCAAATACAACCTTAAACACATCACTATTCACAACCATACAACCTTTAAACGCATCCCTATTTACAACCATAAACCTTAAAACCTTAAACACACACAGACACGCACATATTTACACATCCAAAATATGCACAGGGTGGGTGACTCGCTGGCTGACCAACTCACTGACTCACTGATCGACCAGAACAGTGACAGTGAGCACAGTGACAGAGACTGACGTTCTGCTGCAGCAGCCTTGCTGTGCGTCTCCCCTCCCATCCCCCCACCCCCACGGTGGGAGGAGTTAACGGTGGGGTACCACAGGGTCCTCCTCACACAGACGCACCTTTGCCAGAATGCTCTCCTTCTGCTTCTCCTTGAAGTCCTCCTTCTTGACCTTGAAGGACTGGTGCAGGAGCTGCAGCTTGGTGGGGTCGGCCTGCAGGTGGACCTCCGAGCCCTTGTCATAGGCCTCCCAGGCAAACACTGCAACAACCAGAACTGAGCTGTGATTGGCTGGCTGGCTGGCTGGCTCTCTCCCTCTCACACACTCTGAGCTTTTATCACAAGCCTCCCAGGCAAACACTGGCACAACGAGAACCGGGCAGTGATTGGCTCGTTCTCTCTCCCTCTGACACTCCCAGCCCTTATCATAGGTCTGTCAGGCAAACACTAACACGAGGACCAAGCTGTAATTGGCCGTCTCTGCCAACACGCACTCCAGTAAGGCTTGCCCCAGTAACACTGGTTCACCAGCACTCACTCTCTCCAGAGCGCTCGCTCTCTCACACTTATTACAAACATCGCTCTCTTACACACAATCGCTTGCCTACCTGCTCTCACATGCATGTGTGTGAAGGCACACACACATAGACACACGCACATACCCGCACACGCACACATATGCATACGCATATGCACATACCCGCGCGCGCGCGCGCGCACACACACACACACACACACACACACACACACACACACACACACACACACACACACGAGCAGCGCACACACGCACGCATGCACGCACGCACGCAAACACGCACAAACAGAAGAAAGCCCAGAGGGCATATCCCTCACAGTTGGCAGAGCTGCATCCGATCTGAACATGCATCCATATATGGTGGCGCTGCTTTCTGTTTTTCAACAGAAAGATGATGTCACCACTTCCCCTTCGTTTTAATATCCCTGGAGCGGTTCCCATGGAAACAGGGGCCCCGCTGTCCCGCAGACAGCCAGAACAGCCGGGGTCGCGCGGCGAGGGGGGCGCGGCTGTGCTACTCACGCTGCGATTGGGCCATGGTGATGGTGTCCCCGGTGTAGCGCGCAAAGTTGTCTCCCGCGTACCCCACCCTGCCAGAGGACACACAGGAAGTTCGGGAGAGTTAGCGGACAGCGGTGAACGCGCGGGGCGGACTGACGACCCGATTCGCGGTTTTTGTTTACGGCGCACGCGTTCCAGGCCCACGCAAACCTACTCTTCTGGGACCATGCCCGTGTTGGCGTAGGGGTTCTCCCTCATGGCGCGGGTCTTGGGGTCGTAGTAGGCCGAGTTCGGGTCCAGATTTCTCAGGTACTACCAAGATCACAGGGGGAAAAAAAACAGATAATTGTTATTATCAACGGCAATATACGGCTGCCATTCATGCAAAGATTAAAAACTATAAACATAAAGCGGACTTCTGTATTGCAGACTGCCTAGTATAAAACCACCAAACAGCAGCGCAAAGAATATTCCTGATAATTTTTTTATTTTCTTTCAGCTCTCACATCAAGATTGTCTATGAGTAAAGATGATAGAGTCAGAGAGGGCCCGTCGCCTGCTTCACCTGCCCTTGCCCACTTTAAACAGGTGAACGTGCGCGTACGCGTGCACCCGTCCCGCGTACGTCCACCCGTCCCGCATACGTGCACCCGTCCCGCCCGCGTCTCTCACCTTCGCGATGTCCTCTCGGATTCGCAGGTTCCTCACGGTGATGCGGCGCTTGGAGTCGAAGTTCTGCCCCGGCATGTCGATGTCGTCGGCGTACTTGTCCTCGTCCTCATCCTCGCTGTTGTGCTCGCGCTCCTGTCACACACACACACACACACACACACACACACACACAATACACAGCGCGGCTCAGCACCAATCAGAGCAGCCGCTTTGACTGACATGCACATCTGAGCCAATCAGAGAAGAATGCGCTGAGTGCCTGTTCAACAGAAATTAGATGTGCACCCAATGTGCAATGCGTTTTAATGTAAGCTCAGTACAGCATCTAAAGGCTCACCCAAGACAGAACCTGTGGGGAATATAACACTACACACACGCAGTTTCCAGTTCAGAAAAGCAGGTTTCTCCAAAAGTGTCTCTGTTAATAACACTGTTAATATCGAACAGTGGATGCTGCTAATCCAACTAAAAAGATACAGATGCAATTTAAGTTATGTGTCATTTATAAAACATTTTTTAAAAAGGTCCTAAAAGCTGCACTTCAGCTCGAAACAAAAGGACCAGCAAAATGTTAAAATCCGAAAAAAAGCACATTCCCAATTCCACACGTACTCAAACAATGAGTAACAAACCCCTCTGGTGATTTAACCCTTTGAAGAGTATATTTTCCTGAATGTTTTTTCAGGAAGTCAATGTTCTAGAACTCTTCTACAACTGAAGAGTTTTCAGTTCCCAGTAGTGACTGTGACATCAGCATTAGAACAGTTAAGAACATTCCAATTCAGTTCAGTGACCAATCGGTTAAGAACATTCTAACTGCACATTTGTGACCCCACACCTTGAAGGGTTAAAGAAATCGCACCTGTAAGCCGTGCTCGTCCTCTCCGTACTGCTTCCTGGACGATGCCTAAAAAAAAAAAGTAAAAAACACGACACGTTATGCTTTAGCGCTGTACGCTGAATACATCGTATGAAGCACATAATACTGCCGACCAAAATGGCGGTACCGCGAAGTAAAGGATTTAAGAAAAGGGAGACGCTCACAGCTTGATCCACGAGCTTTCCTGAAGCGAGCTCCTCCTGCAATTTCTGAGCTTTCAGAGTTCGCTTTGCCTGTGGAGAGAAGCACAAACACCACCTGAGAATCCGGTTAAAGGCTGCCGGTAGGCTGGATCCCTTTAGCGGTGGAATGCATTTCAGACGTTAGCGTGCACGCAATAATTACATCCAAATGTTCCATTTTCTTGGGCAGTCGTAAAATGTAATTAGCAGCAGACATTGAGAGAAAGTTTTATTAGTTTACACGAAAGGTTGTAATCATACCACTGGCGCGTGGAGCGAAGGAACAAAATAAATCTTTTTCACTGTGTGAACGTAATAAAACAAAAATGTTTCATAACAAAATAAACATTTTTTGATACTAAAGAGCCCGTGTCTTGTGCAGTGCGCTAACAGACCCTTCTCAGTTGGGCAGGTTTTAAACTTGAGGGTCTCAGGTTCGGTCTTTCCTAATTTTTCCACTTGCCTGCAGAGTATCCGTGTCGAAGCACGATATAAACCGTGGTACGGCTGCAGATACAACCTCCTTTAAGGGATTTAGCGTGATTAATTATTCTGCAGTTATAATCACAACTTGCTTTCATTGAGACAGGAAAGTTGTCTGCATCAGAGGACCTGGAAGCTGCTGGTCATGGTCCCAGCTCACGCACCCCCCCAAACCCCCCCCCACCCACCCACCACTGGAACAACCTTCCCCATTCAGAGTCCTGGAGGCCGAGTCAGTGACCTTTTCCAGACTACACTTGCATTAATGTTTTAAAAACATTGTTTTTGTATAAAATCAAAAATAAAGAAACAATCAATTCCATCCCTTGATATTGCAGGTCTTGCGAGCCCCGTCTCCATGACGACATCGTTTAGGCTGCAGCTTCCCCACAGACACCTCCATCCCCAGCGATGCTTTGCTCTCTCTCTGTTAAACGGACCTTCTGTCGTCCAAACGGTAACTGAAAGCGGCGGTGTGTTTATGGGGGGGGGCGGAGCCGAGGGCGTAGATGGGCGGGGCCAGTGGCACTGGGAGGCGGGGCCACTCACCAGGTCCACCTTGCTGTACTCCTCCACGATGCGCATGTGCTCCTCCGGGTCGTAGCCGTTCCAGCGGTCCCGCTTCCCGTCGTAGTCCAGCGACAGCTGGATCTGGGCGTGCTCGTCCGGGGCCATGCCCGTGCCAGTGAACTTCGCCCCCACCTTCCTGGGCCTCTGCAGGGGGCACAGGAGAAATGTCAATCAAATGGGGAGATTGGGAGGGGTCCCCAAAATACTAACAAATACATACCCCGACTACTTGAAAAAAACATGCTAACTCATTGGGGAGAGGACTTGAACCTGCAACCTCCTTACGAGGCAGCAGTGCTAGCAACTGCACCACCATGCCGCCCAATATAGATGTGGGATGATGTGTTCAGCAGAAGCTCAGGATGCTACACTATGCCACAAACATGCCATTGGATTGGATGCACAGGCCTTTTGATGGACAGGCCTTGTTGGCCAATCCCCTCACCTCTAGGCAGTCCTTCTTCTTGTGAGTCATGGCACCGCAGTTTTCACACGACCCCTTCCGAAACTTGGTGCTGACGGGTTTCTACACCAGAAAAACAAGCAATGCGTCCAATGCGTTTCTCCAAGCACAAGAGACCCCAATCCAAAAAAAAAACATGGCAATACTTCTGAAAGCATGGATGAGCATGTATAAAATAAAGTAAACAAGGAGAGAGGTGTGTATCACAAGAAGGCTTCACTGAACAGTGTGGGACCTCACCTCCTGGACTCCCTTCCTGTACCACTCCCCTATAGCGGAGAACTGTTTCTGATTCTCCTCCTGGGGGCGCTGGTGCTTAAGAGTGGGCCTCTTAGAGGGGTCGATGTACCAGGGAACAGAGGAGATGTACTGGGGAATGTGAGGGTTAATGTCCCTAAAAAGAAAAAAAGACAACAGAAAAAATGTCAGTCTGTACAATTGTCAAAACTGACTCTCAGACTGACCAAAGCCACCGACATTAACCCATCTCATAAAGAGAAATTAAAGAGGACTAGCAGAAAATTCACCGCTCAGCAGACCTACCTGTAGAGTAACTAAGCTTTAATGTTTCATAGCAATGTTACAAGATGTTCTGGTGCAGATATGACACACAACCAATATAAATTCTGGGCCAATACGTCTTCAGTCATATTGAGGTACAAACGTACCGTATCAGAACAGTGAATCAAGCCTGTTTCCTAAATTGTAGGGCAAAGGTAGGCAACCTTGTTTCTGGAACACGCAATGTATTTGTTCCATCCCAGCTTGATCGCAACAGTTTGATTTATTATTAAGAGCAAGAGTCTGAATATTCAGAGCTTGATTAGTAGTGTTGAGAACCTTCAGCTCAGGCTCCCCTGTGATCATTAAGCAAAATAATTTATCCAACGCTGTAGTTACAGGTTTAGATGGAGGGCTAACCAGGAACATAGGTGCTACTCCATGACTAGCGGGGCCTACCCCAGCCCACGTATGAGGGGTGACGTACTTTCCCTCTTCATCAACTTCAGCGGGTGCGTTTCCCAGCTTTCGTTGCTCCTCCAACTCCTTCTTCTTCCTCCAGTCTTCCCTGGTCATCTTCTTCGGCTCTTCCAAACCCTCCAGTCCGACCACCCCCTCCGACCCCTCGCCGGGCTTGTCCGCACTCTCTTCGGGCATGGCTCGACTCGATCAAGGCCTCCAAGAAGAATGCGACTAAACTCAAAACAAACAAAAAACAAAAACACACAAAACGCGTACAGTTCGCTATATTGATTACAACAAGGACCCGCTAACTTGTGTATGTTTAGCATACAGTCGATTGTTAGCTTGCTAGCTAGCATGGTAGCCAATCGCTAGACATGACACCTAACTATGCTGGGCTATCGAGCAAATCAGATCACAATCTGCATTATTAGATAAACATGATTAAACTTTAAATATCCACAGCACAAGCAAGCTAAAAAACTTGGCTAGTACCGCAGTTAAAATGGTGGTAGTCTAATCTGGTCTCTCCAGCTACATAAATTAGCTTCTAGCTTGCTGGTGAACTGCGTCGTTTGCCAGGTTAAGGCGAAAGCAAGACTTTTAGACAGAAAACCCCTCTGATGCATTCATTGAAGTGTGATAAAAGAGTCAAAGTTCACGAGGAAAAGTAATTTACCTCTTTAATGTCGTGGTGCTGCAGCTATGCTTCCACCGACTGTTATTATCTATCTTGTTCCTCTTAACAATATTTACGTGCGCGTCTACGCCGCCGCCATGTTCCCTAGTTCTTCTTCTTTGGTGTTTTATGGCAGTTGCCATCCTTTGTAGTTGCATTACTGCCTCCTTCTGGATCTAATCATGCATTGCTGTCTGGTTCTCACATCCTTTTACTTACACCAGTTGTCCTCAAAAAACTAAATATCTCTTTCTTTCCCTCCACCGTGTCCCCACGTTCAAGCAGATCTGTAAACCTTGCCTCCACTCCTAGTATCTGTAATCCTGTAAACATTACCCTTCTTTCTTGATCATACTTCCTGCATTCAATCAGGACGTGCTCCACTGTTTCTAACTCCTTGGCACTGATCGCAATAGCCAGTATATGTTTTCCTATAATAAATAGTGTGCTATTCAAGTTGCTGTGACCAATTCTTCATCTACTCATGATTACTTGCTCTCTTCTATCGGTTCCACTGTTTCTTTGTTCCCAAGTTGCAATGCAAAGACAGTTACATCACACACACACACACAAAATTGTTTGGGTCCTCACTGGAAACCGGTCAGGTACGGGGCCTACAAAAAACGTTAGAAGGCGTGTGAACAAGATAGAACAAATACACTTGGAATATTAACTTCAACATGACAATTCTAAAATAATTTGGGAAAAGGTTTAGTTATAAATTATGATAAACAAAGCATTTGCCTGTAAAACCACAACTACGTGTTTACTGGTGTACAATGTATTATTAATTAAATATTTTGTACGTATACAATTCCTTGAAATGTACAAGGCTATCCATGCACTTTCTCCAACAAAGTTCATTATTTTTTACTGTTGACACCCCAGGATCCAGGATGTTAAGTTCTTGAGGCTTTATGTGTAAAAAGGTTGTTGTTTTAGAACAAAAAATATTTTGCAATGTCTAAGTCTAAACAGAAGACTCACAATTTGGAGGCCTAGGAAGAAATCACTCATCTGAGTGAATATTTCTGAGAAGTGAAAACAGCTTTGTCTCCACAGCAGAGGGCATGTGCAATGAAGGACTTCATCCCAATTTATATTGGTGAGCATCTATATAATTCTCAAAATATGTTTACTATTATTCAGTATGCTTATAAATAAGGAGTACGCCTGATTTTGAATAATAATGTGGCATGTGAAATTGTGGGACGTGTTTGACATGTTGATGAAAAACTTCAATCAATCAATGGCCCGCAATTGATAGATTAGTAGCCTAAACTAGATAGCTAATGTAGTTGTTTTCTTCAATCTTAAAGACCTGCTGCTGCCAGAGGTGGCAAGGAGAGAGAGGTGAAGAGGAGGGAGGGGGAGAGGGAGAGGGGAAGGGAGGGGGAGGGTGACAGGGAGAAGCGAGCTAATTTTAGCAAACATCTTCCGCAAGCACATAGTACATGATATATAGTATTTTACACCTCTGAGCACCCATAATATCACTTTATTACTTAGCGTACTTTTGGAGTCTCCAAATGGCCTTTTATGGAAACCTGTCAAGACATCGATTTAAAAAACGTAGGTGTTACCTTCTTTCAGATATATTTAGAGTAATTCAGACTCTTGGAAAAAAAAACTCCCAAGGTATTTACCATTTCGGAGAGGCCTGGATTATGCCTGTAGTCAAAAGGGTTCAAGAATAGGAACCATTTTATTTGGCATATGCTATTTTTCCGGCTGGTGTTAAAAATGGGAGGGAACAAAATAAAATTTGGAATAAAATGCATCACAACCGCATTTTATTCCAAAGATACTTTTCATTCATGGATTGCAGAATGCTAGAGGTTATTCAAGGTATGGCCATAACATGTACTCTGATGGATAAATATGGTGACTGGCTTTAATCTCATTCTAACTTCCAAGCATCAAGCAAGGGAGTTGGTCGGTTGAAGCTGAATGTAAGTAGGTTACTTGTCGACTTACATTAGAGACCATATTTAGACAGAATTAGCTATGTTAATTTTGACAAAATTAAATAGACCAATAGGTTAAAAGCATGTTTCCGCCCGGTTTCGAACCAGGGACCTTTCGCGTGTTAGGCGAACGTGATAACCACTACACTACGGAAACCTTGATGAGAAGAAGAATATTGCGGAAACAGTGAAATATATTCCATTACAATGAAATACATATACAATGAGGTATATTTCATTCTGTTATCTTGCCACCACAATTCCGGCAAAATTGAACTATTAATCTTGGTCATCCCTTGTGATATATATTTATTGGCCAGTGGAATGTCACAGCAAGTACATTGACTCATTTATAATTGCAAATGTCCCAGAGCTTCAAGCTAAGCATTAGAGATCTTGTGAGCAAGGGAAACCAGAGAGGTCACACAATATTTTAAATAATCGTCTGACCCCTTGGTTGATTTAAAAACCAGTAAACAGGTCAAAACCTTGCTGGTACTGAGCAATGCACACAGGGTCCTGGTAGTAATGCCTGAACCTGAAACACACACACACAACACCTACGCATGAGTAACTAAAACATGTTTCCGCCTGGTTTTGGAATGGGGACCTTTTTCGTGTGAGGCGAACGTGCGAAGCACTGGCAGTTGCTGTTGCTAAGTAATGCACACAGGGTCCTGGTAGTAATGCCTGAACCTGAAACACAGACACACAAAACCTAGGCATGAGTAACTAAAATTTGTTTCCGCCTGGTTTCGAACCGGGGACCTTTCGCGTGTGAGACGAACGTGATAACCACTACACTACGGAAACCTTGATGGGACTGATCCATGCACTCAGGGTCCTGGTAGTAATGCCTGAACCTGAAACACACACACAAGACCTAGGCATGAGTAACTAAAACGTGTTTCCGCCTGGTTTTGGAATGGGGACCTTTTGCGTGTGAGGCGAACGTGAGAAGCACTGGCAGTTGCTGTTGCTAAGTAATGCACACAGGGTCCTCGTAGTAATGCCTGAACCTGAAACACACACACACACAACACATTGGCATGAGTAACTAAAACTTGTTTCCGCCCGGTTTCGAACCGGGGACCTTTCGCGTGTGAGGCGAACGTGATAACCACTACACTACGGAAACCTTGATGGTATGGATCCATGCACTCAGGGTCCTGGTAGTAATGCCTGAACCTGAAACACAGACACACAAGACCTAGGCATGAGTAACTAAAACTTGTTTCCGCCCGGTTTCGAACCGGGGACCTTTCGCGTGTTAGGCGAACGTGATAACCACTACACTACGGAAACCTTGATGGGACTGATCCCTTCACTCAGGGTCCTGGTAGTAATGCCTGAACCTGAAACACACACACACAACACCTACGCATGAGTAACTAAAACATGTTTCCGCCTGGTTTTGGAATGGGGACCTTTTTCGTGTGAGGCGAACGTGCGAAGCACTGGCAGTTGCTGTTGCTAAGTAATGCACACAGGGTCCTGGTAGTAATGCCTGAACCTGAAACACAGACACACAAAACCTAGGCATGAGTAACTAAAATTTGTTTCCGCCTGGTTTCGAACCGGGGACCTTTCGCGTGTGAGACGAACGTGATAACCACTACACTACGGAAACCTTGATGGGACTGATCCATGCACTCAGGGTCCTGGTAGTAATGCCTGAACCTGAAACACACACACAAGACCTAGGCATGAGTAACTAAAACGTGTTTCCGCCTGGTTTTGGAATGGGGACCTTTTGCGTGTGAGGCGAACGTGAGAAGCACTGGCAGTTGCTGTTGCTAAGTAATGCACACAGGGTCCTCGTAGTAATGCCTGAACCTGAAACACACACACACACAACACATTGGCATGAGTAACTAAAACTTGTTTCCGCCCGGTTTCGAACCGGGGACCTTTCGCGTGTGAGGCGAACGTGATAACCACTACACTACGGAAACCTTGATGGTATGGATCCATGCACTCAGGGTCCTGGTAGTAATGCCTGAACCTGAAACACAGACACACAAGACCTAGGCATGAGTAACTAAAACTTGTTTCCGCCCGGTTTCGAACCGGGGACCTTTCGCGTGTTAGGCGAACGTGATAACCACTACACTACGGAAACCTTGATGGGACTGATCCATGCACTCAGGGTCCTGGTAGTAATGCCTGAACCTGAAACACACACACACAACACCTAGGCATGAGTAACTAAAACATGTTTCCGCCTGGTTTCGGAATGGGGACCTGTTGCGTGTGAAGCGAACGTGATAAGCACTGGTAGTTGCTGTTGCTAAGTAATGCACACGGTCCTCGTAGTAATGCTTGAACCTGAAACACACACACACACACAACACACTGGCATGAGTAACTAAAACATGTTTCCGCCCGGTTTCGAACCGGGGACCTTTCGCGTGTGAGGCGAACGTGATAACCACTACACTACGGAAACCGTGCTGTAGAAGAACAATGCACACTGGGTCCTCGTAGTACTGCTTGAATCTGAAGTACACACAACACATCCGCATGAGTAACTAAAACATGTTTCCGCCACTCAGGGAAATTTCTGACACTTCTGAAAAAATATAATGCACAGAGTTACCATAAATATATGAGTGTGTAGAAGTATTTTTATTAAAATTGAATGGAGCCCAATGGGGGAATTGGCTTTTTGAGCATAAATCATAGAAATCAGGGAAACCTCAAGTCACTTCTAAACTTTCATGCATGTATGATCTGAAGAAATCATTTTTAAAAATTGCCAGCTTCCAAGCTGCCTGAATATCATTCAGGTTAGATTCAACAGCATGTGCGTTATGGTTGACTCTGGATTAACCCATTGCAGGGATGTCTACAATTGATAATTTAACCAAAGGCATTCACTTTTTAATGATTCTTTCAATGCTAAGCAAGAATGACTATTTGCAGTATTGTGCTGTGTAAAACAAATGTTCTGAACAAAGCAGAGGTAGTCAACCTCAATCCGTAGTAACAGGGGTCCTAAATCCTATTCATTTGCGTTAAATATTTTGCGATCGGTGAAAGCAAGCAGGACGGAATGATTTGCCAATTACTAGCTAAATGCTGCCCTCTTGCGTTGATAGTAACAAACACATCTTGAAATTAAAAAGGTACTTGTGGAAAATTCGTAAATAACGTGATTCGGAAATATGTCCTGCAAGAAAATGTCATGAAATGGGAAAATTGTTTGAATTACAAAAAAAATAAATATGGCAACGTTACTGTGTGCAATATTCAGTAATAACGTGGCGTACTAATCTAATCATATCAAAATAAATAAGATGTATTCAACCGCGCGGTTAAAAGCACATTAAGCAAGAAACACCCTGCTAAATATAGACAAGCACGAACGTGTACATGTAGGCTATTGATTAATCATACGACATTGAAAACAATTTTGATATCTCGCTAGCAAGGCTAAGTCGCTAACTAGATAGTGTCTAATTCAAGCTTTACAACGCTATATGTCGTTTAATGGAAGGCGGTTTTATTTGCTAGCTGGTGTTTATTTGATTATCTCGGTGGCTATACGTAGTATTTTTTAATGAATTTGGATTAGCCGCACACCTTCAATCTCCTGTGTTGATGTCACAAGACTCTACCGCACCTTCGTCTTTGTCCAGGCCTTCACTTCGACGGCTTCGACGCGTGACATCACAGAGGAACATAACGATCTCTCGTTCGTTATAAAAGCTTAGCAGAAACCTGAAAGGGGCCCAGGTGTTACTGAACGGTTCAGGCGAAGATGAATATTGCAGCATCTGGTGAAAATCGGGATAGCAGAAGAGGCCTTCAAGGCCACAGGCAGGAGGCTAGACAGAAAGCCATACGCCAAGAGTTCTACCAAAGCGATCGCGTGAGGCAGTTCCATCGTGCACTTTTGCAGTCGGAAACTCTGAATGATCGCGAGAACCAGGCGAAGACAGACCAGAAGCTTACCAGTGCCGCCAATGAGGAGACCAAGAAAATGATTGACGAGATAAAGCGAAAATGGCTGGAGGGCATCGAGCAGGACCGACAGAACCTAAGGAAACGGGAGATGGAGGCGAAGGCCGTTGGCGACTACATAAAGCAACAAATGATGGAACACGAGTGCATGCGGAGACAGATGATGCTAGATAAGGAAAGGGAGATTGAAGAGTGCCGACAAATGCGAGAGCAATACGCAAGGGAGACGCAAATGCGCAAGCAGCAGGACCACATTGATAAGATGAACGCCAGGAAAGCTCACAGGGAACTTCTGGCAGCGACCAGCACCATCAGGGCGTTGGAGGCTGAGAAGCAGGAGATGGAGGCGGAGAGGCGCAGGTTTTTTGAGATGGAGAGGGACAAACGGGTGATGAGGAAGCAAGAGAAGAAGGCGGAGAGGCGCAGGGTGGCGCAGAGGTACAAAAAGATGGTGGTGGAGCAGCTGGCCACGGAGATGCGGGAGAAGGCCAGCGAAGAGGAGCAGCTCAACGCCAAGATCCTGGCCGACAGCATCGCCAAGTGGGAGGCCAAGCTGCACGCGGAGCAGACAGAGCTGGAGGAGAAGAACAAGTCCATGCAGGACGCCATCGCCGCGCACAGGGAGCTGACGCTCAAAGAGCAGGAGCAGAAGGCCAAAGAGGACGAGGAGAACGCACAGGAGGAGCTGAACGACAGGAAAGAGGACGACCGCGCCTACTGGGAGACGGAGGAGCTGAAGGCCCAGGAGAAGGAGAAGGAGCGCGCCATCATGGACGACTTCCTGCGCCGGCAGATGCTGGGGAGGCGCCTCCGCGACCGCCTCCTGCGCGGGGAGCAGCTGGACTTCGACAAAAAGTACGAGGAGCTGATCTCCGAGGAAGAGGAGCAGTTTCAGCAGTACACCGCCGCGGTGATCGACGCCGCCGCCAACGCCAACAGGAACATAATCCCACTCCTCCGGGCGGCCAATCACGGCATGTGGTGCGGCCTGGGCCCCATCAACGGGGGACTCAGAACAGGTTACCTAGTGCCCGGTGCCAGCTATGATCAGATTCCCAATTATGTGGGCACCACGTCCGCAGACATCAAAAGGTTATACGAGAATGTCGAGGGTCAAGCAGATTCAAGGAGACTGGGTTTTATATGGTAGTAGTATGCCAAGAAATAGACATATAATAAATATTGTATCATATTGGGGGCCACATTTTCAGTGCATTCCCGGTCCCGTTATCTCTACATTTGTATTTTGCATCTTGTGTTGTACTTTCCAGTTGCGCAAAATGACAATGCACGATACAAGCTATTGAATTCCCTCAATAATAAATGACGTGATAAATGAATGAATAGTGAAATTCTCTTAGAATAACTACCAACAATAGTGAAGAACGGCACTTTGTTTACTTGAGATTTAAATAAATATTTATCAATGAATACTTAACGACTCCCAGTTCCCAACTCTTAAATCCATTCATAATGGGTTTTAACTCTACTTCAATGTCATTTCCATGTACCGTTTAAATCATGTTCTTTGCCGTTTTTTTTAAAAAAATACAGAATAAAAAAAAGAACCTTTTTAAAAATGTATTGTCCTCATGCTTCGCTCAGCTAAAGCTAGAAATATTAGACCTTTCTACAAATAATGCAATGATGTAATCACTCAAACAAAAGTTTTGGGCTTCATTGTGTGACTGCCTGACTTTTACGTGTTTACGCTGTAAAAAAAAAAAAAAAAAAAAGTACGTTTTTTCTGTAAAATAATGGCAGTTGGGTTCGCAGAACGTTACCGTATAAATAATGGTGACAGTATGTTAACCGTATGTTCACCACAGTAGCAGGCTGTAAAATGTATTACAGTGTTTCACCATAAATACCTGTATTATTTACATTTCAGCTATCTACAGTTTTGTACCTTTGCTATTTTACAGATTTGTACCATAAAATTCACACATAATAATCTTAATAGTGAAGGGCAATGAAATTAATTGTTTGTAAGGAGTGAGAGGCAGTGGTCATTGTAGTTTGCTGAAAAACTGAAAAGGGGAAAACTGTTTTGTAGGTATGGAGTAAGCCCCACCCACCCCTAACTGCTGTAGGTATGTGGTAAGCCCTGTCCACCCCTAACTACTGTAAGATAAGCCCCACCCACTCATAAATTTGTGGATTGCATACCTGCCATCCAAATCTGCCATCCCAATACAGCACAAATTTGCAACATTAACTTTGCCAACCGTGATTTCAGATTTTAATCCACATAGGTTGCTAGCGTGGTTAAATGAGCCAAATATTTCAAAAACCAACTGACACTGAGTGTGCTCAATATTTAACTGTGTTAATATAAGGGGATTATTTACTCATTTTCGTCTTTTTTTAGAAGAGTTTTAACATCATGAATGATGTGTTATAGCATGGATATGAGCCTTGTGACACTGCCTATAGTATTCCTGTTATAATGCAAGTTGTCATTCAGTATCACTCTAGTGTATCATGCTTATTTTGATCCAAAACAAACAATCGTTGTTTACATTGAATGACATTCCTTTGATCGTTCTTCAGATAAGAAAGTTATCTGATGTCACAATACCATGGCCTTCAAGCTCACTTAGTTTTGGAATTTCTGTCCGGGTTCCAAATATGACATCATAGTAGGGACAGTTAATGACACTGTCCCTTATAAGTTATGGGGCGTAATGTGAAACAGTAGTCTGGAGTGAAACTGAAGCAATAATCTTGTGAAACCAAAAACGTTAAGTTCAATGTGGAAATGGCGTCAGAAAGTACAGATGTGCTGAATGGCAGGAGAACAGGTCTCCAGAAGCAGCGGCAGGAGGCCCTCGCCAAAGCAATATGCCAACAGTTCTATCAGAGCGACCGCGTGAAACAGTTCCACCGCGCGCTCCTGCAAACGGAGGCGCTGAAGGAGCTGGACGACCAGATGACGATGAAGCAGAGGCTCATCTGCGCGGCCAAGGAAGAGACCAGGAGGTTCATGGCGGGCGTGAGACGCAAAGAGCTGGAAGCTCTGGAGCAGGAGCGCGAGAAGATCAGGCAGAAGAACGCGGAGAAAAAGGCCTTCAGAGAATTCCTGACGGAACAGATGGAAGAGCAGGAGCAGCAGAGGTTGAGGAAGGCGGAGAAGGCAAAAGAGGTGGAAGAGTGCAAGAAGCTGTGCGAGCAGTACGAGAGGGAGAAGAAGCTTCTCAGCGAGCAGAAGAAAGAGAAGATGATGCAGATGAGGAAGGCCCACACCGAGCACCTGCGGGCGACGAGCGCCGTCCGGGCACTAGAGGCCGAGAAGCAGGAGATGCAGGAGGAGAGGAGGAGGTTCTTCGACATGGAGAGGGACCTCCGGATGATGAGGAAGCAGGAGAAGAGGGAGGAGAGGCGCAGGGTGGCGCAGAGGTACAAAAAGATGGTGGTGGAGCAGCTGGCCGCGGAGATGCGGGAGAAGGCCAGCGAAGAGGAGCAGCTCAACGCCAAGATCCTGGCCGACAGCATCGCCAAGTGGGAGGCCAAGCTGCAGCGGGAGCGCGCGGAGCTGGAGGAGAAGAGGAGGTCCATGCGGGACGCCATCGCCGCGCACCGGGAGGACAAGCGCCGGGCCCGGGAGCGCCAGGCCCAGGAGGAGGACCGGGTCGCCCGGGACGTCCTCGACGCCGGGAAGGAGCAAGACCTGCTGTGGTGGGACAGCGAGCGGCTGAACGCGCGCAGGGAGGAGGGGAAGCGCGGCGCCATGGACGACTTCCTGCGGCGGCAGATGGCGGAGGGGCGCGCCCAGCAGCGCCTGCGGGAGCGGCGGCGCGCGGACTTCGACCGGAGGTACGCCGAGCTGATCGCCGAGGAGGAGGAGCAATACCGGCGCTACACCGACGGGGTGATCCGGGCCGCCGCCGAGGCCGGGCGCAACACCATCCCGCTCCTGCGCGCCGCCAAGCACGGCATGTGGACGGGCGTCGGCCCCATTTACGGCGGGCTGAGGGCCAATTACCTGGTCCCCGGGGCCAGCTATGACCAGGTGCCCGACTACGTCAGCACCACGACCGAGGACCTCCAGCGGCTGTACGGGACCGAGGGTGGCCAGTCGACCGCGAGACTCAGCTTCATTTGGTGACAGACTCAGGACTGCACTGTGTCCCCTTTGTGGTCTCTGAAATGTAGTACGCTACTAGTTTCTGTTCCACCGCCACCACCGTGGACAGACGAAAGATTTTGGGTTTTCTGGAAACGACCAAGGAACACTGGGCTTCACATTGTTAATATATGCTGAAGCAACATGTTGAATTTTGTAATTTTGCAAAGAGTACTGTATGTCAGTGAATTTTTTATTTTTTTTATTTTTGTTACTCTTTGAAGTACCTGTGCTCCCATAAGATAAATCACAACTAAAACTGATGTAAAGTATTAGATTTTTTATATATATTTTTATATAGGGATTAAATAAATGTTGTTTTGGACTCAAATGTGTAAAAAGTGCCACTTATTTCTTTATTTCAGAAAAAGCACAAATGTTGCCAGGGTCAAAAACTATAAGAACATAAGTATTATTACCACTAGTTGAAGGCAATATAGTAAAAAAAAATAAAAATAAAAAAAAAATAATAATAATCATAATAATTAGTGTCCCTGAGCAAGACACCTAACCCCTAATTGCTCCCAACGAGCTGATTGGTACCTTGCATGGCAGCCTTTCACCGTTGGTGTGTGAGTGTGTGTGTGAATGGGTGAATGGGAGGCATCAATTGTAAAGTGCTTTGGATAAAAGCGATATATAAATGCAGTCCATTTACCATTATTAGTAATAATAATAATAATATAATTATCACTGAATTGCTGCAGGCTTGACCTGGAATGCTGCTACCTGTCGCTAAATAACTCCAGATACACAATCATTACCATACATTACATTACCGACACATAATCAGTGCATTACATTACACATTCAGCGAAATAGCAAAATCAGCACCACAAACACATTCTTTTGAAAAGTTCATAAAATTTACGGATTTGAATATTTTGAGTTTCAACCTTGGCAGTGCATAAATAATACCTATACGTAGTATGACACATGTAACTGTAAAACTGCGTGCAGGAGAGGATGACTAATGAAGCCTACAGACTAAGACGAAGACAAATCTGACAGCGAGTACGCTCAGTCACCCCCGGCCTTTTGGGGCCTAAGCAGGATCCCCCCCCCCCCCCATACTGTAGCCCACTCCAGTCAGTACAGCTGAATCCTAAAAGTTACAGGCTCGATAAGCATTCATATGTGCACACATGCAACAAAGCATGCAAAGTTAGACATATGAGCTGCTACAGTACCTACAATGTAAAAAAATAAATAAAACAGAAAACGAAAAGGTAGGCTATGTGTATTTAAAACACACACACACATATTATTTTTTGGGTCACTGGGACCCTAAGCAGTTGTAATATGTGGCTTCCCTGGTGGAAATTCCATCTTGTTTCCAGCCTGGTGCAGTTGGTTAACATAGTAAGCATGCTGGCAAGACATTGTCCAGCTGGTGAGCCAGGCTGATACAGACAACAGACCATCACCCAATTCCAGACGGTCTCCAGCCTGAACATAAGTTAGCTCCAGCTGGACTCCATCTTAGCCGCTGGTAGCTGCAATTTCCGCCACGGCTGTTTACGTCGCAAATACACTCTAGGGTTATAGAACAAATGGCTTTCAGATACTCTGAATTACTCCACCGATTGTAATTTGATTGTCACTATAACTGTACGTCACAACAATTTAAAAAACAAAACAAAACAATGTACACAGACAGGGTAAGCGAGTGTCTGGGTGGAATGGAATGATAGAAACACATCAGCCTCCCTTCTGACATAACATTCCTATGGTTTTGTGAACTTCCTCTCACGCGGACGGGAAACTCGCATGAATGTACAAAGTAGAAGACTTCGTTTGCGGAGACGACTAGATCAGGCTGATTCTAGTAATGTATAGTGAACGATTTGTGCTAAAATGAACAGATCAAATTGACCGTAATTTAAAATGTTATGTTAGAACTTTGTGGTATGCGCATTTGCTTTATAGATACGACGACATGGTATATAATTTGAATATGTGTAAGTCCCATTTCAGCTCGTTTTCGTTGCCATATAAGCCAGCGCCAGCTTATGATTTCATATTGACATCTAATCTTAATAGTTCAATTAGCCTTTGTTCGACGTGACACTTAAAGGCATAATTTCACCTAACGGTTCAGCATGTCGCCAGTGAAGGCATTTCCCCAAAGCTGAACCAGTATAAGTAACTACATGTTTAGTAAATTAAGCCAGACTAATTTCCGGAACAAAAATCTGAATTCATACCGTTCGTGAATTGCACGCTCAAGATGTAGACACTATACCTCTGGTCTATATCAATACATTTCATTTAATAAAACTTGGATACGTGATAAACTAAATCTATAGCTGTTTTCAAACAGAATATTTGGCACTTTTATTTTGAAAATCGCATCTCTTTGTGGTTACAGGAAGTATATATCGGCTATATTATGCCTGTGATCTTTTTTAAATCAAAGACTGCACACGATATTTTACAAAAATAAAGTCAAGGAAAATTGACCATGGAGATGTTCAATAAGCAAAAGACCCTGACAATGCGGAAAAAACTTATTGGGTAAGTTGCTTTTGCTGGCGAGCAAGTAGGACTAAATGCTTTGTGAATAGCGGTGTATAACGGAATAGAAAGTTTAACCAACAAACCAATATTATACATTAGCCTACGGTGTTTTTTCAGAAGTTAACATGATGATAGTTAGGCTACTGTCATTACTGATATGCAAGTGGAACTTGTGTTTTCACCGATAACCTTACGGCACTGGCAAGTCATTTTGTGTACCTGGCTTTTTTTGAAGGCAATCTTGCCGGCTTTTTTACTCGGACGATCCAGTGAAGATAGTCAGAGCTCGCGGACAGTATTTGTACGACGAGAATGGGACGAAGTACCTGGACTGCATCAGCAATGTTCATCACGGTAGGGGTTAAGTAAAAATAAATAACAGTAAAAATAAATATTTTTTTAAGTGATGAAAGTTAGTCTCAATATAAGTGTCAGGAAGCAGGCAACGACCCAGACTTAACCATCAAGAACGTTTTTCTCGTTGCAGTATTTGAACTTTTTTGTATTATCATTATTTTTTTTTGTTGTAGCCTATGTCCTTTGTGTAATGGTATTTTAAAAACCGTGAGAAATGCATTATATCAATAATAATAATAATATAGCCACATCTGGTCTATAAATTAATTGATATAATGCACGTGCGAAAAGTGAAAAAAGATAGCATATTACGTCTAAAGGAGATAAATTGGAAACGTATGAACTACATGTCCCAGTATTCTCAGCAGAAGTGACGTGTGCCGAAGATTCAGAACTAAAAAAGTTGTTGACTAGGTCTCACTAACATTTATTTTTATAGTTGTGGATTCCAATCTCTCCACTATTAATACAGTGGTGTAATTACACTGTGTTAATCCTTGTAGCTTGGACTAAATATAAAGAAATCATATGTGGCATCACGGATCAACAGCTTAGAAAACTGGCTGGGTTTTTATCTTCAGTAGACCATAGAAGGTGTCGCCCAAAAAAAAAAAAAAAAAAGGATTATGATTATGGCACAAAACTGTTCTCTGACCTTTGATTGCACCAAACTGAAATGAATGATTAACGTATATAAGGTCATCAAGATTTAAGAAAGGATATTATGTTACATTTGTTTCGAAGAAGTTGTGGACAAATAGTACCTCTAAGTTGTTTTTTGTAACTGGGGGAGGGGGGGGGGGGAAGTGTTGCATAACCTTTGACCTTTCCCTTCTGCGCAGTGGGGCACTGCCATCCAGCCATTACCAAGGCTGCAGCTGCTCAGATGGAACTCCTGAACACCAATGCGCGTTTCCTGCACGACAACATTGTCTGTTACGCCGACCGCCTCGCCGCCACCCTCCCGGACAAGCTCTGCGTCTTCTACTTTGTGAACTCTGGGTAAAGCCCCCCCCCCCCTCCCCCGCGCCCTCCCCACCCAAACCCCCAGCAGAATGTTTACATTCCATATGAAATTAGTTTGATTTCAGGCCACTTCCCTAAACCCTGTGGAAGCTGGTTAGCGGAGTCGTTTCTTGGGGGCTGGGTGGGCGATGTTCAGGCGGAAGCTTCTTGGCGTGACGGGAGGGTCCCAGTGGGCAGCTTGAACTTGTGTAAACTCTCTGTTGTCCCACAGGTCAGAAGCCAACGATCTTGCCCTGCGTTTAGCTCGCCAGTACAGCCGCCACGAGGATGTGATCGTGCTGGACTAGTAAGGCCCGGGGGGGGGGGGGGGGGGGCATTAACACTTACGCATGCTGTAAATTCGTACTCACAAGCTTTTCACTAACCATTTTATTGTAAACGATAAAGGCCCTTTGCAATCAATCCAAAACCACGATTAATTCTTTTATTCTCCACCCCAGGAGAATTTGGGGCAGTGCAGTGCTTTATAGTACAGCACATTGCAGGAAAGTTTATTTTTATCCTAAAAGCAAAAAAGTTCCAATACTGCCCTCTACATGAGGATGTGGTATAGGTCTTACATTTATATGTACTTATGTACAGTAAGTTACTCTGAATAAGAGCATCTATTAATAGCCTAAATGTGAATATAAACGGTCCTTTAAAGACCATGTAGTTTGCATGTTTCTTAATGGGCTACTAACAAAAAGTGAACTTCAAATGAATATGCACACAGAGGGGCCAAGCCATGATGTTTAAAGCATCTCAAGGGAACTGTATTATTATTTTCCAGTTCATACCGTTGAAATAAGGAGCAAGTATACATCTTTACCTTGTGGCTTAATGAACAGTTAATGAAAAGTGATTATTACACAGGACCTTTACATTGTACTCACAGTTGTTTGAGTAACCCCACCCAACTCCCCTGATTTCAACAGCACCCGTTAATCACAGATGTTTTTTGTTTTTTTTTTCTTCCCCCTCCCAAGTGCATACCATGGACATCTGACGTCACTGATTGACATCAGTCCCTACAAGTTCAGGAAACTGGGGGGGCAGAAAGAATGGGTTCATGTGGTGTGTAACTGTTTGGGGGTTCTCTTATTGCTATTTATTTTTTGGGGGTTTCTTATTGCTCTTTATTGCTATTTACCTTTTGGGGGTTCCCTTATTGCTATTCACTTTTTTGGGGTTCTCTTATTGCTATTCACTTTTTGCTCTTATTGCTATTTTTACTTGTTTATCACAGCTACCTCTAACCAGGGACTGCTTCTGCCAGTGTCACCAGGGAAATGCGGAATACATACTGTGCATAATCACATAAAAATGGCAAAAGTAGTGTATGCAGGACTTGGTCAAAAAAGATTCACGTAATACATAATAAATCATAAATTCTTTATTTTCCTTGGTGAACTCATCTCGTATATATGATCAATCATGACTCTTGAGTTGTATATGCATTTCAACATAATACAGGACTATAGTGCATTCTAAAGTAAATATGTCACAGTAGATATAGATTTTATGAAGAGCATGCATGAGCAAACCATTTTCTAGTTACGTAAAGGATAAATGTCTTATTAGTTGGATTTTGTGAGGAGGTTATTTTTCTCATTTTTTTTTTATAAGCTCTCTGTTCCCTCACAGGCCCCGCTCCCTGACACCTATAGGGGGCGCTATAGGGAGGACCACCCAGACCCTGCCCAAGCCTATGCAGATACTGTGAAGGATCTGATAGAAGAGGTTCAGAAGAAAGGCCGCAAGGTGTGCACATGCTCACTGCACATGCTCACTGCACACGCTCACTGCACATGCTCAGTGCACACCCTCACTGCACATGCTCAGTGCACAGGCTCACTGCATGAGGCGCCCATGATTATGTTACAACCAAGGTGCATCACCCTAAGCAGCACTGTAGTATGGTGGATAGGGAACTGGGTTTGTAACTTGGGTTTGAGTATCAAAGGTTGCAGGTTTGATTCTCATAGGACACTGCCACTGTGCCCTTGACCAAATACTTAACCTGAATTGCTTCAGGATATATCTCGCTGTATAAATGGACACTATGTAAACAAAAACATGTTTTAAAGCAAAAAAGCTATGCAAGTCACCCTGCATAATAGCATCTGCTAAGTGTCTCTAATGGAGACATTTGGATTAATCTGAAAGGTCTTTGCGCTTTTCCTTCTGCAGATTTCTGCTTTTTTCGTGGAGACTTTGCCCAGCGTCGGGGGCCAGATCATACCCCCCACCGGATACTTCCAGAAGGTTGCAGAGTAAGTATCCCCCCCGAACTGCCACCGCCGCGCTTGTACGGACATCTGGGCTGGCCACTGAACCAGGAAACCCCGTTCCGTACAGGGTGCAGCGCACACCACAGTGCGTGTAGAGATACGCCTGGCGCAGTTCCCTCACAGTGGTAAACGATACCTTTGACCTGAATGCTGTGAATCATTGACTCCTGAAAGGCTCACAATGGTACTTAGCACTGAAGACATAAGGAAGGGTAGTCAGCCATGGAAAACCAAAACACACAGCGGAACTGATAGTATAAGAGGAGTGGCTGTTGATTACTCTGCGTAAAAGTGTTCTGTAGTAATTTTAATCATTTGATGAACACGCGTCGTACCTCTAACATTTTAACTGGATCTCCTTTCATACATCCCTTCAAGAGTAAATTTATAGCCTGATATTTATGCCAGATAATAAGAACAAATATACATAAGTGCTCCAATTCAAAATGAGGGGTTGGTTTTTTTTTTTTTGAAATGCTACTTGCATGAACAAAAACTATGGGGGCATGTGGGTCCTTTTTTATTCGTAATATAGGTGTGTAAATATTTCATTCACCAAACTGTCCATGTAAAGCAAGGTGTTATGTTTAGTGTTTATGTGATTTCGGGGGGGGGGGCGGGGCACTCGGAATTGCAGTGCACGGTCATGGTGCCAAAACGTTTTTACCTTGGGGGTGGGGTCCCTCCTCCTCCTCCTCCTCCTCCTCCTCCTCCTCCTCTGCAGGCACGTGCATGCGGCGGGGGGGCTGTTTGTGGCAGATGAGGTGCAGGTGGGGTTCGGACGGGCGGGCACCCACTTCTGGGGGTTCCAGCTGCAGGGCGAGGACTTCTGCCCCGACATCGTGACCATGGGCAAGCCCATGGGCAACGGGCACCCGGTGGCATGCGTGGTCACCACGCAGGAGGTCGCCAACGCCTTCACTGCCAACGGCGTGGAGTACTTCAACACGGTGAGCCGCGCCCGCCCCGCCCCCACACCTGCGACCACCTGTTACCTGTGCTCTGTGAGGGGGGGTCAGTGATCTGTGGGGGTGGCGGTGGGTCAGTGTTCTGTGGGGGGGTGTGAGCCGTGTTATGTGGAGAGGTATGAGTTGTGTTCTGTGGGGCTTTGAGTCAGTGCTGTGGGGGGGGGGGGGGGGTCAGTGAGGGTGTGGGTCAGTGCTCTGTGGAGGGGGGTGTGAGTCGTGTTCTGTGGGAGGGGGGGGTGTGAGTCAGTGTTCTGTGGGAGTGGGGGTGTGGGCCGGTGCTCTGTGGGGGGGGGGGGGGGGGGTCGGTGTTCTGTGGGGGGGCGGGTGAGTCAGTGCTCTGTGGGGGGGGGGGGGGGTGTGAGTCAGAGTTCCGTGGGGGGGGTAAGATTTCAGTGCTCTGCGGGGGGTGTGGGTCAGTGCTCTGTGGGGGGGTGTGGGTCAGTGCTCTGCGGGGGGTGTGGGTCAGTGCTCTGTGGGGGGGTGTGGGTCAGTGCTCTGTGGGGGGGTGTGGGTCAGTGCTCTGCGGGGGGTGTGGGTCAGTGCTCTGTGGGGGGGTGTGAGTCAGTGCTCTGTGGGGGGGTGTGAGTCAGAGTTCCGTGGGGGGGTGTGGGTCAGTGCTCTGTGGGGGGGGGGGGGGGGTGGGTCAGTGTTTGTCACTGCTCGTCTGCGTGTGCTCGTAGTTTGGCGGAAACCCCGTGTCCTGTGCGATCGGTCTGGCGGTTCTGGACGTGATCGAGGAGGAGAACCTGCGGGGGAACGCCAGGGACGTGGGAGCTCTGCTCCGGAGCCTTCTGCAGGGCCTGATGGCCAAACACCCCCTCATTGGCCACGTGCGGTACGGACACATTACATCACCGCCATGTCATTGGTCGAAAACAGCCAGCCAAGTGGGGAAAAGGCAGGAGTGAATGAATTAATGAATCATTGCATATATATAGCACTTTTCTGAACGCCCGAAGTGCTTTACAGTGAGTGGGAGCTCACCTCACCCACCACCAATGTGTAGCACCCACCTGGGTGAGGGGGATACTTTAAGACCTGAAGTGCTCATAATTTTAATAACAGCACCAGGATTACGGGTTTTGCAGACGCAGCCCAGAGTTACAGTGAAGCTACACATCGCACGACGAGGAGAGAATCTGTACTCACCTCCGTTCTCGACGGGCGATTCTTTGCGTCTGCAAAGCATGCTGGGATAGCTGGGGATGCGAAGCAAGCCGGCGAATACGCCAGAAGGACGGGGAACATCGGCGCGATAGATCAGATTTAAAAGATCCCGCACGTAAACTGTCGCATTTTTTAAAAATTTTATCACGCCCACAAGCGACCGACTGTGGGAGGTGAGAGCGAAGCCAAGCGTGGTCACCTTTAGCGTCACCTGCACCGCCAGCCTCAGATTTCCCCTTCCAGGTGTTTACTGTGGAGCCTCCAGACCAGGTCTCCACTGTGAGAGCGCTTGTGTATCCCAGCGAGCGTGTGTATGGACAGCAGAGCCTGCATTAGCAAGCGCCCGTACACACAGCTCGGCATTCCCAATTGGGGAGCAAATGCTGGGAAAGGCCCCCTCTCCCCCAAATTATAAGACACCCCCCTCCCCTCCCCTCCCCTCCCCTCCCCCCCGTGTGTTTTGTGCAGAGGCGCTGGGCTGTTCGTGGGGATGGAGCTGGTGACGGACCGAGAGACACGCACCCCCGCCACGGCGGCCGCCGCGCAGCTGGTGAACAGGTGAGGAGGCGCCAGCGAAGCGCGTCCCGCTACGTCGCGCCGGGGGGGCGCACCGGAACATTCTCTGCACGTTTTAGAGAGTGCATTCACACGCGCATATAAAACCAACGGCCCAGCAGATCAAGCAGCGGGCTACAAGTTGCCCTGGGGTGGACGGAGTGTGGCACAGTGGGTAAGGAACTGGGCTTGTAACCGAAAGGTCGCAGGTTCGATTCCCGGGTAGGGCACTGCCGTTGTACCCTTGAGCAAGGTACTTAACCGAAATTGCTTCAGTATATATCCAGCTGTATAAAATGGATACAATGTAAAATGCTATGTAAAAGTTGTGTAAGTCGCTCTGGATAAGAGCGTCTGCTAAATGCCTGTAATGTAAATGTAATGGGGTGCCCAGGCAGGTGAACTGTGGTTGAAGTCCCTTCGGGGAAGTATAACCCAACGGTTAGAGAACTGGGCTTGGACCCGATTCCCAGGTGGGGCGCCACTGTTTGTACCCTTGATGAAGGTACTTAACCATCGGTAAAATGTCCAGAAGCACAAACTGTGCGGTCTGCTGAAGCACTGGAACGTAAGCATTTGGAAATTGAGCGCGTTTTTGGCGGGGCACCCCTGAGGTTAGAAGCAGTTTAAATGCCTTTAGTGCTGTTGCTTCTCCACTCGCCCCACCCTGATCGAGGACCGGTTACGACCGGGGGGGACCAAACGAGCGCAATCTCAGCCGCTGACGGACTACCCTGGGGGGAGGATAGCGAATACAGCATTACTGCCCCCACAAGGCCCGATTTTAGAATGACTGGCCTGGCCGTTTTCTAGAAGCTTCCATCGGCCGCACGCACGCAAACGCACTCCGATCCGGTCACAAGCTCGCGCTCCGGTCTCTGCACCCGTAACCGAGGTCCTCCGATTTTTAACCAGGATGAAGGAGGAAAGGATCTTCCTCAGCACGGACGGACCCGGCGAGAACGTCGTCAAGCTCAAACCGCCGATGTGCTTCAGCGCGGCCGACGCGGAGCTCGTGGCTGAGAAGATAGACCACATTCTCACAGGTGAGATGCACCCCCCCCCCAAACCAACCCCCCTGAAAAAAAATCACCAAACAGCCTGGATTTTAACTGCATGCACTTACGGCGTGAATGCATCCTAACCGCCATTCCATACCTTGTGTGTTCAGATATGGAGTCGGAGAGACAAAAGACAAGAGACCACGTTTGAGGTTCGTAATATCCTGCAGATTGCAATTTAATTGCAACAGACATGTTACAAAATACTTGCATTTCAAAGTACCAGAGGTAGTAACTGCTGAATTCCCTACTCCTCCTGAAGGTGGCGCCAAATGGTTAAGTGCAGATGCAAACAGAGATGTGGGGGGGGTTTCAGACCATCCAATTCATCCAACTAAAAGTTACACTGTCTGTTCCAGAAGGTTCCTGACCAAGGCAACTTGAAATTGGGCTCCCAACCCCTGGCTGCCGCCTCCACAGAGCAGATTGGTGCATTAAGACATTTGCCAAGAGGGTTTATGATCATTTTTTTGTATTAATTCAATCACAGTATTAATGAAGTATGAACCACTCCATACAATGAAGTGGCAGGACTGAAAACTGCACACCAGTGATGGGGCTGTCAATTAATTAAACGGGTTAACCCATAATGCTTTGCTTCACTGAGTTCAAGACCTTCACTACTCTCAGGTGAATCAGAGGCTTACCTGACAGAACCCAAGGAGCCATGCAGTAAGAGCTAGGTGTGCCTGAACAGCAGGTACACCACTGAAAGCATACAACCCTTACAGCAGGTTCACACCATCACGCACCCCCTACCTGAGCAGAACACTCTGCCGTGTTTCACAGGTACAGGCACAGCACGGTACACATTCTGTGTTTCTTGTGGGACAGGGTCACCTCACACTGTGTACATTCAAATTGCGATTAAAAGGCCGTTTTCTATGGCTGCACGACAGAAGCTGGGTTTTTCAAACGTACGGTAACTTGTGTCCAGGGCCTGCCGATGTTAACCATTGATGCGCATCGTGGTTTTAAAAAAAAAAAAAAAAAAAAAAAAAATCTAAACTAGAAAGGAGTCTAGATGCATGTTACATTAAGGAGAAAAAAAAAAAAAGAAAGGAAAAAAGATCAAGCTCGAGAATTTGCTCCAGAATCCCCATTCCTGCGTTGCTTTTAAAAGCAACGCCTAAACAGGCTCTTTAAGTAGCAACAAGTTGTTAAAACCCCACAGTAACCACTGGTTTTTTAAAAAAAAGAAAAGAGCCATTATCAAAAAGGCATAATTGGTAACAACCACAAAACCATTACGGGTATTGATAAATAAAAAGGATCCACACGTATAATATAAACCAAAAAGTTTATTTCTAACAATTTGCCCAAGACACTAGAGGAATGAGTTTCCAGAGAGAGGGGGGGTGCCCTCCTGCATACACATAGCTGACGGTTATAAGTTTAACGCTATCAAAGCCACTTTCAATTGCAGACAAAAAAAAATAAATTTTAAAAATAGTTTTGGTAAAACTCCTTAAAAGCCAAAAGGAAAGAAAAAGGAAAGCTGGTTTGCCCTCTACTAGTCGACTGCTGACATTCACTTGACAAGCGTACAGTGAAATCTTTGATTTAAGTCTTAATCCCTTTTTTTTTTTTAATCTTACCCAGTCCCCACAGGTCTGTTGCCATGCAACTTGCAGACGCTCGGCACAAGGAGAAAAGGAAATGAAAACTAAAATCTAGAAACACCAAAGAAAAAAAAAGAAAAAAAAAAAAAATCTCATCGTTTTTATTTCCAGAGCACTTGGCTGCTCCGATCTCGTCTGTGGTAGACATGTAAAATACAACCTTACAATACATTAGATTCAAAGGTACCAAAAAGTACAGTAAAAATAACACTTCCATCTCTGGAAATGTGTATGGACACAAAAAAACAATATAAAATAAAAAGTGGAAAAGTGACATTTGCTTCCCCATATCCTCACTTGATCTGTACAAATGGGAGCACGAGTCTAATTCTGCCAACTCCAAAGGAAAGTCAGACCCCCACGTTCGATGTAGCTGGACCTCAGGCTCTTGCTCTTAATTACTTTAGTCCTTGAAAGAGGAGGAGGAGGAGGAGAAATTAAATAACATTTTGCAAGCTGCTCGCGCGCAAAACAAATGCTGACAAAATGCACGAAAGGGAAAAAAAAAAGGAAAAGAAAAAAAAAAAAGAAAAAGCAAAAGTTTAATAAGCATGTGGAAAGACCAGAAGCATCAGACAGGGTTAATTATGCTTGTTAGTGACGAATCCCTCGAAAGAGAGGGAAATCAGGGCTTAAAGGAGCGACTAACTTTCATACAAGCACTTTAATTTCCCCAGATAGCTCAAAGCCCCACTGCCGTAACATGGCCCACCATCTTCTCAACCCTTATTGATCAAGTAGTGTTTGTAGAGATGCAGCTTTTTTTTTTTTCCTTTTTATAATTATCGTTTTATTTATTTATTTATTTTTTAAAATATGCACTTCCTGCGGCCGAAACAGCACCGAGCTCGTGTGGCTAGTCAGGTTTAACAAAGGGCATGGGAGAATAAACACTGGACTTGGTGACATGGGAACAGAATCTCTCTTAAAGATTACTGCACGTGATGCCCCGCCCCACTCCGCTCCGTTCCCCCCCCCCTCTCCAAAAAAACTGGAAAACACGATCCGGATTGGAACGATCAGACATGAGGGAAATTTGGCGCTTTCCAAAGCGTTGACAAGCGCAAAACGGCTAAGCTACATCATACCACCATACACGATGCCAAAATGCATACCTGCACTACATGTGATCAGTATGGCTTGTAGCTACTCTGGTGGCCTCCACGTCTCGGAGTTTTCCCATAGCTTGTATTGCCCTGGTCTGCAGGATGAGAGAGAGAGGCCTGAGTGCTTTTGTGCAAAAAGACAAAATTAAAAACAACTGGCAGGTAAAACGGCTCGCGGCAGAGCACACTCACTGTAGTCGTATCCGCCACCGTAGCCATAGTAACCCGCGGAGTAGTCGTAGTTTCCGTAGCCGCCGTAACCGCCGTATCCCTGCTGGCCACCGTAACCGTAGCCTTGGTTACCGTAGCCCTGATTCCAGTAATTGTTGTAGCCCTGGTTCCAGTTCTGGTTCTGGCCTGGAGAAAGAAGAAAAAAAAAAAAAAAAAGAAAAGAAAGAAAAGGGGCGTGTTCAGCCACAGGTCGAGCGCCAAAACCGATCCAAAATCATCCAGGGGGTTACCGGGACACTTACCGCCACGACCCCTCCCTCTTCCATAGCCACCACCGCGGCCGCCAAACTGCTGCTGCTGATACACTTCCTTGGGCTGGGCGATTTTTATCTCACACTGGAAGAAGGCGGCGGCACCGTTAGACAGAAGAGCACGTGCAGCTTCCGAAACAAGCAAATTAATAAACACTGAATAGAAAGTGCAACTGTAAAAACTACCAAATGGAACTATGCAATCAGTTAACTTTAACACACACACACATTATCTAATGGATATTATGCATTACACCTAAAGAGCACAATGATGAAGGGAAAAAATGAAAATATACATACAAGGCCATCTTTTCCGTTTGTTACCTTGCTTCCACTAACGTTATGGTATTTCTTTTCAAGAACTTTTTTGACAGGAGATTCTTCTTTGAATGTTATGAAGACAAAACCCCTCCTCTTGTTTGTTTTTGGGTCCATTGGAAGCTCAATGGATTCAATCTGCAAGGCACACAAACGAGGGTTAGAAAATCTCGGTGCAGTTTTTAAAAAGTCATTCCACAGTAAAATACAAAAATAGAGATCAGAAAATGAGGCGATTGAACGCACTGCGTGGGGTGCAGTTACACACAAGCTGGTGAGAAAATCTGAAAAAGGGACCCAGATATAGGCAGAGGACCCATTCTGTAAGCTGATCCCATTTCAGTAGTTAGTCGGCCTAAATGGTTACACTGAAGTAATGTGGAGTGTACTGAGAAAATACTCTTATTAGACCAGCATGTAAAGACATACAGTCCAGATAAGTGTACATTATACAGTAAATCTATAGCAGCTATGCAATGCCAAATAGACACATCCAGCAGGAGTGACTGACCTCTCCAAAGGTTCCAAAATACTCCCGGATTTTTTCCTCTGTTGTCTCAGGGTTCAGACCACCTACAAATATTTTCTTGACTGGTTCTTTTTTCATTGCCATAGCCTTCTTTGGGTCAATTTGCCGTCCGTCTAGCCTGTGTTCCTTCTGTTCGAGTACCTGATTAAACAAAAAACAAATTAAATAAAATAGTGCCATAGTGTCAACTTATTAAATTATTGACAATCACGGTCCTGTACGGCTGACCTAGAGTCAAATCTGGAATACTGAGGACTCACCTTCTCTACACTGGCGGCCTCTTTGAAGAGAATAAACCCAAAGCCTCTTGATCTCCCGGTGTTGGGGTCCATCTTTATGGTGCAATCTGTGACTTCACCGAACTTTGAGAAGTAGTCTTTAAGATCCTTCTTACTGGTGTCCCAGCTAAGTCCACCAACAAACATTTTCCTGAAAAGAGGTGGGGTACATTACACGACGTGCCTGAACGACAGGATCTGGTAAACAACGTGTGCACGACTTGTTCGCCATGCGAAGCTGTCTTTGTTTGGGTGAAAAAAAACCCCACGTACACACTGGGAAAAGCACACCCGTATTAACAGCAGTCAAACTAAAATGGGAAGGGGGGGGGGTAACTGTTGCAAACCCACAACCCTAGCGCCCATCCCCCCATTCAAGCGGCACATGGCGCCAACAAAGACGGCAAGAACAAAGGCGATTCCCCGGCCGCAAACCTTTCATGCACAGCTCTGTTACATAAACCGCTCTGATCCTTTGCGCCGAAACATTCCTGTTGCGAGGGTTTCCCCCCTCAACCCAAGTACTAGCACTTTACAGCGTACTTACCCCGCATCTTCCTCGCTCTTGCTTGCGTTGATCTGGCCTCCCTCCGCAGCACCGTTCTGCGAGTCCCCCTCCGCCGTCGCTTCCTCCGCTTCGGCTTCTGTTTCCCCCTCGCCCTCACCCTCCGGTTCGGCCTCTTCTGCCCCTGCCTCTGCCTCTATCTCTGCCTCTGCTTCTACATCTGCCTCTGCCTCTACATCTGCCTCCGCTTCTGCTTCTTCTGCTTCTTCTTCTTCTTCTTCTTCTTCCTCGGCAACGGCTTCGGTCTGTTCCGTAGTCTCAGCTCCGTTCAGGTCCTCCTCCTCTTCGTGGCCATTTTCGGAGGTTTCCATGAATTGCTGCTCGGTATCAGACATGATGGTACTGTGAACCCCTTTATCTGTAACAAAAGAAAACGGGGTTGAACCCAAAAGCGAGCACGATTCAGCTAGCTGCACGGCCACTCTTTTAAAAATGTACATGCTAACCAGCTCGTTAGCCTTGTTGTGCATGGTAACCTAACGTTAGCCGCTATCGCTATCACCATTTTGCCCACAAGCAATCACACTTAGAGCCTCAAGATCGGTATGTTTTGAGCATTAATTACATATGTGATGTGTACGATGCTTCGTAAAGCAGTTTGCTTTTGTTCCGTAAGCATAATCTTAGTTGCACAGACATGTATAAACTGCTTAACTAAACAATGTAAGTTAGCCAGCTAGCTAACTCGCTTACGTAATAACCAATTTAGCCAGCTAACTGACCGAAAGGCCGCGTTCGATGCAAGTTCTATTATAGATAAACATCACCGCGGTGAAGGAGGCCCGCGCATAATTCCGAATTGTTCGTACGGCTTCCGGAAACAATTAATTGCTTAATTAATTACAATTATATTTAAGACAAAACAGGCAAAAAGCCGCTTACTGCTCTAACAATCGAAGACCGCTCTCCAAGATGGATTCTCCCTTACAATGCCAACTCGTGGCAGACTTTATACCACCGGATAGACCACTGCTTTAATAAAGAAAGTCTCGATTTGGTACTTGGTATTGTCAATCATTATGACCATGTCTTTCGATTGGACTGCGTCCCCAAGCACCCGCCCACAGAGCGCTTTGGTTTACTGTGTTTTTATTTAAAGTGTTTGGGATCCCTTATAACTACGTTATAAATTTAAATGCCTAGTAACGGTCATCTTGTAAACGAATTGAATTCAGATTTTTAGACCAAAAATCTTGCACGTTAACATCCCATACCTCCTTATATGTCGTTTCTTTTGTAGGCTTGCTGGCCGGACGTATTACAAATGAAAATGGCTACCACTACCATGTTACACATGGGATTTCAAGACTAGCTACACGCCCATTTTCAGTTCTAGCCTACAAGATGAACTTGTGAGCTGTATCGGGCAACTATGTTCTTTTTGCGATGTGTGGGCTACCTTAAGTTGGTTTGCAGCCCACCGAAGACGACAATGTTCTGCATTATGAAAGACATTATTTGCAGTTAAGTTGTATCCAAACTTATTCATTGAATACGGACGGACAGAGATGTAGCATGTAGATGTAACTACACATTGTTTTAACCATGACCGGTTGTCTTACAGTAGCCTACTGTAGTGCAGAAACATTACTTTAAAATACAGTACCGAGTGAAGTCATCTATGTCCTGGCTTTCAACAAATAAATGATGCTAGTCTGTACGTTTTGAGAACCGAGAAACCTAGCTTCCTTGCTAAATTGAAAAAAAAATGTGGAAGAGCACAACCTGTACAATGGACATGCGCATTACTGGCTGAAAGGGGGAAAAGGAACGTACTGTTCCCACGCCGCTCTCGGTCATTTCTGCAAACCAACTTTCTCGTATACCGAGTTACAATTAACTAAACTATTCCACATGGCGCCGCAAGTTGTGTGCAGCCGAAAATTATCTTGACTGAATATGATTAAACTGATTGTTCACCCTGTTGTGTCTTCTTCTTGTTTTGTGTAAATATATCTCGAGGCTGTTTACAGTAACTTACAAACTTTCACAGGCATGATATCCAAGAAAATATATTTAAGGCTTCCAACACAGGTCGGAAATAATTTGCATGCATTAGTAACAATAAGGCTGCTTGAATTTTCAAGTTATTCCTAAAAAATGCAATATTTAAATGTAAAATATTAAACTATTACACTGCATTGTATTCGTACTCGATTTTGTTTTATTTAAAATTCATATTTAGTTTGCTACCATTTAGATTACGACACTGAATTCCGTCCCTGGTTTCTCATCCCCAGACAACTATCTTATATAACACATATAGTCCTGTGTAAAATGTGCCTTCACGCTCTTATACAAGAACATTAAATCATAGTTAATATCAGCTAGTGATGAGAAAACGCAAACATGACGTCTTCTCAGTATTCTTATTGTAGTACAATTGTTCAGTCTTCCAGTTTTCTCACTGTGTTATAGGCCAGTTGTCAAGTCTTCCCAGTGTCCTCAGCCTATTATTAACCTCTGCCAGGCCAGTTGGTCAGTTTGAGACCCCACAATTCTGTTGTGTATTCCACAGGAACACCTCCACCTTTCCAGCAAAATACAGCGTTTCCAGACACACACACACACACACACACACACACACACAAACATACAGTATATACATACACAGAGGAGCTTCCCTGATCAGTGCCATTAAAATGCAAGAGCACCTGTATGATAAATCTTTTTTACTAGCTGAACCTTTACTTTACCTTGTCAAAGTAGCTTCACATTTGATGTGAAGCCATCTTGTCATACTGAAGTTGAGAGCACTCTTCTTACATTTACACCATTTGATAGATGCTTCTACAGTATAACAGCATCTACCAAATTGTGTGAATGCAAATATGACTTTAACTCTTTCCTTTAAACTCCATATACAGAATCTGTGCAATGAATGTAAACCTTGAAAAGCTGCACTGCTTTCGTAAATGCACCAACTCCTAGAGGTCGAGGAAACTGAAATGTGTGAATTCTTTGCTGTTGTCTTGTTTTAATACTTGTTTGCATTCTCAAACGGCCAAGGGATATTTTTTAAAAAAGATTCTTGAAAAAAATTTGCAAAAAAAAAAAAGAGCCTGTATCAGCTTTCTCACTTGGCCAAACGCCAGGTTTTCAGTGGGCGGGGTTAACTGGGTGTTAGTTATGTAACAAAAACTGTAAATCCAGTGAAATCGTTTCTACATGTAATATGTAAATGATGCGCTTGCCACTTTTGTGCAGGTAAGGCAAGCTAAGTTGAAAATGCCTAAGCAGTGCCCCTTCACAGAAAGCAATATCCTTTTTCTTTTCACAAAAATGAAGCGAATTAATTCCAAGTTAAACTACGTGGTCGTTCCCTGCACTTGGAACTGTACTTCCCTCTAGGGTTTTCAACACACTTGTTCCTGGTTTTGGTTATACACTTTGTTGTACGTCACTGTGGATAAGAGCGTCTGCCAAATGCCTGTTATGTAATGTAACTACAATAAATGGGTTTTGTTTCTGTACCCCACTGACACTGCAATATTACAATAACCCGTACAGTTAGTATTTGAAGTGCCAATTTTCTCCTGGAACTTGTCGTAGAATGCCATGGATCGGTAAGTAGGACTACCGTTAGCTAGCCACAATTAAATAGCTTTCAAGCGTAGACATGTGGAATCAAAGACTTTCTTCATTCTGGTGTAATGACTGGAGTTTGAGACTCTGATAGAGTGTAATGTTAGAGTCAATAGCTCAGTGTTACAACGTTATTATGCATTGAATGAACTTCAGGTGCCCTGCGACAGATTCCCGGTCTGTCCAGGGTGTATTCCTGCCTCTCGCACAATGTACGCTGGGATAGGCTCCAGCACCCCCCGCGACCCTGCTCAGGATAAGCGGGTATAGATAATGGATGGATGATCTTCAGGTTTAGCTATACAATGGTAAAGCCCAGTTTATGTTGCTTTCTCTCATTTTGTCTGGTAGTGTACAGTTACTACTCTAACCTAGCTAGCGATGAGGAATGGTTTGCATATGACGCGTTTTAGAGATCTGAATATTAATGAGCGGAGGCTACATGCCCACCCTTGTCTACTGAACAGGCCACAATAATCTCATAGTGTTTATTACAATTTA
>CM077286.1:6247720-6262720 GCA_039654925.1 Anguilla pacifica
CGTCAGCAGACCAGGCCAGTGAGGTGCACTGTGGAGGCTCCGCCTTGCTGTTAGTGCTGATCACTTCCTGTCTCAGCTCGTCAACAATGATCTTACCCTCCAGGTCCTGGAGAAAAGGGAAAAGAGAGAGAGGGGAAAGTGGGTGACAGACACACAGAAACGAACAGTCTGCCGCACATTTTTTAACACATACAATCCTCACAATATACCTACACAAATTAAGATGAACTGTCCACTTCAAAACATGGGACGTGGAAGGGATGTGTAAAGAGTTTGTGTTTTAAGTGATCAGTAGGGGACGGTTCAATCTAGGTTCAACCTCTCAGAGGGGACTGCGCTCAGAAACAGCCTCTTTGTCATCATAAGAACTCAGATGGCATTGTCAGTTTCATCACCGCTGCTACAATGTGCGCGTATGTGTACACCCGTGTGAAAGCCACATGGAGATTCATGCGTATGGTGTAATGGGGTTGTGCTGTCCTCCCTCACCCAGATCTTGATGCTGGGCCCAGTGGCGGCACACAGCCAGTAACGGTTGGGGCTGAAGCAGAGGGCGTTGATGATGTCACCGCTGTCCAAGGTGTACAGGTGCTTCCCCTCGTTCAGGTCCCACAGCATAGCCTGTCCGTCCTGTGGAGGAGAGGCCAGGTGAGCTTCCCATTCAACAGATCCCTTAACAGACACCAGACCATGGGGCCCATCCACACACTGGAACAGAGCCTTTACAGACACCAGACTGTGGGGTCCATCCACACACTGGAACAGAGCCTTTACAGACACCAGACTGTGGGGCCCATCACACACTGGAACAGAGCCATAACAGACACCAGACTGTGGGGCCCATCCACACACTGGTACAGAGCCTTAACAGACACCAGACCATGGGGCCCATCCACACACTGGAACATGGCCTTAACAGACACCAGACTGTGGGGCCAATCAGTAATTACCTTTCATAACACGGCTTCTTTTACAAAGCGGCAAGCAACGCCAGGCGAATTCAGCATCCTAGAACAGACTCCATAGTAAATGCTAATTAACTTGCTTACTGCTTGCAAAAGAATAGGCAAGAAGAACCTTCTAGGAAAATCTACTGACCTACTGTGACATGAACACAGAGGAGGAGCGTGTGGCAGTGTTTGCACTCAGAAACAGCCTCTTTATCATCACAGTGACACAGACGGCATAGCTTCATCACTGTTTCGTCACTGTGTCACACAGAGCATTGCACACAAACAGGCAGCATGCCCTCTTCTGCAGGTCACTGTGGACGGGAGTGTGTGTGCGCAGAGTACACACACAATCCTGCCTGTCTATTAAACACCACCGGCCTGAGAGAACCTGACTGTGTTCACCAAATCTCTCAGCTTGATTCAGTGATCCAGTCCAGTGCTTTCGAGGGGGCGGAGGGAGGGTGAGGAAGGCCGTTCCTGGGAGTGACAGAAGGACCTTCCCCTATTTATCAGGAAGGCAGAATCACTGGCCGTTTTCAAGACTGAAAAACCACATTTTCAGACATGACCTCAGAGTAAGTAAATTATTCAACACTTCTTGAGGGACACATCTGCACAATTCCACCGATTTGATCCTAACTTCACTCATCTGCAGACCCAGTGATGGCTTTCAAATACCTAAACTGAATATACAGGAGCCCTGGCAACTCAGACCTTTGACCTCCCCCCCCCTTCCCAGCATACCTTGCCACCGGAAGCACACAGGGAGCCGTCAGGAGAGACGGTGACTGTGTTCAGGTATCCAGTGTGACCGATGTGATTGGTCTTCAGCTTGCAGTTGGCCAGATTCCACACCTAGGAGCACAAAAGACCGAAAGCATGTTGGCAAGACGACACATTCTACTGGTGTTGTGCGCATGCAGTGTCATGATACTACATAACTGAATGCAATATTCTCTCCCCAACACTGACAGGTCTACCAAAGTGTACCACACATCTCATCACTGATTAAATAAAAACGATTAACCAAACGCAGCGCCGTGCTTGGCCTCCCATCATAATTGCAGGACTTGTCGTCAGAGCCCGGGGGCTCAGGCGATAGGACCGTGAGTTTTGTAATCACCGGGACGGCCTTGCGCGGCGCGCGCTTCGACAAAGCCGGGTTCGGAAAGGCTAACGGCGGCGCGGACGGCAGCGCAGACGGGCTCGTACCTTCACCATCTTGTCCCAGCCACAGGACACGATGATGGGGTTGCTGCTGTTCGGGGAGAAGCGCACGCAGGAGACCCACTCAGAGTGGCTCTCGTCCTGTGGAACACGGGGGGGGGTTTACACTTCCTTCTTACCCCAACTCACATTTACCTTCACATATGACAAATATGAACTCTCAAAGACCCACAGTAAAATCACCATCAGAATAAAAAAGAAAGAAAAAAAGGTTAATCTAGTTTAAACCATTTTATTCAGTTGAGATTTTTAATGTTTTTTCCCCCCTTCTTATATTGCCCACTACAGGAGGATTTGGCTTTGGCCAACTTGGGCTGTCAATCAGAAGTGAACTTTGAAAGTCAACACAAAACAGTCAAACCAGGTCAGACCTTCAGTTCTTGTTTTAAAATGAAGTTTTGGATCAAAAACAAATTTCCTGTCCATAATTTAATCTAATCAATCATCTATTTTCTGGAATAATAAACATTTCCAAATATATGAAGTGACTGCATTGGATCTTTAAGGCAGAAATCACAGTACACATTTATTTGTACAGCACCTTTTCATACATGGATTGCAGCACAAAGCGCTTTACAGTAGACAGACAAAGCATGTGCAAATTATCACAATGAAAACAGTGGGGAAAAAAATTTCCATCCCAGGTGCCGTGGACACTACGATTCCCACAATGCCCTTGCGTGGTCCTCTCACCTGGATGGTGTACTTGCAGACTCCCAGGGTGTTCCACAGCTTGATGGTCTTGTCGCGCGAGCCGGACACGATCTGGCGGTTATCGGCGGAGAAGGCCACACTCAGGACGTCCTTGCTGTGGCCGATAAACTGCCGGGTGGAGACTCCCCTGTTGGGACGTGCCAAAAAAAGAACAGGGGAATGAAGCTCCATCAAACTGCACTGCCCTCCAAAGATTAAACTGACACCTCAGCGAACCGCAGGGGGTTTCCCAGTCACAAATTTTACAGCGCACCCTCTCACCCCCCTCACTCACTGGGTCAGATCCCACAGGCGAAGGGTCCCGTCCCAGGACCCGGACAGGGCGAACTGGCCGTCAGAGGAGATGACCACGTCGCTGACGAAGTGGGAGTGGCCTCGCAGCGCCTTCTGCGGGATTCCGTAGTTGGTCTCGTCGCGGGTCAGCTTCCACATGATGATAGACCTGTCTACACACCGGGGTACAGGCGCGCAAGCGTGTTGACAAGACACATTTTACTGGTGTTCTGCGCATGCAGTGTCATACCACCACATAACTAAATGCAATATTCTCTCCCCAACACTGACAGGTCTACCAAAGTCTACCACACATCTCACCTCTGATTAAATAAAAACGATTAACCAAACGCAGCGCCGCGCTTGGCCTCCCATCATAATTGCAGGACTTGTCGTCAGAGCCCGGGGGCTCAGGCGATAGGACCGTGAATTTTGTAATCACCGGGACGGCCTTGCGCGGCGGGCGCTTCGGCAAGCCGGGTTCGTAAAGGCAAACGCCGGTACGCACGGCGGTGCAAACTCTCGTACTTCGTAGGCCAGTACACACAGTACAGGCCAGTGCCCACAGCACGGACCAGTACACACAACTAGGAGCTCCCGAAAACTGACTGACACGTACTTTATCAGAACGTCACCTTGCTTTGAATTTTGACCTGCCTGCCACCCACGTTTTCAGTTACCAAGATCCCTCTGTTCGTTTAACTTAGCATTTTAATGGCAGAGCCATGGCCTTTTACCACTATAAAAATCTTCGGCAACGGTAGACTGCAAGAGCGCTGGGTAAAAACTCTACTGCAAAAGTCGGTGATTCCGGATATTAAGTCCGATATTACACTGGTGAAACCGATATAGTCTCCGAGAGATTTCTAAAATTCTTAATTATAACACGTGCTTACGCCACATCTGATGGACGAGCAAGAAGCATTTGACGTTAGCAAGCCAATCACAGTACGCAAAGCTACGTAGCCAGAATAGAAATGGTTACAAGCGACAAACCACGTAGCAATGCTGGCTTTAAAAATGCATCAAAGAATACTTAAATTTAGTCACGCAAGCGACTAGTTTATGTGTGGCAATGCTAGCCAACGCTAGCCACAAAGTCTGGGAGAGTATCCGGCGCAATGATGGCGGCGGCCAGGTTACCTCTTGAGGCAGACAGAATCATATCGGGAAATTGAGGGGTCGTGGCGATCTGGGTGACCCAACCATTATGGCCCTTCAGGGTCCCCCTCAGAGTCATCTGCTCGGTCATTTTGAGGAAGGTAAATGGTGCCTTTAAGTGAGGATGGAGTCGGATTAAGACGGAGGGCCACAGACGCCCTGTTCCTCTCGCAATCAGGCACAGGAAAAGAGGGAGATGTGACCCGGAAACAGAAATAAAAGAGCGGCGGGGGTCAACGTGCAGCAGCATGCTGGGAAAAATAATACGAGGGCAGATCAGATCTGTCTCTTCTGTGCACCGACCTGAGCTTGTTCATGGTCTTCTGTGGCGTTGTAGATGTAATGTCGGCAATATAACTAGTGACGGTTTTTGTTTTATTTTATGATAAATATACTTTGTTTTTTTAAAATCTCAAACAGCATATATTCTACTATGCTGAAACCAATACTACAAGGAATATTAATTAAAATATTTTCACTGAACTATGAAATATGTTTTTGTCATCCAAAACACTTTTTTATGTCAACTTTTTTTCTGCCTGGTCCCAAACTGATATGTCTATTGACCCGCATTCTTTGCATAGAATTCAGAAACACTTATCCACATTGTAATCATGTCAAACATTATTTATCAATATGATCAGCACAGCCTCAGACCTACAACTTTCCAATATCTTTAATAGAAAAAACCCCCTAGGAGTTAGACACAAACACCACCTCAACAAAAAGTTTGCTCCCTCCAACAATTGCACCACACCACTGGATTTCAGTAATTATTTCACCACAGGTGGTGTTGTGCATGGTTTGAGTAAATACCTGCAGACACTGTAGCCCACAGCACCTGGAGTTGAAAAGCCCTGATTTATGAATGCCAAGACTGAAAAGCATGTTTCCGCCCAGTTTCGAACATGTGAAACCATTTGTCCTGAACATTATTGCATGCTGAAAATATGTATGTATATACAGAGAGTGCTGTTACTTCTACAGTGTGAAACCAAAATGTATTACAATAACCTTTAATAAAAGCTGAGAGCTGATAGCTGTGCTTTAACCACATATGAATTGTTTTATTAATGCAATTGTTTGAAAAATATAATTTGTGCTTCAGAAGAGGCCCATAAAGTACTTGGCAAAAACAGTCCAATGCCAGTACTTCTCTTAACACCCAAGCTCCGAGGAGCTTCAGGCGACCCAGCAGCTGTGGCAGCAGGTGACTGCAGGGAGTCCGACTGCATGTGTGCCAGTTGTCACCTTGCAGCCTTGGTAAATCCACCTGCTCCAGTCCCAGCCCCAATCCCATTTCATGCTTGTGCATATCAACCCCGCTAATACTATTACGAACAAAAATACAAATATAACCATACATTTATACTTTTTGGCTGTTGTTGTGTTTATAAGTTTATTAAGAATTGTAATATATAATGTTGTAATCTTATTTGTACTATTGTAATAACTTATCTGCTGTAAATACTTTCATAACGTTCTATGTTTTAATTTGTAAAGCTATGTACACAGTTCCTTCCATAGGATTTCCTGATGCTCACCATAATACAATGGAGCAGGAGAAGAAATATCATGTTACTATTAAACCTTAAAAAAAAGAAGAAGCAGGATTTGAGACAATTCTGTGAAAAAATTAATTATAAACAGAAACCTTGACGTCACACAACAGTGCCCACAAGATCCTAGGGGTGATAAGTGGACCTCAAGTTAGGCAGTTAAAACCAGTATGACCAGAATATACTCATCTGGATAGTTAAGATGACTGGCTTTAATCTCATTCTTTCCCAAGAAGACTGTGACTTGAATTTACACACAGCTAAGACTTAAAACGTGTTTCATGCCTGAATCGGAAACACACACACACACACACACACACACACACACACAACACATAACACATTGGCATGAGTAACTAAAACATGTTTCTGCCCGGGGACCTTCGTGTGTAAGGCGAACATGATAACCAACCACTACACTTGGAAACCCTGCTGGTGCTGAGCAATGCACACAGGGTCCTGGTCGTACTGCATGAACCCGAAACACACACACACACACCCACAACACACTGACACGAGTAACAAAAACATGTTTCCGCCCGGTTTCGAACCGGGGACCTTTCGCGTGTGAGGCGAACGTGATAACCACTACACTACGGAAACCTTAATGAAAACATACATAAAATACTGTGAATATGGACCTCAAGTTTAGCAATTAAAACCACAATGAACACTGTATGTGAGAGAGAGTATGTATGTATTCAAGTGTATGTGTGTATTCAAGTGTGAGTGTGTGTGTAGGGGAGAAGGACAAAAATGTGTTTCCGCCCGGTTTCGAACCGGGGACCTTTCGCGTGTTAGGCGAACGTGATAACCACTACACTACGGAAACCTTAATGACACAGGACACAAAGCCGTGGGGGGTAATAACTGAACCTCAAGTTTGACAGTTAAATCCAGTATGACCAGAATATAATCTTATAGATAGCTATGACCACTGGCTTTAATCTCATTCTTTCCTAAGAAGACTGTCAAGCATGAAGCAAAGCAGTTAGACGTTGTTACCCTTAAGTACTAAAGTAGTGGACTTGAATTTACACACAGCTAAGGCTTAAAACATGTTTCCGCCCGGTCTCGAACCGGGGACCTTTCGCGTGTTAGGCGAACGTGATAACCACTACACTACGGAAACCTTGACATGAAACTACTTAACTACATAAACAAGTAAACAGTAAACATGATGTTCTCCACCAATGATGCAGTGTCACCATCTCGGATTTTGCTGGGTGGGCGACAATTACTTGACAACTAACATTGGTAGTATGAAGTTAAGCCAAGCTTTTAGTTAAGTTAAGGCAAGCTTTTAATGGATAAACAGTAGGCTAATTTGGAGTAGGTCGTTAAAACATTGTGTTTCGCATAATCTCAGGAAACAGTGTCCCACTCTGAGTTAGCCCCCGGGGAATGATCTTGCCCTGAAGAGTAACAGGGGCCGGGAATTCTAAAGGATCAAATTCCCTTACATTTATTTGGCAGACACACTCATCCAAAGATCATCAACGGAGTGATCCAAATCTTTCATTTCCTTGGCTCTGTCCTCTGCAGGAAAGGCATTCATGACGTCAGTACGGTTTTCAGGCCATTGTGTCTTACCTTCGGTTGGGAGCAGCCAAAATCTCATTGTATGCGCCTCAGTACATCCATGGCTTCTGCTCTGGCGGGCAATAACCTGAGTGCGCCATCAACATAGAAGGCTCTTTTCACCAGCTGCCATGCATCGCGGACATATTTCTTTTCCTGGTCCTTTGCCGCCCTCTTGAGGCCACATGTTGCAACTGACGTAGAGGGTCTGTTCCCGAATGCATTAACTCCTATGAGGAAATAAACCACTTCATGGTCCAGATTGCTGTCGTTCGTCAAACCCTAAGAAGCGTAGTACATCTCAGCAGTCCTCCTGCACCACACAACAGTGGCTTTGCATGCTGATTATCTAGAATTTGTTGCATGAACTTGAAGTGTGCTTTACATAACATTACATGACATTTATTTAGCAGATGCTTTTATCCAAAGTGATGTACTAATTTCAGATTTCTTATCTAGTGTCCATCAAAATTTCTGCGGGTAAGAGGTCCTGGGGGTAATAACTGAACCTCAAGTTTGGCAGTTAAAACCAGTATGACCAGAATATACTCATCTGGATAGTTATGACGACTGACTTTAATCTCATTCTTCCCCAAGAAGACTGTGAAGCATGAAGCAAAGCAGTTAGATGAAGTTACCCTTAAGTACTACAGTAGTGGACTTGAATTTACACACAGCTAAGGCTTAAAACATGTTTCCGCCCGGTCTCGAACCGAGGACCTTTCGCGTGTTAGGCGAACGTGATAACCACTACACTACGGAAACCTTGATGTGATACAATTTTGCGTACCATCCACAGGTAAATAAACAAGCAAGTAGTAAACATGATTTGCTCCACCAATGATGCAGCCAAGCTATTAATGTTTAAACAGTAGGCTAATTTGGAGTGGGTAGTTGAAACACCGCTTTTTCGCAGAAACTCAGGAAGCGGTGTCCCACTCTGTGTCTTGTTGAGTAAGGATCTTGCCCTGAAGAGTAACAGGGGCCAGGAATTCTAAAGGATCAAATTCCATTACATTTATTTGGCAGACACACTCACCCAAAGCGACGTACAATAAGTGCATACCAAAGGTCATTGGAACAAACCTACGAAACGCAGGACCGATAAAGCACAATGCTCATTGCGTAACAGTTATTCACAGCCATGAACACAGTTCACACAGAAAGCAGAGGCCAGGTCAGAGGGTAATGCTAAGGATCAAACGGACTGTTCACTGTTGTGAGCACACCTCGATGCGTAAACGGTCTTGGTGCTTCAGGTATTTGAACGTGAAGGTGTCCATCATAAATATTCCAGCTAATGTCTGTCTCATCAGCCACACAGAAAGCTGCAGGTTCAGGGAGTGACCAGAATATACTCTAAGGCCGGAAACACACACATACATAAGCACACGAACGCGAATGAGAACGCCAGACTGACGCAATGCAAACGCACGGCTCAACTGTACTCACAGGGCTCTACAGTGCTCCCATTTTAGGAGCACTTATTCCTGAAAATTGATGCGCGTGCTAACCAGAAAAATTATCTAGGCGCACATCTACTAATCGGAATGCATTCTAACAATCAATCTAACTTAGCTACTCGCTTACTCATCAAATAAGCCTAATAAAAATGAAACCTGTTGTCAACCTGCTGGTTAAGAGGATGGTGGCGTTTGCCTTTTTTTTGCCAGGAAAACGTTGTAATAAAATTAAAAATGTTCAGGAGTTGGAAACGTAGCGTAGCGTAGGACACATGGGCACTGAAATGCATAGTCTTTACCCAAGGGCATGTTGCATTGGGTATTCAATTAGCTAACGTTCGCTAACGAGCTAGCTAATGGCAAATTGTTCAGGTACTGATATGTTAATTTATAACGGGTTAGTTTAAATCTGCCCTGCACACCACATATTGTTTCAATAAGCAAGTGTATTTATGATAGTTAACCATGTTGGTAGCTATCTAATGAAGTTTGCAAAGTTAATGTGGAACAAACAGTTAGCTTTAATACAAGCCATCGATGAAGACGACCAGTACGATGCTAGCGACGTTACGTGTCTTCTGGACTGGCGCATTACACGCCTACTACACCCAAACTATATAAATCTGTTAAAAAAAGAAATAAAAGATAAATGACTTACCGAAACCTGCTACATGTGTAACCGAGGTGCAGAACTGAAAACGACAGGCCTACTTGCTAGATGTAGCTAGCTAGGACAAACCGCGACTATTTGATTGACAGTTCTATATTATAATGGCTTTCTCGCCACCTTGTGGCGGACACGCAATACGACAGCGTGACGAATGAACGAACTGATGGAGAACGATCGTAGTCGCAGCCCCCCCCCCCAAACTATATATAACTATATATGTAGTTCAATCTTGCGACTATACCTGGAAAAATCAAATAAGCAACAACAAAAATTCATCACATATGGTTTTGAAAAATGGTTTATTTCTGATTATATGTTTAATTTACCAAAATGCACTTCTTTTGAAAACAAAAGAGAAAGTAACAAAAATAGCTGAAACTCTTTTACTACCAAACACACAGCAAAATACAAGCACAAAACAAAACAAAAAAAATACAATACTGTGAAACTTAAAGTACAAAAACACTGCAAAGTAATCAAGAACACAAACCTATTAAACCCAAATAAGAGAAGTTAACTGGAGAAGTAATTTCAGACAGTACTGAGTGTGTTTGAAAGACAAACCCCAGGAAATCCTTAGGACAGATAAAATGGGACCCTCAACGAGAGACCACTTCAACACAATGGACAAAAAAAGAAAACATTTGAGGCCAGAGGGTTTTGGGGTCTGCCTCATTAATTCATTGACGCCATACAATAACTGAACAAATTTGAAAGTAAAAATTAAAATATGAAATATGGCACATGAGTAAAAAACATAGAATTGATCCAATGATGTATGAAGCTCGGATATATGTATCATATAAATAAAATGTGTATTTAGCATGTGGTAAAAAGCTCTAGATCAGGGATACTCAAATCTGACCCTCAAGGCCATTAGTACTGCTGGTTTTCATTCTTCCCTTCTAACCAGGACTGATATACACCTGGGACACCAGGTGAGTTAAATCTCTGGCCAATCAGTGGTATTAATCAATCAATTAACTATCAGGTAGTAAAGAAAATACAGCAGCACTACTGGCATTGAAGGCCAACTCAGAGTATTCCTGTTTTATACTGAAGCAGAAAGCTTATTGACACTGGTTAAATGAGTACCCCATGCCTACCAAAAAAAATGATGTGTGTGTTTGTCTGAGCAAATCTGTGTGTGTCTGTGTGTGCACATTTGTGTGTAGGTGTATGTATATTTGAGAGAGAGTGAGTAAGTGTATATATATGTGTGTGTGTGTGTATGAGAGAGAGAGAGTGTGCAGGTGTGTGTGTGTGCACATGTATGTGTGTGAGTAAAGAAGTGTGCCTGAGTGACAGAGTGTGTTGGTGTGTGTTTATGTGTGTGTATGTATGTGCATTAACTGTGAGGTGGGTAAGGGGCAAGGGGGAGTTGGGCTTGAGTGCGATGGTAGGGGTACGCATGTGAGGTACAGGGGATCTGTTACGGCTGGTTCACCCTGGAACAGAAACGTCAGATCAACAGAAGAGGCAGTGAGGACCCAGGCCGTCCAGACGTGTGGAAAAGTGCAGCCACTTACACTCTCACCTCTGACCTTTGACCTTTGGAGCAGCACCTCACATGTTAAAAAAGAAACACTGAACACATGTAGCACAGGCCTGTATCTCAATAAAAAATAAAAACAATCAATAGCAATAATCACCGTTAAATCAATCTGACGTCAATATCAGTGGTCTAACATTGTTTAGTAGACCATATCTCTCAGGTTAAATCTTCTCCAAAACAGTGATACATATCCCATTGACATAAACATCTTATCTTGATAAGAATATTCATCCTTCAGCAGCAAAAGCTAAAATATAGACCTTGGAAAAATAAGTTTTCAAAAGCAGAAAAAAAAACATACTGATACCTCAGAATGAGAAACTGACACACAAAAATATATAACTTAAAAAAGCTACAAAAGTCCAAAAATTTTAACAATACTGTAAGTCGCTTCTTTATCGTGCTAGATAACACATTTCAGTCCATCACAAAACTAACTTACACGTTCAATCATGTGGATGCCTGTAGAAAGCAACACAAGCCATCTACATGATTACTTGACAATTTCCTTTCTGCTCAATTTAAAACAAATACATATTATTTACTGTATACCTGTGTGTATTTCATACAAAGACACCCATGCACAGGAATGCAAATGTAAATGAGTAACTGAAACACATCAAAGTCATCACTACATTTCAGTAGTATAAGATATAAGAAACACAAATGCATCAGTTCTTCAAACAGATGGTCTGTGTGATGTTTAAATGAAACGATTTTTCCTCTCTTTCTGAAGTCCATGCTAAAGTCACTTTCTTAATACTTGACCAACAATTAATTACCCAGCAGTTTCATTTAGCAACATGGCAAACAACTAAAACAACATGGATTGTTTCATTTGGAAGGGAACTTTTTCTCTATAACCAGATAGGTTAGGGAAAAAACCAACAAAAAATTCAACAACATATTAATGTAAGTCAATCAAAACGACCATTAACAATGTAAGGAAAATATTTTTTCAGCATATAAGGAGGGGGAATATAGTATTTTTCGGAGTTACAATTGCCCTTCTGTCAGGAAGGTAGCTCCTTGAAGAACACCAGGCGACGGGGGTGCACTTCTGTTTCCAAGGCAGTCTTGATGCGTGATCCCTGCAGCTCCCCCTGCTGGTAAAACTCCGCACCGCAGACTGTGCAGTCCTCGACGGTGAGTCACGGACTTGTTCCATAATTTCTACAGCGCGCGCAGCCTCTGAGAACTCCGCGTATCTCTCTCTCCCTTCAGGGCTGGGAGAGGCGCTTTCGCTTTCGTATCTGCCACACCGGCTCGCCCTTTCGAAATAAAAAAAAGAGTGGAAAGAGGAATGGCAACACAGATTCAAAGTCCGCCCGCATCGTCCATGGAACGGCCGCGCGCTCCCATGCAGCAGTCCCGTCGGTATACAAACCAGCCAGTCCGTTAGTAACGTTAGAACTGAACTGCACTACTGATCGTCACCATAGCAGCAACTCGTCTCCCTGATGCCAGGGTTAAGTCCATAGGGCGCTTCATTGACATAATTTCCCCTCCACTTTTACGCAGCCAAAAAAGAAGAAACAGAAAAAAGAAAAAAATGTTCCATCCTTCCAATTCATCATTTATTAATACTACAAAATGCCTTTTTTTAAAAAACAAAAAAACACAGTTGTGGTAATAGACAAACAATTATAATGTCCATTATTAAAAAAGCTCAATATATTATATAAAAGTGTCCTTAAAATGTTTTAAAAGAAAAACAAAATTCAGTTGCAAAATATACCATATCAATATGTACAGAGGCCCATGCTTCATGTTAGTAATCACTGCAAGAGAGTAACAGGCAAGATTAGACACAGGTCAACTGCACAACAAATACTAGTCACCATTTCAGCTGTAAGAAAAAGAACCATCTCTGAGCCTATTGTTCCCTCTCTATTGCTTCTAGGCGTCAATCAGCCCAAACCTCACAGTATGCTCACATTAAAGGTACTGAGGGTTGCAATGAAAATTGCACTTTAGTCACTTTTCCGCAGGTAACTTTATCAGGTTATGCTCTCAAGACAAATCACCCTTGACAGGCCCAAGAGGGCATGCATTCATTAATTAACATATGTTTTCATTCATCCATCCATCCATCCATCTATCAATCCATCCATTCCCCCACTATTCCAGTACTCATTTGATTTGTCGAACAGCTGTCATACGAACCTTGTGCCAGCATCCTGGTATGGGTAGGCCGTCCTGACCCTGTGGATCACAACGACAAATAGATCAGACCAATCAGGAGCAGCGAGCAGGAGGAGCACGTGTTTCAGTCATGCAGAGAGGGGGCGGGGCATCTGAGAATCACGTGACTTACAAAACACGTTTGACGCTGATGTCTTCAGCGTCAAATTTAAAAAAAAAGAAGAATGACAAATGGCTGTTCATATGGACATGCAGTTACAGCGATAATGTCATCTAACCATGTTCAATGAACACAAGCAGATACACATCCAAGTTTATGCAGAACAAATACACACCAAACATTTGCACTGAGGAGATACAAGACCCTGTGCAGTCAAAATTATTATTTTTTTAAAATAGTTTACTGCATCTAAAAAACAAATAAAACAATACAATAGTAGTTCCAGTGGACTGGAAATGAATATTCACACAGATGTGCTGTGTCATACTCACGTTTAGAAATTAAATGCTTAGAATGAAAAGGAAATGCTTTCTGTTTCCTGTTTTATACTCCAGAAAAGAGTGACTTCACTTCTGTATACCCTGTAGCTGAATTAACTATTTAAACTATTTTAAAGACAGAAAGCGATTGCACAGGGATTTTAAAGGATGTTTAAATTTTACAGCCAAGCAAGGGCAGGGACATGTGGTACCCCCCTGCACTGCTGTTGTAGTACACAACGGGAACAGGCCATTTCACACACAGCACAGCACAACACAACACAACACAAGGTGCATGAGGCACACACACACAGGATTTAAGTGCTCATGTCCAGTTAATTTGAATAACAATCCAGCAGTTTGAAAACCATGCAGTGGCTCAGAGCTAAAGAGTTTCCCCGCTAACTCATAATGTCACGCATGTGAATGAGTAACTGTGCCTGTTAACTTCCAGATGAATTCAGATGACATTTAGTGATCAGTCCTGTTTCAATTTTGTTTTTGTGGACCTATGAGCTGCAGATTGTGAGCAGATATATAAGTAATCTGGATAGCTCACCCTGTAGACCTCCCATAATATAGGCTTATTATTGTACTAATGAATATCTGTGAATGTGCTATTTTGTACACAGGATAGACAAAAACAAAAAACTAGAAAAGTACTCGAATGACAGAATAAAAAGTGCTAAAAATAAAAAAAAAACAAATTCACATGATCACCACTGGAGGGCGCCAAAAGACCCATAGCAACTTTTTCTGAAACTGTGGGATCAGGAAGTTAACTGCGAGGGCTCATTGTCTGTGAAGACAATGGGATCCTGACAACCAGTCAACCAGTGTGTTTGTGTAAGACTTTGCGTGGTTAGATTTTTCTGCATATTTAAAAGCCACAGAAAAAAAACAGAGCAAGCAGAAGGGGATGGTATTCAGGAGGAGAAGACTAATGGGGGGGGGGGGGGGGGGCGTTGGGAGAGGGGCTGTGGTCACACCACACTGGGGAGTTTATTAAAGACAGAAATGATTTTAGGCTCCAGCTTCAGTCAGAGCCCGGGAGAAAATGTTCTGCTTGTCAGATAGAAATCAAACGGCAACCCCCCCCTCCCACAACGCCCCCCCCCCACCCCTCCCACCAATGTGGACATCACGGCTTAATGCTAAATAACTGGCAGCTCAGGACATCCATTTTAACTTTCTCACAGTTTAAGGAATATTTCATTTG
>CM077286.1:6265220-6305220 GCA_039654925.1 Anguilla pacifica
AGGAAGTGGGGGGGTCGCAACTTCAGTTTTTTTTGAGGGGAAAGGGGGGGGGGAAGAGAGATTCCATATATCATTCTGCTTTTAGGAATTTGGGACAGCGAGGTGACTCACCACAGGGCAGGGCTGGTCCAGACCGGGGGGGCCCTGTTCTCCCTTCTGCCCCTTTAAGCCCTTCTTGCCTACGGTGCCCCGGTCACCCTGCGGGAGGAAGAGGAAGTGGGTGAGAGTCACTGGACTGGCCCCCGCGGGAGGAAGAGGAAGTGGGTGAGAGTCACTGGACTGGCCCCCGCGGGAGGAAGAGGAAGTGGGTGAGAGTCACCGGAACGGGACCTGCGGGAGAAGAGCTTACAGCACTTCACGTGACTCTCAGCCTCACCTGACCTGAACCTTACCTGATGCTTCAAAAGCAAAACCCCCCCATATATTTTCCATAAATGTCTGTCACGGATGGATGGGCAAACGTCATGGCAGAAGTAATAAACCACATCGGTTTTGCACATTCCAAAGGGAACAACAGCAGATTTTAGGGAGTCAGCAATGCCCGTTACCTTGTCCCCTTTCTCTCCTCTGTCCCCCTTATCTCCCGTCAGCCCTGGAAGACCCTGGAGAGAGAGGAGCAGAGAGCCGTTAGCGCAAAGCATTCTGGGAACGTGGCGTTCTCTCAGATTCATTCATACATAATGTGCTAAACTCACGTCATATCCGGGCTCCCCAGATTTCCCCTGTAGGAAAAAAAAATGCACAAGATCAGTAAGAGGTTCACACCACAGGCACCTCTCTTCCCCAAAAACGCAGCCACACGCTCACCTTTTCTCCTTTGGTGCCCGGTAGGCCAACCAATCCCGTGGCGCCAGGAGGACCCTGTGGGCGGAGACAAAATCTCTCAGTCTGATTGGTTCTGAGACAGGTGAGTTAAAGCGTGACATAAAGAGGTGATCTGCTGTGCTATGACACGTAGCGGACAGTAGAGGGCGCCAACTCACCGGCAGCCCCGGAGGACCGCTGGCTCCTCTCTCTCCCTTCATGCCCACTCCTGGCTCGCCCTGAAAAAACAGCACAATGACATCAGCACACAACAATACAACACGCAACTACACACACAACACGTAACTGCACACACAACACACAACTGCACACACAACTCGTAACTGCACACACAACATACTTCAGCACATAGCAATACAACACACAACTGCACACACAATACATAACTGCGCACATAAGAGCACACACAGCACGCAACACACAACAGCACACACAGCACATATAAACACACTAGACGCATCATCAACCTCACCTTGGGTCCAGGAATTCCATGGTGTCCCTGAAGCAGGAAGAGAAATCAGGTCACTTTTCAGTGTTGATCTACCTCTGACCTTTGACCTTCTCAGAGTAAAAGGGGACACTCACCATGAATCCTGGAGGACCAGGGGGCCCTGGGGGGCCAGGAGGTCCCGGCTGAGAGATCATCTGGACCTGAAGAGTAACATCAATAACATCACGTTTATGAAATAACACATATATAGCTAGCATTCGCAGCAATACTTTAATACAGTGGTACATCGACACAGACCATGGGGCACTAGAACAGCCCCTGATTAGCAGCCCTCCAGGGCATGTTCTGAGGGACAAACTCACCAGATTATCCTCAAACGTGGAGTCTCCCTTCTCCCCCTTCTGCCCATCGACTCCCTGAGGCACAAACAGCGGGAATAATCATTTATTATCATAGAGGGAACAAACAATCATTACCTTAGAGGGAATTAACACTCATTATCACACAGGAATTAACATTCATTATCACAGATGGAATTAACATTCATTATCACACAGGGAATTAACATTCATTATCAATCAACAGCTGACAATGAACACACAACACACAGGAAGTTCACACCAGCCTCAACCCTCTCCTGGTTCCGAACCCCACCACATCGGACCTACATTTTAATATACAATAATAATGCCGGAAATCAAGCTGCTGTAGCTGAGTAAAATGAGTTTCATTTCGGGACGTGTCTAATGCACCCATGCTCACCGGAGGCCCGGAGAGGCCCATCTCGCCCTTCTCTCCTACTGTCCCGGGATCCCCCACTTCACCCTTCACCCCCTTGGGACCCTACGGAGGTCAAGGGTGAGAGGTCAATTTGACGAAGGGGGGACAAAAAAAAAAAACGGTACATCAACACCGATTTGAGTCTGATGAAAAAATAAATCTGTAACTTCATGACATACTTCATACACTGGTATTCTTACACTGAAACACATTGAGGTGGAAAACAATAATAATAATAATGATAATAATAATAATTCACCTTTTCTCCATCCACTCCAGATGGGCCAGGTAAGCCTAATTCTCCCTGTCCCAAGAAAAATAAACATAAAATCTCCAAGTTAATGTTTCACCCATAACTCACCGTCAGGGGACCTGGACTTGTATTTAAGAAGCATCTAAGAACAGGAGCAGCACTGATCTAAGATCTAAGACTGGAGGATGACAAACTGCCGACTTCAAAACATTAAAGTGCAAAACAATTCTGTGTGAAGACCAAGTACGCTCACAAATGAATCTCTCACTGCTTAGCCATTAAATAACCTAACCTAAAGGTCCATCAAAATGCTTGAGTTAACAGTCCTGTCATACTTTATTCAGCCTATAAGGATATCTACGATACAGAGCACAAACGTGTAATATCATGCATAGATAGGATGGCATCAGTACTCTGAACAGCGCCCCCTAGCTGAGCTGTCCAGATATTCATGAGGCAACATGAATATTCAGTCTGTAGTGCTTTAATAAGTTCATATCCAGGTAATAACAGCTGAGGCAGGGGATTACCTTGGGACCTTGCCCACCAGGTGGGCCTGGGGGACCCGGGGGCCCAGGTGGTCCCTGTGGAAAAAGAGAAAATTATTCATTTGAATTTGGCATCTCCAATCCCACCCAAAATTGCAATGTCCAATTCGCGCACTATGTACAAGCATGCTAATATACGTCCCTGCTGCCGGCTTGGGAGACTGAAGACAAACTCACAGTCACCTCCTCTGAAACAGGAGACCCAATCATACGCGTGTGCTTAGAGCAAGCGCCCGGATGACCCACAGGGGTCGCTCAAGCAACGAACACCGCTATCCTGGCCGACTGAATCCCTCCCATATATCCCTCAGCGGACACAAAGCCAGTTACGTGCTGCCCCTGCAGGGCTGCCGGCCACAGTCGACACTGGCAAAGGCCGGATCCGGTCCCAGTCCGCGGTGACCACTCACGCACCACAAGCAGTGGTTTTACAGAGTCAGCTACCCAGCAGCCCTGCGAGGTTGCAGGTTTGATTCCCAGCTGGGGCAATGCCGTTGCATTATCAGCCAGGGTACTTGACCTGACTTGCTTTAATAAATAACCCAGTCGTAAAAATGCTTTGTATCTAAAAAAAAAAAAAAAATTGTTGCTCTGGTTTAAGAGCATGTGTTATATGAGTAAATGTACTAAAATGTAAAAATAAACACTAAAATATAATTGCTATCCTCACAAACACGGTTTGCGGGGGACCAAAACGAACACGTGTTTCTTCAGCCACTGTAACGAGCAATGCCATTGGCAGTTTGCTCTATAACGAGCGATGCCATTGGCAGTTTACTCTGTAACAAGCGATGGCATTGGCAGTTTGCTCTGTAAGAGGGCCCTGTTATGAGCGATGCCATTGGCAGTTTTCTCTGTAACAAGCGATGCCATTGGCAGTTTGCTCTGTAACGAGCGATGCCATTGGCAGTTTTCTCTGTAACGAGCGACGCCATTGGCAGTTTTCTCTGTAACGAGCGATGCCATTGGCAGTTTGCTCTGTAACGAGCGACGCCATTGGCAGTTTGCTCTGTTAGAGGGCCCTGTTACAAGTGATGGCATTGGCAGTTTGCTCTGTTGTGAGTGATGCCATTGGCAGTTTTCTCTATAACAAGCGATGCCATTGGCAGTTTGCTCTGTTATGAGTGAAGCCATTGGCAGAAGGCCACCCCGTAACCCTGTCTGTTCTCAGCTGTCAGTGGCTTAAGCAAGGCACTGTTTTCCTCCATGAATCTCCAGGCTGTGGTTTTGGGGTGCTCTGGGGGAACTCTGGGCCCGAAGGCTTCGCTCCAACGGCCCTGTAGAACAGCTGAAGTGCTTTTGCAGCACTTTTCATGTTACACTTGTACGTCCATCCAGCACTTACAGTATATTGCACTTATATCGTTATCTTGATGTTGAGGCTCGTTGTCATGCCTCTTAGTTTGACTTAGCATAACTTTCTGACCTAGCCTATGCTTACTGTGTGAACTGGACTCTGGCTATGAATGACTCTTACATAATGAGTATTGCACCTTATCGGACCTGTATTTTGTAGTTGTTCCAGTGACCTTATTGCACATCTCTTTGGATAATAGTGACTGCCAATTAAATGTAATGTAATGTAAGCCTTTCACTTTACCGCTGGGTTCTCCGTGTAATCCTACAAGTAAATATATACAGAGGTAATTTTCTCTCTGCCAATCGTGTCCAGTTATTCATAGACGGTCAAGCAGCAAGAAACCCTCAAACTGCCCTACTCAACCCCGCCATGGCGTAATATGTTTACCATGACAGAAAAGAAAAGAAAGGAAAAAGAAAAGGAAAGGAAAAAAAGAAAGAATAACAGGGAAAAGATGTTGAAAGAAAGAAATGTGCAACTACTGGTGGTTGGTTAACGTCGAGCTTACATTCCGCTAAACTTCGCGTTTGCCACAGCCATATTGACGATGACATTTTTATTACCAGTGACTTTTTTGGGGTAAAGATTCAATTATAAATCCGAAGCATCGAGTCAGAACTGATTATGGAAATCGTTAGACGGACGACAAAATAAATAAATAAATAAATAAATAAATAAATAAATAAATACTCCAAGGCGTTCCCAGCACATAGAGGTACAAGCGTCCCAGAAACACAACGCCAACGCGATTCAGAAGCAGCACACATCGCATATATCATGTGTTCAACCGCATCTACAGTACGGGACTATCCGCCAGCACAGGACCCACGCAGACTGAAAACCCCAAACAGCTGCAGAACGAGCTCTTATGGGGAACAACATTCCTCTGTCACACACAGTTAGCTGATCCGTACTCACAGAAAGGGGAAAAAAATGTTGGACAAAGGAGTGAAGCAATCAACCAATCCAAAAACCACATAAAAATTACATTATTTCTATTATTCACACACAGTGTCCCAGTTGTTAAGTTATGGTTTGATTTACTTTTGATGGTAATATTTAATTTTTTTCCCATGTCAGTGCAAGCTTGGTGTCTCTTGCCAGGACAAACACAAAGCTTCTTCAGAAAAATTATATATTTAATATGTGAATTCCTCTGCCTGCTGTGACGGTTTGTGATGAATATTAGAAATGCTAGGTCATGTTCCCCCGGTGTCTACAAACACAAAGGAGGCTTTTATTAATCCTGAATGCTATAATCCTGAAGCAATGAAATATGAAAATAATATTGGTCCCCAGGGGGGATTTTTTGAGTTCGTAATTTTTTTCGTCCTTGTCGGCTTTTTCTTTTTTTTTTCGTTTCCACCCCCGTTTCTATGACAACGATAATGCTTTGCAAACACGATCTCGGCCAAGTTTTGACAGTGCAAATGACACCACCCACAAAGACGATTTAGAACAAATAAAATTAACGGATAAATGTTGCGAGTGGCGCATGCCGGTTACTGCCGAGCCCCCCTAGCGCCAGTATTCCCGCGAGCCGCATAAACAAAGTAAGAATCCAACTTTCAGGGCCACAATGAAACCGCGAAACATTTTGTTTCTGCGCCTAGCTCTCCGCACATTGGGTTTTAACGGTTTTTAATATGAGTGTTTTTTCACGCCTGGATCACGTTTCAAAATGGTGACAGCTTCAAGGAGGCGCCCTTAACATTTTACGGGTTGAATTCTGCTGGTAGCTACAGGAAAATTCTGCACAGATGACAGAAAGTATGTCTTTACAGGGAGAGCTGTCAAGGAGTGGAACGGTTTGCTGGCTTATACAGTGGAGGCAGAAACCTTCGGGATGTATAAGGTCAGACTTGACGCTCTGCTGGATAATCTTTGGTTTGTAGCTGAATTATGAGTTTAGGTGGGCTGAACAGCTTGTTCTCACAATTATGTATTCTTACGTTCTTATGTCTCTAGATTGGCTGAATGACTTGTTCTCCCTATTATGTATTCTTATGATCTAGATTGGTTGAATGACTTGTTCTCACGTTCACGTTTTTATATATTAATCTTGTTGTACTGTTGAGGACAGTTCTGAGTCAAGTCAGCTGACTTGCTGAGAATAAAAAGTGCTGTAATTTGCAAATAATAGCAAAATGTATTTATTGACTTTTTTATGTAACCAGTCATACATATGAGCGAAGTTGGAGGGACTGCTGTTTTTTTGGTTTTTAGCATCTTGGGGAAAAACTATTGGTGGGACAGAAAATTACATCTACAATCCATCAGATTAATTATGTTAGAGATACTACGCACAGCACTGCAAACATTCATGCAACACACACACACTCACACACACGCCTGCACGCAAATACACTCATGCACACGGGCGCACATTCACACACACACACACACACACACACACACACACTCACTCACCCACCCACCCACCCACGCACTCATGCGCACACACACACACACACACACACTCACTCACTCGCCCACCCACCCACCCACCCATGCACTCACACACACGCCTGCACACAAATACACTCATGCACACGGGCGCACATTCACACACACACACACACACACACACACTCACTCACCCACCCACCCACCCACGCACTCATGCGCACGTACACACACACACACACAGATGCAGTGTGCATGGGGAGGCAGGCAGGGAGGGGTGCAGATTCAGGAGCATTTGGGGGCAGAATCACACCCAAAAACACATGCTGTTGCTGAAGTTACCGAGACACTGATGGTGTGGATGGCCTGCCAGAGAAGAGAACAAGAACGTGTTGAGCTTGTTCAAGCACTTACAGGATGCCGATGCTGAACCAAAGTTCTCATGGGAAATGTGGTCCAAAACTGGAGGTTTTTGGAGCATGTTCAAACTAATCATTCACTTCATCTCCCATGCCTACTGAACCCAACTCTGCTTAGGTACCCATTACAAAGCACCATTGTGTATGCACTGTAGCATTAGCACAACATTCAGATACAGTCATGGTGCAAACAAGAAGAATAAAAAAAAAAAAAAAACAAAGGACATTGATATGTATTGAACAAATGAACCACTGTGACAAATGGCGGAGGTATTTAGGTAATTAGAAGTGCAAAGGGGAAAATGCCTTTAAGGTGGTTTGAGAGGACATTTTGCACTTCTAAATGCATTCCACATTAATCTGTTCAGATTATGGGTCCAAACACCGGCCAAAAGGTTGTGCTTGTTACTCTTTAACAAGCAAACCCTTCAGACGCTCAAAACAGACGGCCATTTACACAAACTGATTACCACGGGAAGGAATGAGGGGTTTACTGCAAGAAGGTTTTTATGAAGGTGAGTTCATGGGGGGTAGAGAGAGACAGAGAGGGGAGAGAGTGAGAGAGAGAAAGGAGAGGCAAGAGAGAGAGGTTTGGTCAGGATGGGGAAAAGGGTGTTTTTCCTGAAGTGTAACACTGCACGTATACACTATATAAGGGATGGGCAAAAATACACTATGATGCTGTTTGTAAGAAAATAAATATGAGTATATAGGGTTGCTGGGTGGCTCATCATGTTAAAGCACTGCTGTAGTGAATGGATGGGCCCCATGATCCGGGGTTGAAGCCAGATCGTGCCAGCGCACACTGTGGATGGCATTCCTGAAGGGTAACCCACAATTGGCTACAAACTGCCCCTCCCTGTGTGTGTCGGGTGTGTCCGGTCCCCCTCCGGTCACACACAGGGGTAACACTCACCCGAAAGGCCTCTTGAAGCTTCCCGCCAAAGTCGATGACTTCACTAGAGCCCTGTGCACCTTTCTCCCCAGGTACGCCCTGTCACAGAGGAACGCAGAGGCGTGCGATGCAGTTGTTAGGGTGCGGTAGCTTGTTGCTATGTGCACTTAATGTAAAAGTTTCTCTGAGTACAACACGGAGGATAACTAAAATTTTTAAAATGTTTCCCAGTAAGGTTCCATATCACAGAGGAAGGGGGGCCTGCCCTCCGGCCCTTTTCACTTTTTTAACTTCCTGTGTTTCAGCCCCAGTTGTCAACCAGCGTGTAGTCATGGTTACAGCTGGGGCTAACTCCATTTGCCCCCCCCCCCCTCAATTCAATAAATTAAAAGAAATTTAAATTTCAGTTGATGAACCAAATTGCAGCTCAATTCTCCTGAATTGACCTCTATCACCATGGCTACGGTTCGGTGTTCTGTGCTGGCGTGTAGTCATGGTTACGGGACTTCTTAGCAGACCACTCACCATCTCTCCCATTTCTCCTGCATCGCCCTTATCTCCCTGAGAAGAGCAGAGGGATAATCAGCATCCATGACCCAACACCGCTCCCCCATATCACACACCTGTACCCATAACACACATCTGCACCCAACACCACTGCCCCATAACACACACCTGTACCCAGTTTACCCCCTGTGGATTAGGTACCCCCACCAGGTTAAAACGTACCCATCCCCAAAAATACACATACCACTCACCCAACAGGGTCAAACCTTTACTGGCGTTCTTACCTTCAGTCCAGGCAACCCATCCACCCCTCTGTCCCCCCGAGCTCCTGGCTCCCCCTGGTGGACACAGAGTGGCAATGTGTGAGAACCAGAGCAGCGGTCAACTAGGAACACTACTGACATCAGGGCTACAGGAACCCAATGTGAGCTCAACAGGAAACTCCCACCAGAGCTACAGGAACTCAATGTGAGCTCAACAGGAAATTCACCACCAAGATACAGGAACTCAATGTGAGCTCAACAGGAAACTCACCACCAAGATACAGGGGTGTATAACTCAAGTCCTGGAGGGCCTCAGTGTCTGTAGGTTAGGAGTGCCACCAGGGATTTTTAAATCAACCACAGGAAGTAGAAAAAAGGGGGAAAAGTGTTCTTAAAAAATGTGGGGAAGAAGGAACATCTCCAGAGCAGGACAAGGTGATAACCCTGACATGGAAAAGGGGGTGGGGGGGGTAAAATCTGGACATGAAAAGAGGGGGCAAAGAACAGGACAGGGATTACGGCTAATCTGGGGATGAGCATCAGGATGAAAGGAGAGGCAGAGAGAGGAGGAGATAAGGAGGCGCCTGTTCCCAGGGCAACGCCCAGCCTTCAGGCCACAGATATGGAAAACGTTGTTAGCGGCATTAGCATCATCATCTGACCTTTGACCCCTGGGGTCCCTGGGGCCCAGGAAATCCCGGCACGCCGTCTTTACCCTGCGAAGGAAGAGGACACGCGCTCTGACACGTGGACACAGACACGCGGATGGACTTGTGCTTCGGAACGTGCTTTAGATTTGGCGCACAACAATAACCAGAACCTGTTATAGCTTACAGCCCTTATGGGTATGGGTAAGATTTGCAGCTATTCCAGTGAGTGAAAAGCAAACTGCATACACATTATACTTCTCAGATCTAGACCTCATACAATGTTCAGAATACCCCATAACTCCATTGAATTGACCCAATTTTTGAATCAGCACTTCCTACAAACACTTGTTTGAACTTAAAATGTAAAGAATGCTTGAAGATTTAAGCTATGGGCTTGTGGACTGGATGTCAGTTGTTGTCAGTTGAGGTGGTGTAGGGTGAGGGTGGTGATTGGTTGGGGGAGGAGGGTTAAGGGTGGTGATTGGCTGTTCTGCAGTTACAGGTGATAGTTTGTGTGGTAGCAGCAGGTTACTTACATTTTTTCCAGGTGGACCGCTTGGTCCCTGAGTTAGAAAAGAGGAAAAATAAAAATAAAGAAACTCATATTAAAAAATAAATAGTCTTTTATACATTGTGCACAACCAAGTTGAAACATGCAGTTGCATTACCTCAGTCCCATCTCTTCCAGGAGCACCCTGAGGGAAAAGGAAAATTCAGTGCCCTGTAGGAGCTGCTGCAGATTTCAAACACGTGCAGCACAACATGCATTCTGCATGGCCACCACAAGGTGTCACTGTTTCTTAAGGAGGAGATGTCAGTAATGTAGAGGGCATGAGACCTCTGGGCATATACAGCTATACACGGACCTGAAAAGTGAGGAAGACTGCTGTGCCGAAGAATGCCTTTATTTCTTTCAATACCTTTGCATGTTAATCACACGTGTATAACCGAAGTCCTAGAGGGCCCCCCTGTCTGCAGGTCAGGGGTGACACCAGGGATTTTGGGCCTTCTGAAAGGATCACACGTTGGGCCACACCACCCAAGAAAATCCTGTGTTCTAATATTTCTTGAGGCCCCCTGTCAGTCAGGGCCCTTGGAATCATCCTAACTACCACCCCCCCCCCCCCCCCCCCTTACGGCACTACTGCAGCAGGTTTATACGACTTCCTTTAAAGATTATTCTGAGAAACAGGGTCAGCCCTGGCCACTTCGACTCTTTTGGCTGAGGGATGTGTTGACCGTGGCATTATGATTGCACGGTAGCCTCTGAAAGGGAATTAAACCAACAGAGCTGTTCTTGGCCAGGGGCTCTCAAAGTCGGTCTTGGGGGGACCCCGTGTGTACGCTGGTTTCCTTTTCAACCACAAGGGCAATCGCTGAAATTGCAACACTTACTGAACTGCGGCTAATCCACGATGAAAAGACAGTTCTCCCTGCCTCGTCCATCTTAATTAAATCAGCATCTACAGCAAACAGAACCGGCAATTTGGAATGGTTTGAAAACAGGAACGGGAACGGGAACGTGAACGATCGCAGTGTGGAACGCGAGGCCAGGCTAGCCCCCAGGGCTGCAGGCTACCGTGTCCTCACTGCGAACGGGGTTCGGGAAACGGAGGGATGAAACACAGGAGTTACAGAAGAGAAAAGGAACGAGAGAAAAGGATATTCTTTGATATTCCTGACGCGGTGACATCTGCGCGCAAGATGGAGGGGAGGAATTCATTCACTTTTATTTCATTATGTCTCTTCACATTTCACAATTCTTCCCCTTCTTCTTCTTCTTCTTCTTCTTCCCCTTTCGTCTTTTAAATCAATTTGAAATGTGACTTTTGGAAGGAGCTCACAGGAGAACAATGGCCCCGTCTGTCTGTGCTGATGGACTTTCATCCGGACGCATATCCTGTGTTTTTATTCCACCCCCCCCCCCCCATATGGGGTTTTATTTTACCGCTTGAATATGTCATCTTTCATTCTCACCCTGCCGAATCCCGGCCGTCAGTTTTCTCCCCACTTCACAGCGGAGGGAGAGACGGGATGCGTCGGCTTCCCGAAAAACTCGGGAGAACAGGAATGAGCGCGCGGGCTCAACCCCAACCGCACATTTTGCACGCTGCGACGCTTTGACCTTTGAAGTGATAAACCTAATTTGGGAAAGCAGGTTTTAGCTGAAAAGCGGGGGCTGTTGTTTCACGAGAAAAGAGCCAAAAGAGTTACTGAAGCAGAGATTGGGCCATATCTGTTACAGGCCCCGATGGGATGGGGGGGGGGGGGTTCTCTTACGCAAAACCAGATGAGAAGAAGGGCACTAGCCTGCTGTTTTTGCTTCGTACCCGAGAGCGTGTTGTTGGTGTAGAGAGCCGCCTGCTGTCTGAGGGGCTTCTGTGTGCCCCCCCCCCGATTTCCAAATACCCCCCACCCCCCCAACCCTCCCCTTGTCCATCAATGTGGGACAGACCCTAATAGAGGAAGGCAATAGTGAAGCAGGACAGAGGAACTCCTGGTGCTCCAGAGAGGAACTCCTGGTGCTCCACAGGGGAACTCCTGGTACTCCACAGGGGAACTCCTGGTGCTCCACAGGGGAACTCATAGATTCCGCTTTTTCTCACTGAGGTAACGGGAATCGTACCGGTTCTCCAGCAGGTCCTCGTGGTCCGTCCTTCCCAGTGTTCCCAGGGGGTCCTCTGGGGCCTAGGGTTCCGGGGGTTCCTGGGGGCCCCGGTGGTCCGGGGGGGCCAGACTGCCCTTTATCACCCTAAAAAAACCCACGATGGGAAACAAGGCCAGAGAGAATTTATTAGTCTTACAAACACGCACAGACACATGCACACGCACGCTGTCCTGCAGGTTTGCACTCCAAACCCAACAAAGCACGATTCATTCGACCGCAAGAGATCTCACTGAGCAGCAAACGAATAGAATCAGGTGTGCCAAATTAGGGCTGAATTGAAAACCCGCAGGACGGTGGATTCTCCAGGAACAGGGCTGGACAAACCTGCAGCAGACCATCCCATTAACAGCCCAACAGCCCCTGTGACTCTACTCTGTGCGTCTCATTGACTGACTGTTGGCAGAACTTGAGCTGTCAGTCTTGGCCAGAGCCACACAGCACAGCTCAGCTCGAACCCGCTGCCAGTCACAATATTTTCTCCCAGACAGTCATTTGGGTTGAATACTGCGGCGAAGTGCAAAAACAGAGGGCCTTACCCCCAAAGCGATTTCATCAAGAATTTATTTTATAGCCCCAGAATAGAAAAAACTATTTTTTTGTTCGGTAATTAGAATAGTTCTGGTAGGGATAATACGTAAAAAAAAAAAAAATAAATAAATAAATAAAAACTTTTTTTTTTTTTTTGAACCAACAAAGCAAATTTATTCAGAGTAATGAAAAACACACACATTCCAAAAAGGGGCTTCAGCATGTTTGTTTTTATCCCTTTTTGTCTCTTAGTTTGAAACAGACGTTTACTTCAAAAAGCAGCACTCATTAATGCAAGAAATGTCACAGATGCAGAAGACCATGGTCCAGCAGTCAGAGAAAGAGAGAGAGAGAGAGAGATAAAGGAAGACCAGTTGGGGGGGGGGGGGGGTTAAGAGATAGGTAGAGACACAGAGTGGACACACACACACATGCACGCACACACACACACACACACACACACACACTCACACGCACGCTTGTAACAGTGCTACCTTCAGTAGGGGCCTCTGAAAGTTGGGCAGGTCTCCAGAGAGAAAGCCATGGTCAAAACGAGGGAAGACCATCTGGGGCAGACGTCAGGAAGAGAGGGAGGAAGACAGGGCCGCAGAGAAGGAGAAAAACCAAGACAGAGAGAAAGAAAGAGACAGATTAGATCAGATTAAAAAGGGGATGACATCCCAGGAAAGGAGGGATGACTCAGCAAGGGAAGATCCCACATTCCTCACTGCGGAGAGTAAGAAAGAAAGAAAGAGAGGGTGACGGAGGTGAGCCGCAGGCGTCCATGAGGAGGTGGACGCCACGGCGTCACAGGTACGGAGAGAGAGAAGGGACAAACCTTCTGCGAGAGAATCTGATTACTGAGCAGATTTGCGGAGCTTCCAGGAGCTGGGGGTCCCTGGGGGTGGGCAAGTGGGGGGTAGAGAGTGAGTATTTTAGGGGTTCAGACACACACAGCCACAGATCGAACGCCCCGACATCACCAAACCCTGACGAGAGATCTGGGCGTGTCACTGGGTCGCAGTGCCAAACGACTCACAGCATGCGCTGAATTTAAACAACACGCGTCAATCAAGCAGGTCATCCACCGCCAACTAAGTTCTTTTTTCTTTTTTACATTGTTTCTGATGAATGCTCAAAAATTGAAAGTTCTGTTTTGTTCTCTGCTCATGCCAATTTAAGTAGTGAATATGGGCTCCACAACAATAAGGAGACTGATTTTCACAGATTTGTTTTCCACCCAGATTAACTCACGTTGTTCCTCCAATTTACAGTGCCCTGCGTCACCAGAGTATATTCTGTAGTTCACAGTTTGTAAGTTCAAGCACTCTGTCTCAGCCAGTGCAGCTCCAGCTGAGCCTTTCTTCCCAAAACGTTAGCGCGTGATGGACGGTATCAAAAGGAGTATCTTTCTCAAATCGTCACCCAAAGGGCCTAACCTGTCAGGGGTAATTTTACATGGTGTGGCAGGTATTCCATTAGATTTCTCTCAGAGGGGGATGCATGCATGTGTGTGTGTGTGTGTGGGGGGGGGGGGATGCCAGATCCGCCATGTGGCTTGTGTTTGAGGAACGTTATGGTGAGATCAGGTGTCAAATTCACTCTGTCTTCACCCCTTCTGCCCTCACCAACCCCCCCCCACCCACCCACCCACCCACCCACATCCTCAATCCCCCCCCATACCCTAAAGTTTCCACCCTGAAGTCGCACACATGGTCTTTGCAGTAACCGTGGCAATCCTTGATAGTACCAGCTGCCCTTTGGGTTTGAGTGGCATGTGTCCGACTGGAGGACAAACAGCGACTCAGTGAATCATCTGCTTCCCCCAGGAGACTGTGTCAAGGAGCGGGGAGGAGGCTTTTAAAGAAAGAACAAAAAAAAACAAAAATGTTCTGCTCGAAACAGAGGTGCTTAGAAACGTTTCAATCCCCTGCTTCAAAGGGGTTTTTATGCGTCTGAGGGACTCGGGTCGGGTCGGGAGCCAAGAGTGACGGACGTCTCGGGAATCGAACCGCGACGGTGACGCGCCCCCTCGCCCGTCAGCGAAGGGATCAAGCGCATTCCACAGAGCACGTCACATTAGGGACAGCATTAATGAAGATTAATGGGCTCTGACTGGCTGGGCAAGGCAGGGGGGGGGGAGTCACAGCATCCTCCAATCAGACAAGAGTCTGCTCCCACGGGGAAACTCCACTGCAGGTGATCACCTGATCAACCCAGCTGCAGAGGACAGAGTCCGGGGGGGGGGGGGGGATTCACCTTCACCTTTGACTTGTCAGTCAAAGTGCCCCCCCCCCCCCCCCGGATTCCGAAAAGCCTGCTCTTGTTTTTCCAGCTTCGTCTGACGCTTGACCGGGGGGGTCACGGGCAGATGTGAGCCTCTCGCATCGCATCGCCGCGTTACGCGCACGGCCGTCAAACCCACGCTTTGCTTTCCCGTTTAACGTTGGACACGTCGAGCTAAGAGGATGATAGCTCCGTGATTTGCGGGAACGAGAGACACTCCAAACTCCAAATTGCCCTGAACCCCCTCAGGAAACGCCACGGGTAACGGCTGGATTAAAAGAAAAACAAAATGAGAAAGAAAAAAAAAAGGCCATGAATTTTTAGAGCTTTTTTTCCGACCGCAACTGGAAATTATATCCCAATAGACACCCCTGTGGCTCAGCAAGGAACCAATTTCTCTCTTTCCTTCTCATAACTCTCTTTTCTTCTCTTTCCTTCTCATTCCTTTTTTTTCTCATTCCTCTCTTTTTTCTCATTTCTTCTCTTTCTCTCCCCCCGCCTCAGGCCCGAGAGGAACCTTCAGACCCAATGGGGTGGGGATCAGCGGAGATGACCACTGTCATGTGACAAGCGTTTCAGCCAATCAGGAGAGCGCGAGAGGATGTTTGGGGCGTGGAGAGCATAGGAGATCTCCGTTGGGATGGAGGTATGGGTCAGAGGGTCTGGCCCGAAAGATTTAGGCTTTGCAGAACCTCCAACCCTCCCACCCCCCCCACAAGGAGCCAGGTCAGAACCGATGTAGCCAACCTTGAACAGCGTGCACAACGGGATCCATTCTGTCAGGTCGGTGGACCCCTGGTACTCCCGACAAATTAGACTAGTGGCCTCCTCGATCAAAACTCCCAGTGTCCCAGCCTTGATGCAGCTGCTGAGGAAGACTGCATTCATCAAGGACTATTAAAGACAGTCTGAAACCACATTTAAAGCGCTTCCACTGTGTCTGCGCTCGTCCGGGACGCTGTCTTCCAGCACTCTGAGCATCCACGGCACACATGCGGCGAATACGAGCGGGACGGAAGCGCTCTGGTTCTGGTGGGAAATCAGATGTGCGGCCTCGTTGTGCTCCGTCACAGGAACCACAAGAATGTCACTTCTTTGCAATCAAAGGTTCTCTCCTGATTGACGAGTCAGAGGCCCCCGTAGAATAGGGCATTGTGGGACGCCGGTTCCTCCAGCAGTTGTCGATGGTTTATTTCTTGAAAAAAAAAACATGTGCTACACAGCGCAGTGTGAGTTAACAACACCTTTGTCGAATAAATGACCTCAACCCTCCCTTCAGAAAAAAGAAAACAGTAATTCAACCAAGCCATTTAACTGGGGTTTCACCCTGAATAGTGAAAGACGTGGTTCATTGGATGCTATGTTCTCCCTCAAAGGGAAAGAACAGGCTATTCTCTGGTTTTGAGCTGACATTCCTGCCTTTTACTGATGGGTTTTATTACGAGCGTTACATTTTTCTCATTTCTCTCCTTCACAGTTGAGGTTTTTAAGACCCTTATACCACAAGGTTTTCACCACAACAGCACTGGAAGGTTTTTCAAACCCCAGCCACACCGTAAAACACACAGAATAGTTTTTGCTATGACGTGAAAAGGGGTTTACATGGCAAAGGACCTGTAGAGAAAATCAGGCAGCAATATGCAACCTGCAATAAAGTAGCTAAAGTGCGTGTGTGTGTATGTGGGTACAGTACATATATATATTATAAACATATATGTAGGCATGTATGTGTGTGTCTCTGTGTGTACACATTTATGCAAATGTACGAGTACATGTACACGTGTGGGCGTATGTGTGTCGGGGTGTGTGTGTGTGTGTGTGTGTGTATGTGCATGGGGTGGGTGGATGTGCATGCGTGTGTGTGTGTGTATGAGCATGGGGTGGGTGTGTGTGTGTGTATGTGCATGGGGTGGGGGTGTGTGTGTGTGTGTGTGTGTGTGTGCATCGGGTGGGGGTGTGTGTATGAGCATGGGGTGGGTGTGTGTGTGTATGTGCATGGGGTGGGGGTGTGTGTGTGTGTGTGTGTGTGTGTGCATCGGGTGGGGGTGTGGGGCAGTTTAAGGTTAAGTAGCAGATGACTAATGGCAGCTGTGGGAGATCTGTACTCGTGTAGCAATTTTCCCGTCTCCTTCCTTTGGTTCCTGATTAGTGATGGCCCATAATTCCACTCTGCTGCGAGACGTCAGGGAAGGGGGTTAGAGAGAGTGTGTCATTCTAAGGACAGATTCAATAGTGTTGGAGAGCTGCACACTGACACGCGTAATTTCACATACACAGAACCCTTTTCACAAGGCTCATGCCTGGCATATGGTTCATCCTGTTTATTTTCCCTTCCTTATTTCTAATAGTTTATTTTGTCAACCTGTTAAACCCTTTGAAGAGACGGCTCTTTGGAATGTTTTTTTTTTTTTTTCCAAAATTCTAAGTCAGTGTTCCAGAACAGTAGTGATTGTGACATCAGCATTAGAATGTTCCATTAAGAACATTCTAATCACATGACCTCACACCTTGAACGCTTATTCCATCTCACTGCACTCCCTGCATTCCGTTCAGCAAAGTACTGCTGCCGTTTGGCCAATGAGAAGCAAGCTCCACTGAATAAACAAATCTCTACTGGACAGTGCGGCTGGCTGACTTACCCGGGGTCCGACATCTCCTTGGTCACCCTACACAGAAGCAACAGAGAAGAAGGTGTCAAACAAGGACAGGTAGGAAAAAAACTATGCTCATTAGTATTTTAACAAGTAATCTCAACAAGTATTTAAGCCTTAGGCTATATTTAGACTTATTTCTATTACTTCGCTAAACACGACAAAGATATTGCCAATGGGGTAAGGAAATTGAACTTGTCAAGCAAACAGTAACTTAAAGCAAGCCAATGTTTTCTTCTATCTGAACTTCCAAGTTCGAGTTTCTTTTAGTGCCACACAGCTAGGCTAGTGGAACTGATTTCCAGAACAGCTGTTAAAAGAGCTCAATGCAATTCACTGTAAACACAGTAAAGTGCAAAAACGAAAACAGACCAAACATAACAATAAAAAAAGCACTTCCACATGAATACTGTTCTAGTCACATGACAGGAAGTGCTTGATGGCAATTCAAGGGGACTGAGGGGGATGAGTTCAGTATTTTTTATGAGTAACATGGAAGGGAAATTTCCCTCCACATTAAGAATGAGCAGAGAGTCACTGCGTTTGTCTCGCTGCGTTTGTCCGACTCATCCAAACAGCTGCGATTAGGAAACATGGAACTTCACAAAAAAAAAGCTCTGTTTGCTTTAGCAAACCAGCCGGAGCTTCGGAGAAGTGGAACTTGCGCAATTTCTGGCGTTCCCCCTCTAATCTCACACCGCAAACCAGCAGCGGCAAGGTGGAGAAGATCGGCGGATTTAAAAAAATAATAATAATAATTTTTTTTTTTGAGCCTTCTGGAAAATTCTAGCAGCTCTGAGGCAAAGTGAGAGACTCCAGGGGCTGAGATCAGGAAGCAGGATTACTGAGTTAGCTGGAGAACTGCGCCGAGTAAAACCCGGAACCGTCCCAAATCTGGAACATGGACTGGAGTCAAAAGCCATTCCGGGTTTTACGCAGCCACAGTTAGCCAGATAAATCTGTAACCCTGCTGTGATACAGGCCCCTGTTACCCAAGCACCACTCAGAGCAGCTGAAATGCTCGCACATTTCGAGTGACACAGGTAACAAACAAGCCGTTCGGAACCATAAGAATCATTCCTTCTTTGGTAAGCGACAGGTGGCATGTGTCCAGGTGCCTTACCTTATCTCCTTTGGGTCCTACGGGGCCCTGGAAGAAGAAAGGAGAACAAAAACAAAATGAGTAAAAGTCCACAGGTGTTTGGGGGTATGACCTGGACAAAGACATCCACACAAGGTTACAACACTTCCAAACAAGCTCTAATGGTGCAGACAGCGTTTCCCTCCCTCCCTCCAGTGTCCCAATACTGGAGGAGACGAGTGGGAAGCTCACAGAACTGTACTGGCGAAGCGGCTTCAAACTCGTCTCCTTCCCGCCTTTCCTCTGTAGGAAATGAGCAGTAGTGGGCGGAGTGGTTCAAAGGTGGTGAGGAGTGAAAACCAATGGGACACACCCTGTGTCTCAGCACTCAACAGCGACCCCTGCTGGTCAATCAGGCACTCGCCGTTAGACTGCTCAAGCTACAATTGAAGCATCCTCGCCCAGTTTCCGTCTCCCAAGAATACCCACGTGAGTGTGTTCATCTGAGGACACTTGACCAAAGACCAGGGGCTTCATGCATACAGAGATTTTCTTTCTTTGTAAAATCTATTTTCAGCAACTACACACACCCCCCCCCCCATCTCAGGCACAATACCGTGAGTACCGAGACTGTTTATCTGATCTCCTTGTACTACCTAAAGATGAACACTCACATTCAATCGTTTTTGCTGTGAACAAACGAAGTTGAGCTAATTCCACACGTGATAGACATTTATGAAAGAACTCTTAAAACTTCAGCGACATACACAACAAAATGTTTGACATCTCCTTTTAGTGGAAACCAGAGCTTGGGCGTTCAAACAAACCCCAAATTCATCATCATAAATTGTTTACATTCACCCCGGAAGATGCAGTTTGCTTGGCAGAGTTAGTTAAACAGAGGGCTAGTTATAATGGGTTTTTAAAGAGCCATTTTCAGACTCAGAAACTCCCTCTGTTCTACTGTTTAGTCTGTTATTTTAATCTATTTTATATTTCTCAGATTTTCTCTCCATCCACCCTGTTCAGGAAGCAGATATTCATTTGGCTGGGCGCAGTGATGTACGACCAGAGGCTGACCAATGAGAAGAGACTGAGCTCATGTTCTAAAGGCTGCCTGACCAATCAGAGTGACAAAAGGGGGCTCACCGATGAGTTCTGACACACATCGCCCGACCAATCACGGTCTCGCCCGTGTCACCCTACCCGATCGATATTCACCAGAGATGCCTTCCCCATGGCACAGGTTCAGATGGGTTAAGGTGTGAATTAAACTCAATGCAGTGCTGTACAGGTGTGTTCACAGACTGGCGTTCAGGTGCATTATGAGGTTAATGAGCTTAGCAGGGTGAGCAAACGTACCTCGCTACCTTTCGGACCGAGGGGACCCTGTGAAGGTAGAGAGGTGGTTAATGAAGCGGGCCGGGTGAGTGGACGATGTCCTAAATGTTCAAAACGATGAAACGTGCTCATGCAGAAGGCAGTGGAGTGTGTTAATGGCGCTTCATGCCTCTTTTCTCTCTTTCCCTCTCTTTCTTTCTCTCTCTCCGCCAGGGTAAACACTCATGATGACTAACAGGTGAGCAACTCATCCTGCAAGGAGAACCATCCCCCTGTCTCAGGGCCAACAGGGCTAGGATTAGGTACGAGTGTGTGTATCTGTGTGTGTATGTTTTGTGTGTGTGTGTGTGTCTGTGCACACGTGTCTGTGCAGATGTGTGTGATTCTGTGTGTGTGTGTATCTGTGTGTACACATGTCTGTGTGGATAATTCTATATGTGTGTGTGTATGTGTATGTTCGTGTGTGTTTATGCGTGTTTCTGTGTGTGTACGTGTATGTTTTTGTGTGATTCTATTTGTGTGTGTGCGGGTGGGCAGAAGTGTGTATATGATTGTGAGTTTGCAGCTCTCATATAAGGACTGTGGTGCTGATGCCTACCTGCACCATGCAGCCTACAGCTCGGTCTGAATCTCATGAATCACTCTTATGAATCAACCCTATGATTCATAAACCTGTCACCACACATCACCGTTGGCTGATCGCAGAAATGAATACTCACGGGTTTGCCATCCAAGCCAAGAGGGCCCTGAAAGATCGAAAGGCATATTTTAGACCCCATATTTAACGGCATGAATTATTCTCCGAATATCCCACAAAAGGGGGGGTCATTACAGTCTAGCCATAAATCTAAAGGACTATGCGGTTATGAAAAGCTTTATGAAACTTTACAGCGCTCAAAATAAATATGATATCATTCCAAGGGGTCTGGGCTTGATGGAGTCCTGATTTATCTTTTTTTCTTTTCTCCCCTCTCTCTCTCTCTCTCTCTGCGACATAAGATCATCAGTACAGCTTGTTTATTTATAAAATACATCTGAAACAAAAGAGGACAGGGAAGATATACAAAGGGAGAAAGAGTCACGAGATGAAAAAGGTTGAAAAAGCATAAAAAGCCATGAAATATACACAGAAGATGGAGGGGGAGTGGGAGGCGGCGGTTTGTGTGTGTAATCTTGAGACGGTTTTTCCGTTCGCTGCCTGTCTTGTCTCCGTCGGGCTGATTGCGTTGGAAAACCCCCAGAAACCCCCTAGTTTACAATCCATTTAAGGCTCGGCTCCACCCCGTCCATGACCGGCGAGCGTTTCTGAACGCCAGGCAGCTGCTGCCTGTTTAGAGAGAGCGGACAGACCAGCTGCGGCTCGACGTTCCAGCGACACGACACGCGACGGCCTCCGACAGTCCCAGCATGCATCAGGCTGTCACTGATTCAGGGCCCCACGATGCATTGCTCCATGAATGGAAACAGCTCTGGCCTGTGAGTCGTGGCCCAGTGCCTGCCAGACTCAGAGCTTTCAAAGCACCTGTTTAAACAGTGATGTCATGGCAGAATAACAACCAATGTGAGCTATGGGTAACGCAACATTTACTCCTGACGTCTTTTTTTAGGTAGAACTACTTGAAATACAATACATTCCTTTTATTTGCTGACCAAGTGAAAAGCTTGGAGCATATTTTAGCGCCTACCGAGTTTTATTTGCCTCCTTGTGCTGGGGTACCACTGCTGAACTGTGTGTGTGTGTGTGTGTTTGTCCGTGTGCATGAGTTTGTGTGAGTAGAGAGATGTGTGTGAGTATTTGTGTATGTTGAGCACTGTGTTTGTGTGTGTGTGTGTGTGTATCTGTGTATGTAGAGGACTGTGTGTGTGTGTGTGTGTGTGTGTATGTAGAGGACTGTGTGTGTGTGTGTGTGTGTGTGTATCTGGGTATGTAGAGAACCGTTTGTGTGTGTGCGCATGTGCGAGTGTGTGCATGCATGTGTAAATAGAAGAGAGAAAGGGAGAGGCAGATTAACTAGGCTGGACCAGGAGAAGAAGTCGCTGTCCACTCAGTCTCAGGTGCTGAAACAGCAGCTCCTGTCATCTCTCTTTAGAACAGCCTAAATGATGCTGACCTCAGGTCTGCACACATTAGAATGGTGCCCTTCCTGCATCAGCCAGACCAGTTCTCTTACGCCTCATATTGTCATATGACCCATAATAAGGGCAAACAAAATGTTTTATTTCATTTAAATTGCATCTTACCTGTAAACCAACCATTACTCTCAACCTATTTTGGTTTGCAGACTGTAATTATCAATCATGATATTACCGAGCTGAATTTCCACAAAACGCACAACACCCAAGTTAGTGCACTACATAGGAACTCTGACCCTTCAGCCAAAAGACTTTTAAAAGACACTGTCCCTTTAAGAGGAGGAGCCTGAAGGGTCTGTGAGAATTCTTCCAATGGGCTCTATGATGTACTCTGACAGGCACTCACTTATGCTAAACTGGCACCAAATAAAGTTTAACAGGATCTCCTGGATCAGAGTGAAGAATCCAGAGGAGATGTTTCCAAACCCATACGGGCTTCCGAAGGGTTCCTGCAGCGGTGAACTTTGACCTTCATGGACTACAGTGAGGGGTGCTGGGAGATAAGCCTGGTTGTGACGGTTTACCAGCCCCCCCCCCTCCCCCTCCCCCAGAGAAAATCAGCGTGTCTGAAACTGGGGGGGGGGGGCCTTAAGCGAAACCCTCCCTTTGAAGAACAGAAAAAAGAACACACACTAGGCTTTTAAACAGCTCCCCAAGATTCCCTGTTTCTGCTCAGAAGCCTGACGAGTGCGGTCGTACATCACCGCTTGGCTGAAACGGCGATCGTTGGGGCCGCACTTCCGTTACCGTAATGGACTTTATCACAGGTCTGTAAACATGAATTAAAGCTACATACCACATAAGCCCCGAGTTCCTCAGGTTAGGCCCTCTGGGAGACACAAAAAAGACTTTGAGGGAAGACGGTGGGTCTCTCTGGTAAAGCCATTACCAGGGAATGATCAGGGGCTGATTTGTGGGCATCTGGCAAAGGTTAAACAACCCTAAAACCCGGCCCTGACTCAGGGGGATCAGCAGATACAGAGCGGGGGGGGGGGGCTGGGAACGGTGAGCTCCAATCAGACTGAAGGAAGGGGATGAGGTTAGGAACAGAGCACCAATCAGAGAGAGACAAGGAGAGGAGGTTTAGAACAGAGCACCAATCAGAGGGAAACAAGGAGAGGAGGTTTAGAACAGAGCACCAATCAGAGTGAAGACAGGGATAATGCACCTCCGTTTCTGTTTCTATGTCCCCGAGAGCGAGCGCGTAATTATTGCTATGTAATATTGCATAATAACATTTATGAGTTCCTTTCTTACTACTTAGACTAATTAGCTGTACAGCCAGCGTTACGCGCCAAACCCCACATGAGTGAGCAAGGCGGAGTCTTTATCGCCCACACACAAACAACCGTGTGGGACTACACAGGTAATCACCTGATCCAATTACCTTAATCGACCCAAACTGGCATCACGCTGTCTGAGACAAGTGTTAATGAGGGTTCAGGGAGGGGAGGGGGGGGGCTGGAGCTGGCCTGCCAAACTCATTAGTATTAATGAGGCACAGAAACACCTGTGGGGGCGGGGGTGGGGGGTGGGGGGTGGGGGGTGTTGCTGTGAAGACAGAAACTCACACTGGTGTCTCTTTTATTAGTGTGTATAAAAAGCCCTGATAACACGACAGCTGCACCTGAACAAACACCAGGGGCCTTTTCACAATGGCAGAGGTCAAAAGCCAATGAGGACGAGTTTAGGAAGGGACCGGAGGGACTGGTGGTGGAGGATGGGGGGCGAGGGGAGGGGGGGCGGCAGGATTGGTGTAGGGGGTTTGAGGATTTTCTTGGAGAAAAGGACCTTCTGAAGTGACATCTCAGGTCATGTGGCTCATGAAGCGAGGGACCTGGTGGGGGGATCTGCTCCTCATGCTGGAAATCGGAACGCCGGGACGGGACGGCCGGGAATATTCGGGAACACGACGCATTTCCGTACTTCTGCAGATGAGCCCGGGGCCCTGGGGTCCCACACAGGCCAGGAGGGGAAAGAGCTCAGGGAAGAAGGGAAATACCGGGGGCACATCTGGATCCAATGCCAGCCAGACCTTCAGAGAGTCTGTTCTCCCCACCCCCCCCCCCGCCCCCACCCCCCAGGACAGTTCTTTTCACTGCCTGTGTCTAAGCTGAAAATACATGTCATCCTGCCATCGGAAAGGAATCCCTTTAATGGCTGACATGTTCTGCAGCCTTAACGCATGCCAGAGCCAATCACAGGCCACAGATCACCGCAGTGTCCAGCTGCTGCTCTTCTTCTTCTTCTTCGGGATGTGTCATACGCCGAAACCCCCTCAGTTCTGAGGTAATGCGTCAGGAGCCATTCACGGTCGTATAAAAGGACTCTCGCTTCGGGCCTGACTCACTCGAGTCCATTTCTGCCTCTGATCAAGCCCAACTCAGAGCACTTCTGGTTCTTATCCAGCCCTGTCCCACATCAGAAATCCACCCACCCCCTTCCACCACCCCTCCTCAGAGGATGGTTCTGATGATCGGGGTATTGGACACGTTAAACCGGGTCCATGTGGTACGCCCCTGTGGCCTGGTTCTCCTCACTCAAGTTTCCCGGCCCAGGACGTCCAGAGCAGCGTACACGTCCGAAAAACTCGCCTCAGAGATAAAGAGGTTCCCCCTCGCCCAACCAACTGCACGCAACTGGGCCTGCAGTGACCTTCGACCTCTGACCTCCAGCCCTCTCTGCTGCTGGCCTGCGCAAAGCCCTGGTATTCTATAGTCGACGGCAACCACCTCCACTCCCCCGGCTTGTAATCACACCCTCCCAAATGCAGAACTGGCCACTGTGGCATAAACACCCTATGCAGCTGTTTAGGGTCAAAACCTTCCCTGGGTCACACAGTTCAAGTTTGGGCACTTTGGGGCCACACCAACATTCTGGTGCAGGGCTACAAAAACCCTGGGGCCTGTTCTGCTCAAATACCTACAGTATAAATGTACTGGGCTGAACGTACACAAACCTGCGCTCATCCCCACCCTGTTTACACTATCCTTTTCATATACATATCTGATTTCTTGATAAATCTGAGATGTGTCACGCTTGAAAATTGTGGTTTAAACACAAGAAATGAAATGTGGATCGGATTTGCCCCCCCAAAATCCAATTTGAATCACATCTGGGTTGGATACTGGTGCGTGGGTCCTTCATTCAAAAAAAAAATTCCACTAACAAACAACATTCCGTAATACGCGCGGGAGTCACGCGACGCTCCGCTGTAGAACTGGTCAGTCGGTCGAACGGGACACAAGGAAGGAGAAATGCGATCTCAGTTTGAAGGCACCGCGAGCGTACGGGCAGCACGTAAAAAAAAAAAATCAAGCATTTATAAAAGACAGCTACGGATCAGACGGACACGCAGAAATCTGATCAGTCAATCACATCGGACGTGAGTGCAAACAAGGACAGAATCCTCTTCGGCAGCTGCGATGCATCCAGTTCGTCAGCCTCGCGCTGAACTTTTTTCCTCATTTGCGCACGGTTGCATACTCTGGGCATGTTACCAAGGCAACGGGGGGAGCAGTGACAGCGGACGAATACGAGCGTGCGCTGGTGGTGTTTACACAGCGCAGACGCTGTCAAACTCGGTCCTCCGACGTTTCGGATTTTTTTTTTAAAATAGCGCGGAACCCAAAGTCTACCGGGTGACTATGATTAATGGCGGTGGGGAGTGATGGAGAAGCGTGAGAAATTGCGACCGAAGCTGGCGCCGCTTTCGAAGCTGTCATTCCGCCGCGATGATTTTGGACCCGTGTGAATCGACCGGATCGTGCATAACGGCACTTGCCTCGCGCCAGTCAGCTTCACTGTCAGACCTGTGCACTTGAATATAGCCTTTGTAATCGTTTTTTTTTTTTTTTTGGGATCCTCAAAAGGAGAAGTTAGACACATTTCCAAAGCCTGCTCGAGCAGCCACATCTGCAGCGTGCTCTCATCTCTCTCCCTCCTCACCTCTTCCTCTCAACTTTCACCTCTCCTCTCTCTCCCTCTTCACCTCTCTCTACTCTCACCTCCGGTGTCTAAAAGAAGATCAGTGCATCTTCATGGCAAAGCACCACCCCCTTCCTCAGACAGCAAGTCAGAGCTGTGTGATATCTATGGTCTTTGTACAGCATTAGCTAATATGTTAATTACCACATTTATATACTTCTTGTAAATAAAGGTGAACCTGTTATAGAGATTGAGAGAGAGAGAAGCAAGATATCAGACACACACATGCATGCATTCGCACACACACAAAAATGTGCGCGTGCACACATATGCACCCGCACATGAACACACACACACACACACACACACACACACAGAGGGGCCTCTGGGACAGGGCGCAGTGTGAGAGAGGGCTATACAGTAAATGCAGGTATATGAGGACAGAGTCCCATCCTGACTCCCCGTCCCGTTTCGGCTGCGGGCCCGTCCGGCCGCGCTAGCGTCCCGCTCCAGCACCACGCTCCCGTGTCACAGGGTCTCACGGTTTGGACCGGCATCACAAGCCGCTCTGTTTGCTTTTACGCACGACACAGGTTGCCAGAGAGGGCTGCCAGCTCATCTGGACTTCAGTTTGAGCAAGACCTCCGGATCCAGCACAAACATTAACCCCCTAATCCCAACACTGCTCCCATTGCTTAGTCCAGGGGTAACCCAGCCCTGCTCCTGGAGATCTACCAAATTGTAGGTTTTCATTTCAACCCTAATTTGGCACACCTGATGCTACTAATTAGCAGCTGAACAAGATCTCTAGCTGTTGAGTGAGGCGTGCTTTGTTAGGATTGGACTGAGAACCTTCAGGATGGTAATTTCCAGGAACAGGGTTGGCCCCCACCGACTTGGTTCTGACTGAAAATGTTTGGGGGCCACTACCTTAGTGTATACTGATGGGGTGAGAACCAATCAGGATGATGGGGGGGGGGGGGGTTAACCGCTCTGGACTGAGGAGGTTAAATGAACCAACCAGGAACAGGAATTCAGGTCAGCCAATCAGGTGGGAGATGAGAGGCTGAAGTTCGGCTGTGTAGAAGCATTGGGGTCTGCACTGCTGAAGCAGCTCTGCTTCAGCCCTCCTGCACGGGCAGTGTGGCGGTGTCAGCCATGTGTCTATGATCCACCCGCTATTACCATGGGAACCAGCGGCAGGTCCGGGCCTGCAGGCCCCAGTCTCAGTGAGATCAGTGTGAGTGAGAGAGAGATCAGTGAGTGAAAGAGATCAGTGTGAGTGAGATCAGTGAGTGAGAGAGATCAGTGTGAGTGAGAGAGAGATCAGTGAGTGAGAGAGATCAGTGTGAGTGAGAGAGAGATCAGTGAGTGAGAGAGATCAGTGTGAGTGAGAGAGTGAGATCAGTGTGAGAAAGAGAGAGAGATCAGTGTGAGAGAGTCAGTGAGATCAGTATGAGTAAGAGAGGTCAGTGTGAGAAAGAGAGAGAGATCAGTGAGTGAGAGAGATCAGTGTGAGTGAGAGAGTGAGATCAGTGTGAGAAAGAGAGAGAAATCAGTGTGAGACAGTCAGTGAGAACAGTCTGAGTGAGAGAGATCAGTGTGAGAGAGAGGTCAGTGTGTGTGAGAGAGATCAGTGTGAGAGTGAAATCAGTGAAAGAGATAGATCAGTGAGCGTGTGAGATCAGCGAGAGTGTGAGTCAGAGAGCTCAGCTGTTGATCCACATGGGTGGCTTCTGTTAAACCAGACAAGAGGGTGATTGCATATATACACACACACACGTGCGCACACACACACATACACACACGTGCGCACACACACACAGACAGACTCACACACAGGAATGGACGAGTGCACAGAATGCTCATCTCAAAAGAACTCCCTCACACAAACAAACACACGCAAACACACACACACACACACACACACGCACAGGCCCCCCCGCCCCCGTGATTAAGAGCAGCCATTGCCTGTCAGGAATGACCCGGACACTTCACAGGGACTTACCCAAAATAAGGAACAGTGGGGCACACTGTGCTCAGGGCAGAAGACACTATTTAATGAACAGGGTGGGACTGACATTTTGACCTCTGCAGCGTCTTCCTCAGAGTCAAAAAACACAAGTGAAGACATGAGCTGCTGTTAGAGGTGAAGGCACTCAGTCCAGTTCCCCTCCAGCTAACAGACATAAGCCGCTGTAAGAGGTGAAGGCACTCAGTCCAGTTCCTCTCTAGCTAACAGACATAAGCTGCTGTTAGAGGTGAAGGCACTCAGTCCAGTTCCCCTCCAGCTAACAGACATAAGCCGCTGTAAGAGGTGAAGTCACAAAGCTCAGTTCCCCTCTAGCTAACAGACATAAGCTGCTGTTAGAGGTGAAGGCACAAAGCTCAGTTCCCCTCTAGCTAACGGGCAGCTATAAGCGCACAGTCCGACGTCTCACGTCTGTGATGATGGTAACCGACCCTGTTCCTGGAGATCTACCATTCTGCAGGCTGTCAGTCCAACCCTAACAAAGCCACACACACATTCAACACCTAGAGCTCTCACTGAGCGCCCAATTAGTAGTGTCAGGTGTGCCAAATTTGGGTTGAAATAAAAACATACGGGACGGTAGATCTCCATGGTTGGTTACTGCTGCCCTATAGGGCCAGTTCTGCTCACAGACCAGTGTTATTCACCACCAGGGTAAGGCTCCCAGGTAACCTTTACCACTGTTCACCACTCTTCGGTGGAATCGGTGAATCTGAAAACAGGAATTGCACGTCACAAGAACGGTTCCTCTGCCAAATCAATTCCTGGAAAGTGGATGCGGAACGACTTGGACGGCTATCTGTGAACAGGGCCGCCCGTGAACAACGCTGCTGTAAACACTCTTCAGGCTTGTCTAAACAATCACAGGCTCAGTACGAGTCAGAACTGATTATTAGCTTCTGTAGTATACTTTGTGGGTTCCATATGGGGGAAGGAGACATTTCTTAATAATGAACAAAAAAACTTCTTGCAGGGCCTTGCTCGAGGCCAGATGAAGAATATGTGACTAAAGAACCAATCACTAATGATGAAATCCCAGAATACTCTGACTCTGAAAAAAAACTGTTTTCAGAATACAATGAACAGCCAACTCTTTAGTAATCAGTAAATAAATCTGTCTAAAAGTGTCGTATGTTTCATATCCAGCAGGGGGCGCCATATAATAGTTGAAAAGGGGACCTGCTCCGGTGAACGTGCCTCTGACGTCATAATAAACGCAGTATGCCGGTACCGCACTGTAATAAGTGGAAACAAACCGATTTCTCTTTAAATAAACACTGTGTGATGATATCGCGTTGCAGCTATTATTAAATTACTCAGTTTATGAGAAATGTTTGAAACGGTATCAGGTAAGATCTGCGAGCAGGACACAGGCCGTGTTTTTCACATCTGGTCGAGGCTCTCAAATGGCAGCACACCAGCAGATCGTAAATAAAAGGGGACCACTGCGAAATGAGAAAGCTACTTTGAGAATAGTACACTGACTGGACAACATAGAGACAGCGAACCATCTCAGATGAAAAATGAATAGACTGAAATATTATTTATTAGGACATAAATTTTTGATCAAGATATTTAATAGGAAAATTCTTTTAAATTTATAAATTTTTACATTAAAATGATACAAAGGATTGCGCTTTTCTCATATATTGCGAAATACATTTTCAAAAGTGCTTGAATATTTCATGAAATTCAAGTCATTGAATGTATTTGTATTTGTTTGTGGGTGTGATTGTGTGTGTGTGTGTGTGCATGTGTTGTATGTGTGTGTGTGTGTGTGCGTGGGGGGGGGGGGGGTTAACTGTAATTCACTTAATGAATTGAAAAAACCTGACAGAATATTACAGGCACTTTTCAATTCACTTTTTGAACGGACAGAATTGAAATGAAACTGACGTGAACCTTGACACACAGACACAGAGAGGGCAGGTAATTTAGGAACACAGGACAGAAGCGTACAAGGGTGAAGCCAGAGGAGACAGGTGCTCCAATGAGAACACCTGAGGTCACCTGGAACAGGTGAGGAGGACTCAAAGCCAACAGTGTGTTCCGCACAGACACCCAGAGGAGGGGGGGGGGGGGGGGGGGTTGAGCAGAAGGACAGGCTGGTAAGGGAGGTGGAAAGAGTAGGAGAAATTTAGCCAAAAAAAAAAAAGGGGAGCCAAATTTACCGGGTACCCGTCCCGTCCTGGAGCGCCCTGTTCAGATTAGAGAGAGCAGAGCACACAACACGGCAAGGTTAGGGCAACGTTAGGACAATGTTAGGATAAGGTTAGGAGCAACGTTAATGCAACACAGATCACAGGACCACGACCGTGTCCCAGCAGGACTTTGTTTCTCGCGTATAAAATGTTTCACAAGCCACAAGACAGCCAGGTGTACTTACTTTCTCAAATTAATTCATGTCTTTTTGAGATAAAATTGGCAATTTATAAAGATGAGAGCTGTAGGGTCTGACAATGGCATGTCTGTTCCGTGCGCACATTCATTTAAAGCTCACACCTGATTGGCAGCCCACTACAAGGTCACACTTGCTGACTGGTTAAAATCTAAATTCCACAGAACACGCATAGGAAACATGGTCCCCAAATGACCAATAGCCAATAGTCCTCCCGTAGTATGCAGTATAAGAACTTTGCTGCTTTCAGATTCAGAATAAAAATTTTAAAATCTCAACTGAATAAAATGGGCATAAGACCATAGCGTGCATTTTCTTTGGTTCTTCATTATGCATAATATTAGTATTGTAAATGGTGATTTTGATTGCACAGGGTCTTTTATTACCTTGGCAATGAAGGTACTGTGGCATAGTGGGTTTATATACAAGATGTGGCTATACATGCTTTGCCACTGCTATCCCAAAAACACAACTTTTTCCCCCTTTATTGGGTCCATGATAACTGAGGGTCTCCAAGAACAGTCACATAAACTCGGGGAATTTAGAGGTTCCTGTCGTATTAAACGGGGCCTGACACTACTCCACACAAATTAACCCACATCTAAAGCCCCAGAATGCACTGCTGCCAAAGCCCTAATCTGTCACCCTGCCACAACACTCAGGAGAGAGGCATCTTGGGTAAAACCAATTCAAAAGGAATCTAGGGTGGCATTATGAGAAAGGAAGACCGAAAGATAGCATTTGGCTGGTAACAGTGTTTAATAAAATGGCCTTTTTTTTACGAGACATTTACCATTCGCATGCTTGGAGCGTCTAAACTCAACAGTATGCCAACATTTGTTTTCAGACACTTACCCACTTTTAGAAAAATATTCAAGCTCCAGTTGGATGGACAGATTAAATGGCAACTGCATATTAACATAATGAGTTCCCCCCCCCCCCAGAACATCCCTAGGAGTCCTTTAACAGAATTTTTGTTGTGAAAAGTTCATTACTTTCACGCCTATATTTACTCTTTATAGAGAAGATCTGCTTGATGTGAGCTGGTTGGACACAGAAGCGATAACAGCGGACATGGCAGGAGTCCACAGGCAGAACCAATAAAACGTATATTTGATTATTCATTTAACATAAATAATTACGATTTACGAGACTTTACCCCAGCCCAAAAAAACCTTTCCAGGAGCCTGACTGGGGACAGCTCACCCACAGCCCCACTTCACTGTTTTTCCTACCGAACGAAGACTAAACAATTACAGCACGGGAGATGACTCAAAGGTCCCGCGAAATGGCGGGACGCCTCGCCGATAGAAAAGATATCATCATTTTCGCCAAGATGGCCGCCGCGTTTCGACGGGACACTTGGCGAGAGAGCACAAGGGACCCCCCTTGTGTTAATGTGTCAAGATTAGACACGGGAGAGTTTTTAAAGCAGTCAGTGCTCCCTCCGATAAATTACGCTATACGTCTGCCAAACATCGTCCGACGGGGATTAGCGCTTTAGCGTTAGCATTAGCGCTCGCTCGGCCTTATGCGCCGCAGCCATCCGTCACGGTTCGGCGGTAAATGGAATTATCTCCCCGCAGAGGGACATAAATCAGAATCATTACCTTTTCAAAGCTTCTCCCCACGAGTCTCTCTGGAATACTATAACAAAGAACGGCGGATGTGGTGCTTGTGTGCGGTGTGTGGTATATGTGCATGTGTGTGGGCGTGAGTGCGTGCGTGAGTGAACGAGTGTGTGTGTGTGTGTATGCATATGGTATGTTGGCGTGTGAGTGCATGTGTGTGTGTGCACGTGTGGTGTGTGTGTGTGCATGTGTGAGTGCATTCGTGTTTGAGTGGTGAGTGAATGAGTGTGTGATGTGTGTGCGTGAGTGTGTGTGTCCGTGAGTGAATGAGTGTGTGTGTGGAGTGAGCGGGTGACTGTATGTCTGCGTGAGTGAATGAGTGTGTGTGTGTATGTGTGCACGTGTGTATGTGTGTGTGTGTGTGTGTGTGTGTGTGAGTGGGTGGGGGGGAGGCTTCTGAGATTGTCGCCAGAGGCAAATTCTCCTCACTTTTACAATGTCTATATTTAAACTGTTATGGAGAAAACAGTAAAACCTAAAATATGTGCTATTGTAATATAATATTTTAGAGCTTACTAGTTTTGTGCACAGCAGTTAGCAGTTAGCCACTGGGTTCCCATTAACTTACCTGCTGAAGGAGTTCCCTCACAGCTGAACCATAACCAGTTCAAACCGGACCAGACTGGTTTACACTGGGATGGTCAGACTTGCACTCAAACACTATAAACTACTGTGATTCTGGAGGTACTTACTGGAGATCCTAGGAGACAAAAAAACAACAAAAAAACCCACAATCAATTGCTGGCAAGGACTCAAGTATTCATTACATTTTAACTTGCATCACATTCACTGAACATATTCTATTTGGAGAAAAAAAATTGCTTCACATTGTCCTAGAAAACCCTTCTCAGACATGTTTTACCAGAGTAGTTGCATTAAATATTTGGTTATGGATATATAGCCTAGTCTAATCGAGTTTTCACAGAACAGAAAGTGTATACTTTTGAGTGGTGAATTGTTGATAAACATATTGTGCGACATGAAACTTTACAGACACTACAATCCCCGTGAGCATTTTAACAAATAGAGGCAAATCCGCTTTGTTTTGTAAATTTTGGTTTAAGCAGACGGCGACACGCGCTGGCTCGGTTCCAGGGATTTAGGCAATGTTGGTACAACAGAAAGGAAAAATAAAACAACGGTTCCTACGTCCCGCCAATCAAGTAGAACACGAATGGCCAATCGGTATATACTTTTCCACCGAGAACATTCTGAATACCATTCCTTAAGATCACCGGAGCACAAGCCAAATCCCAGGACATTCAGTCTTTTGCGCCGCGTTACCGTAATCAAGAGAAACGCGCGATGTCAAAGAGAGAAGCGGATCTCCTCATTACGCGTCTCTCTTTGTGACTCTCCAGGCTCGTGAACATGCTCGCGCGCGGACGAACACCAGTAACCGAAAGAAACGCGTCTAATCGAACTAATCCCTCCGAACGGTTCGGCTAATTAAGGCACCATTCGTCTCTGCGTTTATACCAGCGCGGTCTGAGCGCTGACAACGTGATAAAAACGGGGATTTTTTTATCGTCCGCTGTAATCAGAGGAGAGAGAGCTGCAGGCACAATTACCCCCTCAGGACAATCCAGCCTGACAATCGGCCGCGCCGCGCAACGACGTGGCGTACGTCCAGGAAAAACTCCGGCAAACGGCACTCCGATAAAAAAACAATAACGACCTACTGTCCCGTCGGCAAGACCCATAAATCCGATGCGCCCGGCCTCATTGGAAACAGAAACCAATAAAGATCAATCGTTTTCTGCTTATAACACCAGGAGGGAAAAATAAAGAAAACAGAGAAGAGGACTGGCAATAAGTCCGCGACACTTGTTTACCAGCTGTGGAGAGATCGTTGTTGAGGTATACACACATGATGAACTGCATGAACCACAGCAGTATTACTAAGAGCTTTGGGTTGAGGGTGCAGGGTAGAGCAATGTGGCATAGCACAGCTTTAAGTTCTGAGGTAGCAGTTACTTTTTTGATATGTGCAAAGGAAGGGCTCATCTAAGCTGTTATCTCAGGGTTCTCTTGCACTGCTAGGCTCTTAAAGAGGATGACATCATCGATGCACCAGAGGTGCGTGTGCTCTAATGTGTCCCAGAGTTCCAGAGGTACAGCCAATGGGAAATCTGCCCCAGTGTTCCAGAGTCTGCAAAGGGTTTCCGTCAGACAGAAAACAGGAGGCTCTGCAGTAAAGGAAAAAGTGAGCGATGCAACTCCGCTGATCTCCTGAGGGAACGGAGCTGGACTCTTTCGTCTGCTGTACCCCAAGACCCCAAAGCCTGACCCTGGGACAGGTGCAGGGGGTGTCTTTTCTTTTCAGCTTTTTTCTCTTTCTCTCTTGATTTTGGAACGGCCCGTCGCGTTGGCCAGTTGCACTCATTTCCGCGACCTCTGACCTTTCAGTTTGGGACGAAGAGCAGAGGAGAGCAGGCTCTCCTCTCGGAACACGCGATGTCAGGCCGCTGCTTCTTTTCACGCCGCCATCATCAGACGCGAGTCAGAGGAAGACACTTCATGAGCAGCTTGAGAACGCAGACTGCATGCACCTGGTGTGACCAGCAGGGGTCGCCAGTGAGCAACCTGACAGGACCCTTGGAATGGTCCAGAATTCTAAGTCAGTGTTCTAGAACTCCACTGCTTTCAGTCACCAGCAGCGATTGTGACATCAGCGTTAGAATGCTCAGTCTGTGGCGGCTGTGTGGTAATGTGGTGTGCTGCCTGTGCCGCTCAGCTGGCGGACTGCAGGGCAGTAAGGAGCTGTGGTTGGCCAGACAGCCGTGCCAGCTTAAGCACGCTCCAAAATTTACGCACTATAACTGCACCAATGAGCCGCGAACGCGAGTCTGAGTGGGCCAATCCGGATTCGAGCAGACGAGAAGCTGCAAGACTCACGGCGCCCATTAAATATCCCACAAGCACATGTTGCAAAGAGTGCAGCGTTCCTCGATTGCCCTGGCTAAATTCCCAACCAGGCTCCCTCTCACTCAACCTGCCCGCTAATCATCCCCCAGTTTAATGGGCTAATGTCATCCCCCCCCCCTCCACCTCAGCTGAGTGTTTTGGTGGGGAAAAAAATGGCTGCCCATGTAGGTGCTCCACATCGGTGGCGATTGGGGACAGTTTCTGTCTCTTCACTGTACAGTACTTTGAGTGTGAGAAAAGAGGTATATAAATGTCAAGTCATTGTTATATTATTATTTTTAAATTGCACGGTGGCTCTGGGTCTGTTTGCATCGACACACGTGGAATTGTTCACGAATCTCTGCAGCATTAGCTGCACACGCCGAGCCGATTACTCCAGAGATGGCCGCTGTTTGTGAGTTTGCGCTTGCGAGGTGAGCTGGAGCAACAGAACGCAGAGCAAGCAGCAGAGAGAGAGAGAGAGCGCTGATGAGCCTCAGCAACCTCTGTCCTCTTTTTCATCTCCCTGGTTTTTTAGGCCATCCACATCAAACGGGAAGAATCAGGAAAAAAAAAAAAAAATGACGCAACAGCAGGGCTGCTGCATCTTCACGCAAACCAGCTTGAGTTTACCGGACGATCGCACGAAAAAAACAATAACAAAGCCTCCCAAATAAAGTGGAACCACGTCGACCCGACCGGATTAAAAAAACGACCCGCTACTTCACCAGAAAAGGGGAACGATTAAAAACATCCAGCGACTTAACCGGAAAAGACACAGTCCTTCCATTCTAAAGTTCTGTACACCAGCAATATCCAGCAGCCATGCCACCCTGTGGAGCAAAGCACGATGGGATATCCTCTGGACAAGCTTATTGCTCAAAGTGGCACCGGAGGTCCAGTATTGGGCAGTCTTCTCTCCTCTGGACCAAGGCCACCACCAATGCTCCAGTACAGTGATGGGGACACTGTGCCGTGGGAGGAGCCGTCTTTCAGACGAGATGTAAAAAATAAAAATAAATAAATAAAAAAAAAAGACTCTCTGCGGCCATTAAAAACGACTCGGTAATTGAACCCAGCTGGCTTAATGAATCGCCTGATGTGTGGTGAGTGCTGCGGTGTGTCAGTCGGATGAGTCAGAATCAAAAACGAGCTGAGATTCATTTAAACGTCGCCGCTGAAATGAGCTTTCTCCTGGAAAAAAAAAAAAACCCGAAAACAAAAACGCTTTCCCGACGTGAGATGAAAGGTGCTGTATAAACGGAATGTGTAATAATCGTCACCGGTGGGACCAGTTTGGACGCGAGTCTGCTAGGAGGGCACAGCCAGATCGCTCTTAATTAGAGTTATGCCAGCGCAACATTGGCCCTAAAATGCAACCGTACGACACGACTCAAAGCACTCACACAAATCGATGTTGGTCGGTTGTTTTAACACTGTGATTAGTCCAATCGCTCCTTATTAGCTAAAAGTCCCAAAACCCGCATGAACTAAGAAGCAGTGGGGGGGGGGGGGGGGGGGGGGCGGGGGGCGATTACTGCAGATATCCCTTTGGTGAAGCCTGTTTTAGGTTTTCAAAACAAAGAGAACCAAGAGAGCTGCATCGGGGTCACGCCGAACGACTGTCTGCACTGGGTTCGGCCGGATCAAAGAAATTCCCCAAAAAGCCACAATAAACCAGTTTTTTCTTTGCGGAGAATAGAATCCACTAAACAGCGTGCCTGTGCAATGCGGTGTTGCAATGTGCTCGCTGTACCAAGGCTGCCTTTAATGATATCTAGCGTTCAGAAATGTGGCTTCGCGGGGTAATTGACTCTGAATGCACCTTGGGAAGGGGTTTTTGTTTTTCCGAGAAGTTTTTGTTTTTCGGGGAAGTGCTCAGAGGTGACCCACCAGCAGTGAAGAATTTGCGATTTTGCTTGCGGATGGAGTGAGCGTGACTATGCACTAACTACACACCGTCTCCACACAGACTACACAGAGACTACGCACTGATTACACACGCACTTTAGCATCTAAGTATGGGCAGCGAATATAAACATTCCTAAAAAAAGATATTCAAAATGGTGAAAAATCACCCTATGTAACTTGGCAAATACCCCCTCCCCTATGTTCCTGATTTGTGTTCTGGAACTGTGGCACTGAAGGGGTTAAAGTGGGGGGGCACGGGGCAAGTGGGCGGGGGGGGGGGGGGGTTGTTTTGTATATTATTATTGTTGTAAATGAGCGTTGATTCTAACGACTGCTGCAAAACGGGGTAGTAAAGTTAATGTTGGCAGGCTGAAATCTCATTAAAGCAGCACAAAACAGCTGCTTCCCATCCCTCTGCACCCCACTCCTATTAGGGGGATTACACTAAAACTAATACCCCCCCCTGCCGCTGGATCATTTGAACTTAAGAACATGGCTCACTGGCTCTCCTTCACTCTATGTCTGGGGGGGAGCTGACTTTTAATGTCTCCTTCGTTTAATGTTAATATGTTTTTGAAAAAACATTTTTGCGAAACCTCTCGCCATTTGCAAAGGTAAAAAAAACAGAAAATAAACTAAACACAAAAAAACAACAATTTTATCTGTATATCATATAATTATCACATACAGTGTAGTTCGTAAGTATTTGGGCAGTAGTTCCTACATGAATCACCAATAATGCAAATGCTCTCAAATTAAGGCTGACAGTCTGCACTTTAACTTCATATTCATTATTCAGAGATTTACTTGAGAGAGAGAGAGAGGGGGGTGGGGTGGTAGAGAGGGCGACAGAGAGAGAAAGGGGGGATTACATCAAAATCAGAGTCCAGAAAAGCGCCCCTTCCTGCTGGTCCTGAGACTCAGTTCACTAACCGGCAGAAACACCATGAAACCACAGGAGAGCACCACTCCAACTCCAGCCAATCAGAGTCAGCCAAATTATCACGCAGCACAAACAGAACATTACACGTTACACAACTCAAACAAGAAAAGAAAAACACAAACGTCAAAGCAAATCGCCGTGCCATCCAGCCCTAAAACAAGACCACGATGCGGCAGCCTATCTGACCACAGCGATGAAAAAACACAACCTGCCAACAGACCCTGCCTGTCCAGGGAAGTGAGCATGTCCTCACTGCACTCAGACAAACCTGCACGTCCACATTACACTCAACAGAGACTCAGACAAACCTGCTCCTCCACATTACACTCAACAGAGACTCAGACAAACCTGCCCCTCCACATTAAATATGTTGCACTGTACGTACAGTACATAAAGAAGTCAAAGAACATTTCTGCTCCACATTAAAAATACCAGACCCCAAAGTTCCCAAACCTTCCTGAAACAGAATCTAATTCTCCGGGGAAGAGGACAGCTGCTGTGCAACTCAACAGGTAGCTGCCAGCCACAGCCTGAGAGAAATAATGACCCCTGTGTTAGCTTTATCACTTCAATATGTCGATAAAGCATTTAAAGGTAGCAATAAGGCATTTCAGCTGAACTGAATGTGAACTAAACTGAAGGAGAGAGGGAGTGAGAGAAAGAGAGGGACCGAAAGAAAGAGGTACAGGGAGGGGGAGAGGGGAGAGAGAAAGAGGGAGAGGGAGAGGGAGAGAGAGAGGGCGACAGAGAGGCAAAGGAAAAGAGAAGAAAAAAAAACTTACCAGGATCGCCTCGCCGTCCCATCCTACCGCGTTTGCCTGGAGGTCCTGTGGAGAGAGAGACAGAGAGAGAGAGAGAGAGAGAGAGAGAGAGAGAGAGAGAGAGGGAGAGAGAGAGGGAGAGAGAGAGAGAGAGTTAATTTTTATGATTTCTTTTAACCACTTCTTTCATGTGAGGCCGTTGGCTTGGAGATGCTACAGCGTGAACAGTGCATGCTTCATGCAAACACTTCAGAGTCACTCCGCAGGATCAGATACCTCTAAACACACACACATATGCTCACGCACACGCCCATCTCAAGTGCACCGTCTAGGTTAAGTGCCTCGCCCAAGGGTACAACAGCACTGCCCCACCCGGGGAATCAAACCTGCAACCCCCAGGTTGTCAGCCCAGTGCGCTACACCGCTAGTTTGTTGATAGCCCCCATCAGAAGGAGCAATCCATCAGGAGGCTGTAAGTGACTGCACAGCTCAGCTTGGGGTCTGCAGAGTGACAGGCCTGTCCAGCATTTTACTGCATAGCTTTGCTGCTGTTTAATAGATGCTCTTACCCAAAGTGACATTGCGTGCATGTGTGTTTCCTGGCGTGAGTGTGAGAGAGAGAGTGTGTGTGTGTGTGTGTGTGTTTGGCACAGTGTGTTGATGACAGACTGTTAAGGGCATTGCGTGCTTGTGGGAGGGTGTGTGTGTGTGCGTGCGTATGTGTTTGGTGAACAGGTCTTAGGGTTATGAAGAGAGGAGAGAGGTTCAAGTGAAGATGCGTGCTTCCTTTGTTTCCTGTATAAAAAGTTGTCCATCCTCAGTATCTGTCCGTAGCATTCCAGAAACTTCCATGGCCATTTCAGCACCTGGGGAATGGAGAAGTTCTCTCACGAACGGGAAAACCCGTTCCCCCTCCTGCTGTCCCCAGAACGTCCTGACCTCAGGAGATACCAGCTGATCCCATCAACACTCGCACACACTCACTCACACATACACACACACACCCCCCACACACCCTCCCACAAGCAAGCAATGCCCTTAACAGTCTGTCATCAACACACTGTGCCACACACACACACACCCTCGCCCTTCTCCAATCTTATGTTTGTGTTATAAATAACAGGACAGGACACAGCCTGTCACAGGCAAGGTTCCCAATCCACACGCAATGCCGTTTATGAGAGCATCAACAATATACTGGGAAACAGACAGTTCCTCAGAACAGTTCAATATACTGAAATGCCTAAAAGCGCTCATCGTTCCTATATGCGGCTTGATATTGAAGTGTTGCAATATCATGATAAAATATCGCAGTATATTGCAGAAAATGTTCACCCTTTGGAGAGTATGTTTTTTGGAATGTTTAAAAAAAATTTTTTTTTTTCAGAATTCTGAGTCAGTGTTCTTGAACTCTGTTGCTTTCAGGCACCAGTAGCGATTGTGAC
>CM077286.1:6307720-6312127 GCA_039654925.1 Anguilla pacifica
CCAATCATTTGTACTTATACACACACACACTCACACACATGCACACACACGGTCACTCTCAGTCCCACCCTTGATTTGCCCACCTAGCTGTCGAAAGGGGGGGGGGGGGGCACTCCATCAAGACCCCACTACCTGGTGAACAGCAGAACACAACTGCCCCTGCTCCCAGCACCCACCCCCACCCCCCCTCCACCCCCACCCACCCAAACCTGATGACTGGACCCAATCTACTCAAAAAGCCGTTAATGCGTACCAACATCTCGGCTACCACGAGCCTCCACCTCCGCCCGTCAGCCGGTTCCCCCCCGATCCCGCTCTGCTTTCCATCGTCACGGTTACGCTTGATTTAGCTACTGTGACGTTCTAACCCAAACAGCTCCTCGCCGGGGAAAAAAAAGAAAAAAAAAAAGCTTCAGCATCGCGGCAACGTCTCTTTGTTTCAGCGCACAACTGTTTGCAATAAGCACCCCACTCACAACAATATAGAGTGATACTCTATACTGTCTGCTCACCATGAAACGAACACCCCCAAAATACTGCTCTGTTTCCCCCCACAACGCATGCCAGCGTTGCCCTTAAAGGCTGTGACAGCCGATATATAGGCGGTCCTTCACCCGCTTGTGGTGAACGGCATTGTGGTCTATCATGCCGTGAGGTCATCCTCCCGTTTGGATCGCAGATTTATCTCCCGGTTCACCGACCGAGACGCGCGTTTGCTCTTCGCTTCGGTTCGTTGGTTTTTCAATAAATGGACGAAAATAAACATGAAAGCTTAGCGCTGAAATAAGCGTGTAATTCGGCAAAGTAAAGCGAGCCCAGAGCTTTAGAGGGGAAAAAAAGAAGCCTTACTCCTGCCTTGACTGATCATGGGCAGCGTAAACCGCAATACCTCATTGGCACCAGCAGGGGGAAGCGGAGAGCACGGGTTGGCCGTCCGGACTTTTATGGAAGTTTTGTGTTGTACCGGAGTAAGAGGTTGTCCCCCGTCCAGGCCTGTACACGACCCCTTGACAAGACCCACGCGAGGTTAAACAAGGAGAGACGAGCGTGGTGATGACATCATCGGGCTCTCGACAGAGACGTAAACAGGATTAGGAGAGGAAATCAAAGTGGTTTACACAGTGAACACAGGATAGAGGCTCTAGCGCCAACAGATGCTCTGTGTCTTCACTCAAGTCTATACATCATTACTGTATTCCAATGCAGACCACAGATGCTCAACATGTTACCAGATGGTCGGCGGCACATTCTACAACTTCAAAATTGCATATCTGCAGTTGTAAATGCTCAAAGCTTAAGAGTATTTATGAAGCATCGAGGTTAACTGGAAGCAAGTCGGACAGAAGGACACCCAGAGCTAAATATCTGGTCACAACACAGAATCATATAATATCTGTGTTTGCAGCTTAATATGAGAGAGAAAGAGAGAGAGAGAGAGAAATTGGGAGATAGAACAGAGATTGTGGGAGAGAGACACTGGAAGAGAGCGAAGGAGAAACAGGAGAGAGAGAGTGACAGAGAGGACCACACAGTATGATTACTAGGTGCACAGCCCTCTAATGATATTCTAAAGACCCTTGATTTCTCCCTGTTGTGTCTCAATATGAAGTAAATTGAGAAAGTTGCAAATACACCTCCAGCCTCCCTCCCCTTGCACAGAGCCCCCTGATCACAGGGTAGCCTACGCACATCACTCCCACAATTCACTTGGCAGATAAGGAACGGAAAAAGGAACAAAGCAACCGCCTGCGGCTAAAGCTGGATCGGCGCGTGAACTCCGGCGTCCAGAAACCCGCGAAGCCCAAACGCAACCTTCCCGACAGGTTAACAAGCCAGCCTGGCAACAGTGATTATTCTCTGCTGTCCGTCCCAATTTGGTTTGGTTTTCACGAAAAGGCAGATTAGTCTACAGTACCGTACAACAGTGCCAAGCCGTGGTCCTGCGAAAGCTCACTAAAATCACCGTTTTATTGAACAGAACAGCGAGATGCCATAGAAACTATTGGAAGACACCGAGTTAATTTTCTTCCCTCCACAGTATCCACATTCCACGGAAAAATCACTTTCATGCCACAACCATTCTCTTGCCCCGGGAGAGCAGGCTAAGCTCAAGCGACCGGTAGCTAAACGCACTTCATTCCACTGACTTTAGCGTTAGATGTGTCATAATAGTTTTTGAAATCAAAGCACATTATAGAAATTACTACCGACAGCAACGGTTACATCACACGCAGAAATCTGGCATGGGAGTCTGCCTCACTGCAGGTCGGGACAAAGCGCGTTTAAAAAAAAAAAATCAGGATTTAATGGAATGGATATAACCCTCTGTCTGATCGCTAAGTTCCCCCCTATTCAAGACACCGTTAGAAGAAGAATTCTCCCCGTCTTTGTCATGCCCCAAGTCAAATATTGTTCCATCTGGAGGAGGCAAACACGCTCACCGTTGGAGCAAGACGGGGCACAGGTGTTTATTTAGTCACGTCCGAAGCTGGACAGGCGGTTTGTGTACCCTGGCGGAATGTTCCAGATGCAGGGTTCCCAAAAACCAAAACGCCGTCACCTTTTTTTTTTTTAGCGACGGGACGATGGAGAAGAACAGAAGGAGACTAACGGGCGAGGTAAAGACCGTGAAGACAAGCCGGTGAGATCTCCAGGACACTGTTGCGTCGTGTGTGTCGGGGGCAGCTGATGAATCGTTTTGAGCAGGTTTTTCCTCTAGTGCTACTTTCTTTTGTTGCAATACAAATTGCTGTTTGTTATGTTAGCATTGCACTTATTATTACTCACGGACATCCGTGTCTTCTTGGTGCGTTTTTGTGTTCCTGAGAGTTACACTGATGTTCTCGACTAATGTTCTCCACTTCCGTGCGTAGCTCTGGTTAAGACCGTCTGCTAAGTTATTGTAATGTCGTGTAATGTCGGGTGATGTCAGCGATGTCAGCGGGGGTGTTGAGACGTGTGAGCGGAGGCGGTTAGGGGTGTGGGTGGGGGGCGATTTCGGGGAGCTACGGGGGTGACGGAGCACTCGGGGCTGGCGGCAAACAGCGGCGCCTTTCCAGCGATGCAGTTCCAGAGGTCTGCTGACGCGCGGAGTGCCAATGTTTACGGGGGCGAGCTGAGCGCGCGCGGGTGACACTGCCGCCAAAAGGCCACAGCGGGAATTACAGCTAGCGGGAAACAGGAGGAGGACACATAAATAATATGTGTTTATAAATCTTAATAATAATATAATAATGTGCATACATCTTAATAATAATAATAATAATAATAATAATAATAATAATATTTTGATATTACTATAATTAGTAATATCAAAATAATAATTATTTTGATATGAATATTTATGAAGGGGTGTACAGTAGCGATGGATGCTCTATGTTCTGCCCCAGGTTGGGCACAGCATTCTGTGAAAGATCACACACTGACAGACGGGGGCTGGAAACTTCCACTTTACAGCCGGAACCACCCGCAGTTCGGGAAGTGGAAAGGGAAAGAAAGAATTCAGGGGTTGACCATCTGGATTGTCCATAAAAATCTGTGCCGTAATTCACCAGCTACTGCCCCCCCAGGTCAGCAGCCCCACCCCTGGGTACCCCTGGCTGACACTCCTGAGTGGTCGGACAGGAAATGGGGAACTGAGTGATACTGACACATTTATTTGGCAGCCGTTTACCCTCACCCTGCTGACTGACAGGTCACATAAACTGCGTTTCTTTTTTTTTTTCTTTTTTTTGGATGTGACGTGATAGCCTGCTTTTGTCCTCAATGCTGATATCAATAACTGAAAGAACTGAGAAACCTAATAATGTGTTTTTTAAGATTTAAAAACTTTTTGGAGTGTAACCCGTTTAGGAGCGAGATCACAAATGCATGATCAGAATCTTCTTAACCGAACATTCTGATGCTGATGTCACAATCACCGCCGGGAACTGAAAGCGACGGAGTTCTAGAACACAGACTTTTGAGAAGAATAATAAAAAAAAACCTTACCAATAAACCTTACTTTTCAAGGGGTTAAATACTTACCCATGAACCCTAGGAACTGACACCCCCTCTCCAAACCGCGGGACTGGCTAAACGGATTCGATTCTGGGGCCGCATCCCTCCACGCCGAGCGCACCGCGGTACGCCACCGCGGAATCGGAGCGCGCCGTTCCAGAAAAAGGCATTCGCGCCGCGCCGCGGTCCGAGCGCGTCTCCAACGGCGACGGGGCGTGTAACTGCTGTGAGATGTGGAAGCGGGGTGCGGGGGGCGAGTGGCGGCGGGGCGGGGGGGGGGGGCATTACCCCTGGGAAACAGCTGGGGCGGATAACCCAAGTCGAGTTTGCACTAACGGCGCACACGCGTGCCGAGCGTGACCGCTGTGTGAAGCGTGGCGGGGCCTGGAGGAAGCGTGGATCACTGAT
>CM077286.1:6312227-6342227 GCA_039654925.1 Anguilla pacifica
AGCAGGGGGGGCCATTTTAACCCCAACCCTCCGCACGGTGTTCAGTCCCAGCAGGGGGAGGCCATTTTAACCCTACCCTCCGCACGGTGTTCAGTCCCAACAGGGGGAGGCCATTTTAACCCTAACCCTCCTCACAGCGTCCAGTCCCAGCAGGGGGTATTAAAGCAAGCGGCTGGGGTCCTGGAGTTTAAATAGCTTGCCGTCAGCATTTGAAAATTGCGATGACTTTACCTGGACGCAAGTTGTTTTTTTTTGTTGTTTTTTTTTTTTGCGTAGAGTGCCTGCCCATTTCCAAGGAACACAGGAGCAGCACTAAATCCTGTATCACATTAAATCCTAAACATCAAGCAGCGCACCCCTATCATAGCAAGAGCATGAGACACAAGAGGGAGATCAAGGCAAGAGGAAGTATAAGTTAGTGAGTGAGTAATTCAAATATTCAAAAGAAAATCTCTTCTGACGACCTTCACGTCTCTTCTGACGACCTTCAAGCCCCACCCCTCTCCCCCCCTCGGCCAGCCCACCACGCCCGCCCCCTCATCCTCCTCACCATTAAAGCATGCCGAAAATAAACAAACGAATAAACGGATGAATAAATAAATACCAGACAGATGCGGTCCGACACGCAGACTACATGACATCTGCGTTTCTCTAAACCGCATGGAACACGCCCGCCCGCAGCGTTCCATCAGCCGCTGAGAAGCTCCAAACGAAACGCACGCCATCGTCTGTTTTTTTTGTTTTTTTTTTGTTTTTCGGTGAAGTCATTTGGTGAAGATGTTCCTCACAGATGTTTTTCGGGGGGGGGGGGGTGTGAGTGCGTGAGCGCACGTCCACACGTCGGCGTTTTAGGAGGGTTTGGGGCGCCGTTCGCTCGTGTAGCAAATGGCTAACAGCAGGTGTGAGGCTGCTAAGAAGGCCCCAGATTCAGGCCTCGAGGGCAGGGAAGCCCTCAGAAACACTGCAGGCTTTGGGCCTAGCTGGCTGTCCAGCTGGATCTTTGTAGGTAGCAGAGGCTGGCTGTACCGACGACATTGCTGTCCTCATTTCTAAAAGAAAGAAAGAAGACAGCTAAAGAGGGACAGGAAGCTATGGTGTAGAGGTGAAGAGGTGGGGCTCAATTCTGAGTTCAGCATCCCTTGATGCAATAGCAGAACCTAAAATTCAGCCTATTTTATTTTCCTCGGCTTTTTCCTGACCCAACTGTGCGAAGGGTTCTCCGACGAACCTCCTGAAAAACTGCCCCAGAACCAAGCACACAGTGTCCCGTAACGGAGTCCGAGTCCCAAACCGGAATCTCCATCTCTGGGGGCCGCGGGCCTGTTTCTTATCTGGGGGGCGAGGCGCGTGGGGGGGGGGGGGGGGGGGGGGGGCATGGTGTTCAGCTCTGAGGCTGGCGCTGATTTCATTAACCCAAACCCCAGAGGGTGTTCAGCGCGGGCAACCAATCCTTCCGCTAGAGTCACGAGACGGCGGTGTAAACAGGGAGCTAAAATCACAGCATCTGATCTCTGTGGAAAAGAGTCCCATGCAGATTATACAGTCAGACTGCTTCGGCTTGTTGGGACAGCGGAACCAAATATTTTTATGATTTTGAGTGTTTTTATTTATTTATTATTTTAAAAAATCTTTCTTTTTATTATACTGTTTAGCCGGCTTCGCTCGCGAGTGTGATGTCATCCGCGACGGCTACGGAACGAAACGGGAAAAAGATGTCCGATGTCTCACGTCTGGGAGAAGCACCAGTGCAAGGTGCTGTAGCAGGCAGCCCTCAGTCCAGATCAAACCTGGATCAAACTGGATCAAACCAGATCGTACCAGTGCTGTGGTGTAGGCAGAAATCTGGCCACACGATTGGCTGGAGCAACAGCCAGGGAAGAAGGGAGGGTTTCAGTCTGCAGCCTACCCCCCCTCGCCCCCTCCCCACCCGCCGGCCCTGTGGCCCCCACCCCCCAGCCCCCGTGGCCCCCGCCCCATCACCTGCTGGCGGCCCTTCTGATCGATTCAGCTCCTGTGACCCGCCTGCCCCAGGACCAGCAGCTGCAGAAGATCAGCTGGCCGAGCAGGGGACCAAAAACGAATCGATCGCCTGGCTGGCTGCACCCCCTTAAGAGGGCGCGCATTCTAACCTGCCCCCACCCCCCACTCCAAAACAGATGGGAGGACATTTCAGGAATGGGACAGGCCTATGTGTATCAATTAGGAATTCCAAACTGGGGTTTCCCAGAAAAACTGCATTTCTTGGCAGACACTAAATCCTCCATTCCATAGACACTGTACTTGGATGATCTAATTTAGTACGTTTTATTTTTATTATGTAGCATTTCTGCAAGGGAAATTCTGGAAGCCTCCTGCCCCCCCAGACAGCTCTAACAGGATTGCAGGCGTGTGTAACATTAGCCCTCGCCACAGGTCAAAGGTCATTCACATTGACCACAGAGCCAAACAGGTGTCTCACGCCATGTCTCATCTTGGGTTGCCAGATTACATGTCTCTCTCCGCACAGCCCTACCTCCCCTTCTTTGCTGATGAGCAAAGGGTGTCAAATAATTTGGCAGATGAGTGAATTAACCAGGCAGCTCCCCATTTCATGATGCCCCTGGGGTAAGGGCAACCTATTTTAAACCCCACAGGCTCTTGAAGCGGTGATGAGGATAACCGGATGAGGATCTCAAGGATAACCGGAAAATGGGTTTGATTCTACAGTTATAGCAGGGTGCGACATCAAGTCTAGACTAATCAATTGGCAGAGAGTCTCTGCTTCTACTACGTGTCTGGTGTGCTGTTCCATGCACTTGACATCTCTCCGTGTAAAGAAACACTTTCTGATATTCATGGCATACAAGAGACACAGAAACTCTCCAAGAGAAAGCGACGTGATCAAGGGAATTCCATCCGGATCCAAACTGAGGGTAACTGTGGCTCCCAGAATGCAACAGGACAGTGACATCAGAGGAGAATAAGTGCCATTACAAGACAGTGATGTCACAGAATAGTTGATGTTACAAAGACAGTGACGTCACAGAATAACTGGTGTTCCAGGACAGTGACATCACGGAATAACTGTGTTCCAGGACAGTGACATCACAGAATAACTGGTGTTTGAAGGACAGTGACATCACAGTATCAGGGGAGCTACAGTCACAATCACACCAGCAGCTCAAATCTCCAGTTCCAGCCCAGAGAGCGCGTTCGATGTAATGAAGTAAGACGCTTATTTGAACATACGGTTCTGCTCCCACAGAGGGGAGCGCGATCAACGAAAACAGGCTCCCCCGGGAGGGTCACGCCCCGGGACGTAAATGCTTTCTGAGAGACAATAAATTAGCCATGGATAAATAAACGCCTCTGTGCTGCACAGCATATACAGGGACTGCGAAAATAAAGCCAGTGTCTGACATCCTCACTCAGATTACCCTTCAATTTTCTGCCTTTTGGGCAGAGAGACAAAAAGAAGAAGAAAAAAAGGAATAATATTATGAGACAGAGAGAGAGAGAGAGAGAGAGAGAGAGAGAGAATGGGGTGATGGGTATACATGAGACGCAGGGAGAATGAGAGAGAGAGAACAGGGGGTGGGTAGGAAAGAAAGAGGGAGTAAAAGACAGAATGGGTCTGTTCTGGTTAAATGGACCAAACATGAAAATACACAAGTCCGGCAAGTCGACTTCACACCAGCTCAGACATCTTGAGCTGTCACTCTGAGAAAGAGTCATCACACTGCACCCATCACTGAAAGATGGTGGTCGGGTCGGGAATACACCTGCAACTGCTAACACCTGCAGAAAGCTCATTACCTGCAAGAGGTGACACACCTGCAGAAAGCTATTACCTGCAAGAGGTGACACACCTGCAGAAAGCTCATTACCTGCAAGAGGTGACACACCTGCAGGAAGCTCATTACCTGCAAGAGGTGACACACCTGCAGGTAGCCCCCGCCACCTCTCGGACGGCAGGTTTGCCCCCCCCCTTACTTGACATTTTTCCCCAAAAGCTGGGGGGGAGGCGGGGGGGTTCGGTTTCTCCGAAATCACGAAAAAAGAAAAGTGCGCGAGGTGGTGCCACACGCTCGATGTCAACGGCTCGAAACGGAACTGTCTGTCGGCCTCAGGAGGTGGGGGGGGTGGGGGGGGGCATTTCCCGAGCCTCCCGGCGTAAACACCGCCATTCCAGGACCCGGGAACGCGTCCGGGAAAAACAGAGCAGATGGGATACACAGCGGGGAAGGCTGCGTGCGCTGAGCCGCTTTTGGGCGGGGGGGGGGGGGGGGTAATTCCCCCCCTGCTGAACGCTCTGGTGGAGTGCGATTGCAAACAGGTGCCTCACGCGCGTACCACCCAGTAGGGGGCTGCCGATTTTTGTGGCGATTTTTCTGCGGTGCGGGTTCAGCTTTCCGCCATGTTTGTCCACACGTATCCGCGGATACGGTTACCATGGTGAAACCACGGGCCTCGTGTCGCTGAGGGGTGAATGTAACGATTTTGGTGGGGGGGGGGGGGGGGGGGGGGGGCACGGGGGGCTGGGTTTGATTGACGGACAGGAAGACAGAGCTGAGGCCTGGTTATAGTCATATGGTGGGGGGCTGGGGGGGGGGGGGAATGTTCAAAATGTCAGCTACACCTCGAAGGCTTTCAGGTCTGATACTAATCATGGCTGAGCAGTGCTAAAGCGACAAGGAGAGTGTTTATTTGTTTAAGTTTGGCGGACAGCGAGAGGCTGTTTGATGCAGAGAGTGTGTGTGTGTGTATGAGAGTGTGTGCATGTGTGAGTGTACGTGTGCGTGTCTGTGTGTGTGCATGTGAGCATGTGTGGTGTGTGAGTCTGTGCATGCGTGCACGTGTTTGCTTATGTCGGTGTGTGTGTGTGTGTGTTTATGTGCGTGTGTGTACTGGAGGAGCGAGGGGGGTGTGTGTAGGGGGGTGAGGGTGCCTCAGATGTGATGAGATCAGGTGTGACGATCTGGAGACGGGGGGGGGGAAGGGGGAGAGCAGGAAACGCAGAGCGGTGTTTTGTTGTGGCAGAACCTGATGACGGACACGCAGTATAAGCGGGGAGTGTGTTCGCGTTCTACGCCAAAGGGCGGGGCAGCTGGGAGATGGGGTCTGATTGGAGGAGAGAGGGGTTGCCACACTCTGCATACAGGAATTTCCAGCCTGAGTGACATCACTGTGTGAGGTCACATCCGCAGACCCACCCCCAGGGCCCTGCCCTCACCACAAACACACGCTCAAGGCCCCGCCTCCCCAGGGGAATGAGTTTATTTTTATTTTTTATTTTTTGGAGGTCGGAAATGTCTCGTTCCCTTAATGGCTTCCAGTAAAGGTTTGCGTGCTCTTGGAGGTTACAGAACATCGAATCTGGGGAGGCTGATTTGTATTCTTAATTAGTCAGCTTGTGTTATGGTGCCACCGAGCCCAGTGGTCTGTGATTTACCTCCTAATGAGGATTTTATTCTTCACTAATCACCAATGGGACCTTAGAGTTGTTTAGGGTGTAGATGTGGAGGACATTCTCAGTACCTGCAGTGTGTGGTAGTGCGTGTGTGTGTGTGTGTGTATATGTTTGTGGTGTGTATGTGAGGGTGTACGTGCATGTGTTTGGGTGCATGTGTGTTTACGGTGTGTGTGTGTGTCTGTGTGTGTGTGTGTGTGTGTGTGAGTGTGTGTTGTTTGCGGTGTGTGTGTGTGTGTGTGTGTGTGTGTGTGTGTTTGCAGTGTGTGTGTGTTTGCGGTGTGTTGTGTGTGGTGTTTGCGGTGTGTGTGTGCGTGTGTGTGTGTGTGTATGCGGTGTGTGTGTGTGTGTGTGTATTGTTTGTGGTGTGTATGTGAGGGTATACGTGCATGTGTTTGGGTGCATGTGTGTGTGCGGTGTGTGTGTATATGTGTTGTGGTGTGTGTGTGTGTGTGTGTGTGTGTGCGCGCGTGTGTGTGTGTGTGTGTGTGTGTGTGTGCGACCAGGAGGAAATGGAGGCAGAGCTAATTCCAGTGCTCCACGTGCAGAGGGTGAGCAGGGAGGGGGTAAGACAATTGGCTCATTAACCAGACCCCCGCTAGTCTGACAGCAGAGTGGTGGGAACCTAGTGTCTGTGTTCCAACGGGGTGAACCCGGACCAGAGAGGTACCGGGACACAATTAGGAAGGAGGTTAAGTGGAAGGACTTACCGAGAGGCAATTTGCAAATTAAAAATGCGCTCTGTGGTCTCTGGGACCCTGGTGACTGTACCCAGACCCTGGTGACTATACTGCATGAAGCTTGTGCAAGTTAAGGGCCTACAGGTTTATTTAAAAAACACGGACCGCCCATGGAGGGGGCGTGAAGTCGGGCCTTTATTACCTAGAGATGAGCGCATGCTGTCCTTTAACGGTCCGGCTAAACTCTCCCCAGCTTGTCGAGACTACCAACATTTCACGAAGAAACTGGCAAATCGGGGCCCTCAAGGGGTGGGGGGTGGGGGTGGCAAATGGTGCAGCAAATTGGCGTTCTATTCAGAACCCCCCCCCCCCCCCCCCCCCGCCACTACCCCCGGCCTTAAAACCTCAGTTTAAGCATTTACCAAAACCCGCTTAATAACTACGCGGTTATATTTACAGAGAAATGCCTCTGGAGACCGTAAATCTTTTTCTGTTTTTGTTGGTTTAAATGACTGGAGATCACGTTTCCTCGGGCTTGACGAGCTTGGATGAGGCTTCCTGAGTTTGTTCACTTTTATTATTTCTGAAACGCTCGGAGACGCTGCCTGTAAATCACGTGTCATGCAGCCGGAGAGCGCGGTGCAGCCGACAGAGAGGAGCTACTGCAGGATTTAGGCTTTTCCCTCGATGGCCTAAACACACGGAAGCTCACACACAGCAAAAACACACACGTACATACACGCACGCAAGCACGCATGCACACAGCACACACACACACACACGACCACACACACACGTACACACACGCACGCAAGCACGCATGCACACACGACCACACACACACACACACACATAACCACACACACACATACAGAAACACACTGCCGCACACATGCAGGCACGCATGCACACAGCCCCACACACACACACATACACACACACGTACTGAAACACACACTGCTGCACACATGCAGGCATGCAAGCACGGACGTACACACACCTACAGAAGCTCACACAGCCACACACACACACACAGCCACACACGCACGTGCAGAAACTCAAACTTTAAACGGCACCTTCTGATTGTAGAGGCGTAGAGGAGCAGTGTACAGCAAGACCAAGACCACTCACTGTGTGTGAGGGAGTGTGTGCGTGCGTGCGTGCGTGCGTGCGTGTGTGTGTGTGTGCGTGTGCGTGTGCGTGTTTGCGTGTGCGTGTGTGCGCGTGTGTGCATGTGTGTGTGCGTGTGCGTGCGTGTGTGTGTGTGTGTACATGTGTGTGTGTGCGCGCGTGTGTGTGTGTACGTGTGTGTGTGTGTGTGTGCGTGTCTGCGTGTGTGTGCATGTGTGTGTGCGTGCGTGCGTGGGTGTGTGGGTGTGTGTGTGTACGTGTGCGTGTGTGTGCGCGTGTGTGTGTGTGTGTGTGTGTGTGCGTGTGTGCGTGTGTGTGTGTGACGGGGGGGCTGGTCATGCAGGGCCGGCGGGTCGTCTGTGGAACACCCACCGCGCTCACTGGAGCGGCTAAACTGCCACGGCAACAACACACCAAGGGCGGGCGCTGGCCCTCATCACGGGGACCCGCCCTCCTGCCAAACTGCATGCTACCGATCCTGCGGAGCCTCAAAGTCCACATAAAAGAGCCGACTGTGCAGACAAGCCAAGGGTTTCAGACTTCTCTTGGGTTGGGTGGAGAGGTGAAGGTCTGGAGAGCATGGGGGTGTGTGTGTGTGTGTGTGTGTGTGTGGGGGGGGGGGGCAGGGGTGAAAGAGTTTGCTCAGCTTCATTTGGGGGGCATGAGACAGTTTGCAGTGGGGGAAAAAAAAAAAAACTTAAATCAGGTTTTTTTTTTGAGAAGGCTAGAACAATGTCAGTTTAAATCACATGCAATCAGGCACAGGTCAAGGGGAAGTACCACCCTCAAAGCTCCCATTCTGCGTATATGGGAGGTTTAGCCATTTAACCTATCCCAGCATCCTCCTCTCCTGCTCCCTCTAGGGCTGCATGCATCTCTGGTGTGTTTGTTTAGCGCTGAAAATCTGCATGTCTATGGCCACATGATGCTTGGCACCAAAGCGAGGGGGGTGTGGGGAGGGGGGTGTGGATATGACAGATAGAAGGAGGATAAATTAGATGTGATGCACTGCTGTAGTGGGTGTTACAGAGGGTGAGTGTCGACTCACACAGGACTCTTGGACGCGGGTTCAAAGCGACTCCGGTCCGTTTATTTTTGGGGTTTACTGCAAAACGGAGATTTAATGATGTAGCCAGGACGGGGGTAGGGTTGTGGGGGGGGGGGGGGGGGGAGAGAGGTGAATTGTGGGACATGTCTCCATCACTTGCCTCCCCAGGAGTGTTTTCCCTGAAGGAGACACAGAATTATTACCAGCTTTCCCGAAGGAACTGGTGTTGATGGGATGGGGGTGGGGGTGGGGGGTCAGACATGAGAAAATGAAAAGTTTCTGATGAACGTCAGAAATGACGGAGTTCCGAATCTGAGACGACAACGAGCCACTGGGGACACTGGGGTGGAAAAGTATTACCATTCCAGGGCTCCGAGCGTAACCCGTGCCCCCCCACCCCCTCCCCCACCCCCGCCGCCCCCAGCCCCTCAGCGACGCACCGCACGCACGCGCAACGCCAACGTTCCCGAGAACAAAAGGCCTGCCTCGGAATTCTCTGGAATACTGTGGGAGATTAGAGTGGCCACAGAGAAATCCTAACTGAACTCACATTGTGGGAGAGGGAGTTTACAGTAATAGACGGAGGGACCGGGGGGGGGGGGGGGGGGCAGTTTAAGTTTAAATTTCATTTCTGCGGTTCTGTACGCTTGAGTTCTGCCCCATGTGTTTTCTCTGCAGATTATGAATTGAGGGGGTTTTGAGGGGGGGTGGGGGATAGGGAGTACCAGTATAAGCTCTTTTTTATCAACTCTTGGCAATTTCTAAAATAAAAACCCAAATAACATTACGGGCCCACCCCTTCCGGCAGCGGTGGTTTGTGAGAATTTAACTCCTTGGGTCCCGCAACCTTTGGCAGACATGGGACAGGTTAGACCCCAAGAGACAGCCTTGATATAACGAACAGGGAACCCTACAGTCTGGGAAAAGCCAAACTGGAATCCTACAGTCTCGGAAAAGCACCAGGAACACCGTTGCCGCGGAGAAACAGCAGCCCGGCTCCTGGAGTACAGTTTCACCTGATTTGTCACAGGTCAGCGATTTGGCCGGAGCTGATTATAACCTCCAGGTCACCGCTGAGCCGGAAACCTGAGCAGATAAACAGCAGGAGTCTGCGTCTGGCTACGCATTTAGCGCGTCTGGCTCAATGCGTTTGGAGCAGGGCTGCCCAACCCCGTTCCTGGAGATCCACAATCCTGCAGGTTTTCACTCCAACCCTGACAAAGCACACCTCAGTCAACAGATAGAGATCTCGTTAGAGTTGCTAATGGTAGAATCAGGTGTGCCAGTGAAAGAGGACTTCCTGTGAAAGAATACCTTTCTGTGAAAGAGACTTCCTGTGAAAGAGGACTTCCTGCGAAAGAGAGCTTGGAGAGCAGGACTGCTTGCAGGAGGACAGCAGGCCGGAAGCAGAGCAGAGCCGTTTCATCTCCGGACGATGTCTGTCCCGAGGTTTCCACAGCACAGAGACGGCCCAACGCGTGACATAACCCAGGGAGCCATATGGTGCCCTGATTCTAATTAAGCATTAATGAAACGGGGGTAAGACAGCCATGATGTCAACAGACTCATAGAAAAAAAAGAAAAAGAGCAGTTATGGTAATTATGGAACATGCCCATAATAACTGGGAAAAATATTAATCTGGAGTGCTGTCCCAAAATGAATCAGGCAGTCCCGAATTCACATTGGAAAAACCTACAATTTGTAATGGGTCTGCTGTCAGTTAATCATAGATCAATCAGAAACACGGGCTCTTTTTAAAGCCATAACAGACATTAGTAAGTTCCCAACTAATGGCGACAATCCAAAGAGGACAGCGTGTTTATGTTCAGTGGTGGAGTGGCTCTCTCATTAAGACTATAGAGTCTAATAGAGAAGTGCGTAAATCAAATAAGTTTCATTGAGTCACACACCCCCCCCCCCCCCCCCCAAAATAAATTTATGTGAAAAAGAGGTGGGTGGATGGGGAGCAGGAGATATATAATAATTTCAACAAATCTCTCACCCCTTCTCTCTTTCTGTTTCACTTTCTCCCGTTCTCCCACTGTCTCTCTCTCTTTCTCCCCATTCTATCTCTCTCCCCTCTTCCCCCTCTCCCTCTCCCCCCTCCCCTCCCCTCTTCCCCCCTCTCCCTCTCTCTCTCTCCCCCACACCCCCCCCCCTCTCTCCCCCCTCTCTATATAGCCTAGTCACAGTTCTCTTGCTCATTTCCTGGCTTGTCGCTCTGGGACACACAGGACCCAGAGACAGGGCGCAGTGCTCCTGGGGACCGTGAGTAAGCGTGGGGCAGCCAGCCGGTCCGAAACCTGTCTGAGACTCTGAGGACTTTCTTTCTCTTTTTGACGGCCTGGAGGAACAGCGCTTGGATCGTAGATATTTCGGCGGACTCGGCCCGTGAGAAGAGGCCCGGTGTGCCCCCGGTGGCGGCCTCTTCGCTGGCCGCCCGACTCTTTGCGTCTTACGGGCGTCAGGGTGTCTTTCTTACGGCCGGTCCTGCTTTCGCCTGACGGGACGGTGACCTGCGACGGGCCCAATTACAGCCGCGTGTTGCTCACCATCATTTCTGCGTGCAATCACACAGCCAGCAGGGGGGGGAACATCTGTGCTTACGCCACAGTCACCTTCTCCTGGCTTCTGAGGGGAGTGTGGGTCCCAGACTGGGGGGTGGGGGGGTGGGGGGGGGGTTACGCATATAATACCAGGTGAGGTCACACAGTGAGGAGAGGATTTTACTGGGTTAAAAAAAAAAAAAAAAACTCCTCATGCCAGCCGTAGTTACAGCGCACAGAACCCAAAACCTGACGGTCAGATAACAGTGCGATTGCCTTCATCTTCACAACATGTGAAAACCAGGCCCCCTTTTCAACTTCTCCAGGCCCCTGCCAGTAATTGCGTGTTTTTCTTGGACTCGAAGCAGAAAACAAATTAAGCTGGGGGGTGGGCGGGGGCGGGGTTGGGGGGGGGGCGCGACTTTTCCAAAGAACGGATACATTCCCGGGGAAAATGATTAATGAGTGACAGTAGGGACCGGGAAGCAGCTGGAAATGCAAATGTCGTCACTCAGGATTCTTCTGGAAACAGGACGAAAGGAGAACAACGCGAGGCCACACAAGAACGTAAGAACATAAGAACACATAAATGTGAGAAAAGGCCATTCAGCCCATCTAGAACACAAGAACATAAGAATGTATAATGAAGAGAACAGGCCACAAGTGTGTGATGTCGCAGAGGAGAGGCCTGATTGGAGAGCTGATTCGACAGCTGTGTGATGTCACAGAAAGCAGAGGAGAGGGCTGATTGGAGAGCTGAATGATGTTACTAGAAGCAGAGGAGAGGCCTGATTGGAGAGCTGATTCGACAGCTTTGTGATGTCACAGGGAGCAGAGGAGAGGCCTGATTGAAGAGCTGTGTGATGTCACAGGGAGCAGAGGAGAGGGCTGATTGGAGAGCTGTGTGATGTCACAGGGAGCAGAGGAGAGGGCTGATTGGAGAGCTGTGTGATGTCACAGAGATCAGAGGAGAGGCCTGGTTGGAGAGCTGTGTGAAGTCACAGAGATCAGAGGAGAGACCCGATCGGAGGCCTGATTGGAGAGCTTTGTGATGTCACAGGGACAGATTAAGGCTGCCAGAGCTCTCTCGAAACACCTGATCTCAGCGTCCACACTGGGGGTAACAGCGGGGGGGGGGGGGGGTCCCCATAGGAGCGGGTGCATGGTTCCTGTCATCATTTTCAAAGGCGGGGGGAAAGGGGGTGTTATTTCCCACCGCCCCGTTCTCCTATGAGACAGCATGCGTGTTATTCCTGAGATGGGGGGGGGCACTTACCCAGTCCTGACATACCTGAGCCCCCCCCCCACCACCTGTCCCAGCGGACAGGCTGCAGTGGTGCAGGCTGGAGGTGATGTCATCGCAGAATGTTCCGGAAGGCCCCGGGTTCTGAACCCTGACGTGATTTGACCTTTGACCCTGGCATGACTGCATTCTTACTTGCAGGTGTCCCCAGCAATCACTCCTAACTGATTGCACGGGTCCATCGCACGCATGTAGGGGAACATGTATGTGTATGCGTGTGTGCCTGCACGCACTGTCAAATGCACCTATGCCAGCTCCTGTTCACCAATGTACAGATAATGAAACATACATGTATGTGCAAATACACACACATATGTGGTGACTCCTCGTTCATAAGAATGTGCACATGCACACGTGCAAAAACACGCATTCAGGAACAGACATACACACCCATGTGTACGCACACAAACGCAGATGGAAATAAGTGACAAATATGAGAGAGCCGAAAGGTTGAGTTAATTAAATATGAAAATACAAATGCGTGGGCAACACAGCACAGAAGAACAGAAGAAAAATACAGACGTCAAACCAAGATAGAAAAATAAACCAGAAGGCATTTCCTGACATACCAGCCACACAGGGACACATCAGAGAAACATAAGCATGCGAGACCAGGAAATGGTTCTGAGCAAATGCAATAACACACTCATAAATTAAGCACTGCAGTCCGATAGGGCTCTTTGTTTCGCAAAGAAAACAAACAAGAGAAAAGCCAAGTGCGTAATTAAAAAAAAACAGAACGCAAATGACTTGCAGGAATGGGGTTGTGTTTGCCACCTGATTTGATCTGGGAAATATTTTATAAGGTCGGGTGGTTTCCCTGGAAACCGCAGGTGTCCGTGGCGACAGGTTTTAAAGAGGGACAGCGGTCACAGACCGTGTAGAGCAGAGAGCTTTAATTTCTCCAGGGTGGGGTGGTCCTCTGATGTGGGGGTGTACCACGGGGGGGGGGGGGGGGCAGATGGGTATCTGTTTCTCTGAACCGCCCCCCCCCCTCTCTGGGGGGGGGTGACAGAGAGCAGGCCAGCTCTGGGCTGGGGGGGGGGGGTGCGCTCTCTCACTCGCTGGGAACCCCAAAAACTGGTACACCGGCCTTGACAGGAAAAAACGAAAAACCACCGCGTGTGGGGTACCCCCCAGCCTGATCCCATTTCCAGCCCACTCACTCCGATGTGCTGTAATCAGGATTAATAGGGATTCATTTCAAGGGCTGGGGGGGGGGGGGGGTGGATTTGGTTCCAGTCCTGGGACGTCTTAGCGAGAACGACAGCGACAGCGAGGTCGAGGACGGACACGCGAGCCCCTTTTGTAATTCGCAGCCGCTCCGGCTGCACCAGCTCCCCCGCTCAGCTGCAGATTAACCGCTCGCTCCTTACATTAAACCGGTCTGAGGGAACCCAGCCAATCACAGGGCCTCACACGGATTAAATGAAAACCACCGGTGACTGCGGCTGCAATTTCGGCCAGTTCATTTCTGCCCCTTTTCCAGCTGAGCGACACACCTGCCTGCTCCAGGACTCATCCCCTAAAACCAGTAAAACCTCAGTTTTTAACAACGTGGACCCCTGGGGGGGGGGGGGGGAGGGGGGTGAGGGGGGTGCAGACACAGGGGGTCAAAGTAAACACTCGCCTCCCTGCATGCAGACACGCTCACTCGCACACACACACTCACACACACACACAGATATGCACACAAACACGCAGGAGAGCCCAAAACCAGGTTTAACATGGAAGTGCAGAGGTCATGTGACCTCCCAACCCCTCTTCTGCTCTAGTGACTGGAACAAACCTTTCCCAGCACCCGTGACTGAGTGGACATGAAAGAGGTCAGGAGTTAGGGGTCAGGGGTCACAGGGGGCTGCACTATCAGGGCCATCGCGTACAGACCTGAACAAACACCCACCCTCCGGTTGCTGTGTGTCCATTGGCACTGTCAGCATTAAACTGATCACCCAGTTCACCCAAACCATGCCATTCTTTCCTTTCAATGTAATATAATATGCATCCAAAATTAATGAAAAATTGTGATGTCACTGCACCCTGGAACAACCATGAAGCAACCATCACCACATGCTGTATCTGCACCTATGTCTGTGTCTGTGTGCATGTGTGTGTGTGCATGTGAATGTGAGTGCATCTGTGTGTGTGTGTGTGTCTGTGTGCGTGTGTGTGTGTGCATGTGAATGTGAGTGCATCTGTGTGTGTGTGTGTGTGTGTGTGTATTTGTGTTCCACTCAGCCTCCCCCCATCAGGGTACAGGAATCTGGACAACCCCTCACCCTGCAGGAGAGGGCAAGCGTTTTACTGGAAACCACCGAGGCTGCATCTTCCCAGCGTCGTTTCCAGGGTAACCCTCGATGAGGTCAGACCCCGAGCCCCTCAGATTCACGGCGCTCTCCGAGCGCAGGGACACGCCTGTAAATCGCACTCGCGCGCTTCCACTGTAAAAAAGGCCCCAGCGGGAGATCTGCTGGACCACTCTGCTCCACACAAGCAGGCGAAACACTCAGTTAACCGGGCATGCAAGAGAATACAGATCGTGAGGAAGGGGGAAGGGGGAGAAATCAGAGAATGAGAAAAAGAGAGGAAGATAAAGAGAGATGAGAGACAGAGAAAGAAAGAGAAAAAGAGAGAGAGAATAAAGAGAGATGAGAGAGACAGGGAGACAGGGAGAGAGAGCAAGAAAAAGACAGAGAGAACAAGAGGTAAAGAGATAGAGATGAGACAGAGAGAGAGCAAGAGACACAACAGAAAGAGAAAGAAAGAAAGAGAGTGAAAGGTAAAAGAAAGAGAGATAGTGAGATGAGAGAGACAGAGAGAAAGCAAGAGAAAAAGAGAGAGCGAAAGAAAGAGAGAGAGAGGAACGCGTGCATATATCTCAGTGAATACTTTAGCAGACCTGCACAGACTGCTAGAACATAGTTCTGTACTGGGCAGTATCTAGATTGTCTTTCGATTGTGTAAACGGGAACAGGTGTGCACAAGGCACTCTGTTGAAAATTATGCAGGGGTCTGTCGTACACAGATCAAGAACTTGAAAAATGTTTAATTCATTTAAAAAAAACCTTTGAAAGTTGGAACATAATCTATGGGGGAAAAATATCCATGGACATTATGAAAAAAATTTTTTTCCCCCTTCAAATCCAGGGAGAGCACAATCCTGGCACTCAGAGTTTCTATTACACTAGCTGCCGCTAACGTTCCCGGTTCTCATCCAAGATAACGTCATTACCCGTCAGCACTGTATCCAGAATCCGCTGTATTACTCATCAAATCAACCGATGTATCACGTTACCCGGGACACAACGCAGCGCTGCATCATCGAAATCAAGAAGGCAGACGGCCGCGGGATTCGTTTTGCATCAGCCTATCCCGACTCCGTGATTTAGACGAAGAGGTTGGTTGCCGAGAAACACGCTGGCCAGGAAACGATCACCGCGATACACAGATGAATAATTTATACAGGAAGGCATCCGTGCTTTGAACTGCAAAATGGATGGAGACTCAAATCGCTGTGATCAGGTCTCACGCATCCCTTTCCAGAAGTTTCCAAAAAGATCGATGATGGCTCGCCCCTCTGGAAAACTGCGTGAAAGGCGTGCGGTCAGAGCAGCGCGTCTGACTCAGCATCCACTAGCAGTGAGGTTGCAGGTACGAATCCTCTGGGGTGGGGCACAGCCTTTGGAACCCTCGGGCAAGACACATAAAAACAGTTTAAAGCAGCCCCAGATAAAAGCATCCGCTTGGAAAAGAAATCATGATAAATATTTAAATTATGAATTAATTAATCAAAAATTAATTAATTAAAAATCCAGCTTGTTGGTCGGTAGAGATTTTCTGGGAAACGTTAAAGCGATGGAGGACCAGTCCGGTTATTTGCGTCGCTCATACGAGTCCTGAAGGCCGACAGGCTAAGAGAAACGCTTGCGTGTTCCACGTGCGTTTGAGTGTTTAAAGTTCACGGATGACCACGGGGGGAAGAGGAAATCTGCCGAATAGGGAAAAAAAAAAAAACAGAAACAGAAACAAATTGGAACCCGGTGGAGGAAACGGAGCGAGGGTTTCGCCCGCGAACCCAAAGCGTCCGCACCGCGCGGCGATAGCGAGGTTTCGGTCCGGCACCAGCCCGTTCCCAAACAACCCGGGACCGGTGAACCGCGGCCCCCCCCCCGGAGGGCGCTCCTCGCAGACTGCTGCATCATGGGAAAAAACAGCGTCGTAGACCGACCAGATGGGGGTCTGGGGGTCTGTGGGGGTCTGGGGGGGTCTGGGGGGGTCTGGGGGCCTGTGGGGGCCTGTGGGGTCTATGGGAGTCTGTGGGACCTATGGGGGTCTGGGGGTCTGTGGGGGTCTGTAGGGGTCTGTAGGGGTCTGTAGGGTCTGTGCTGTGCTGTGCTGTATGGGGGCCTGTAGGGTCTGTGCTGTGCTGTGCTGTGCTGTGCCGTATGAGCCGTGCGGAGAAGACCAGAGACACACACCAGCGGGTGACTGCGTTTAGCGGGTTCAGTGACATCACCACCTCCCAGAACACATCTGGACGCAGCACGCAGGCCTCATGGGTAATTAATCCGGCCTCGGCAGATGTGAAGCAGCTCTCTTTGCGTAACGTTTCTTCTTCCCCACGTGGCAACGGGGGAGGGACCTGAGGAGGACGTGACGGACGGACGGACAGGTAGACAGACAGGTGTTTCCTCAGGTAAAGCCATCCAGGAATGGATTTTAAGTCTCCTTAGTCTCACGCAGTCCAACATAACAAGCCCTACATTCCATTACAGGCACTTAGCACATGTTCTTCTCCAGAATGACGTACATCAGTGGAGAACACCAGTGTCCAGGTGCTACCATTCAATCACACATGAAAGAAACAGCCCACATACCCACACACACACACACGCACACACACACACAGACAAAAAAAGTAAAAAGCAATAAAATAAAAATAACAAATGAAAAATGCACAATGGAAATGAAGTGGACTTCTATTAGCTGTAGCTGTCTAATATACCAAAGGACATCATGGACGTTTTTCAAGTCATTAGGCCCAACCGAGTTTCAATGACGTTTCTGAACTGAGTGTATTAAAATGGAACTGAGCACGACCCTGGTATATGTCTGAGAAAGTGAAGAGCAGCAATCACATATTCTTTTTTTTTTGGGTGTGTGCCGGTGAGGAGGGGGGTTTAGTATCTATAAACTGCCCCTAATGAGACATAATGGTCCGTTTTAAAGGGTCATGGGTCATGGGCCTGTTTTCCAACTGGGTGGGGGGGGGGTGGTGGGGTGGGAGCTCTATGTAGTCCACTGAAGCCGCCAATCACGCGGTCCTGTTGGCCATCTGTAACTGGACTAGACCCCCCCCCCCCCCCCCCCCCCGTCTCAGAGCGGAGCGAATCGGGCGTGTAACGACCCTCTGCCACAGCGGGATTCATCGCATCCGATCGTGTGTGGGGGAGTCGCAGGGCTCCCCAGAGAGGAAACGACCGCGTTTCGGAAGGGGGGGCGGGGACCAGGATGCCATTGGCCAGGAGCTTGGGGGCCAAGCGTGTGGTTAAACGGATACTGCACATCTCCAAACTTACGGTCGGTTGTGCGATTTAAAAAAAAAAAAAAGAAATGTGTCCCAGTGATTCACTCCACCTAAAGGGGTCCGCCCAAGACATCAAGATGAGCCAGAAACGGAGACTGGCCTTTTTAAAAAATTTTGTACAGTCACAACGTGTCACATCCTGTGTAAAACCACCGTCTGCTTGTTTGTTTGTTTTCAGAGAGTGTGGTTCTGAAAACTGCTGACACTCATTTCACATAGTTCATGGCTCATTAAAGCAGTTGTTGTTCTGATACATAACACTAAATGTAACGCACAATACGGGAGATGACAACCTGACAATCAGTCACTCACGGTCTCTCTTGTGCCTTGTTGTGCCTATTGACAGGTAGTAGCAATTCTAGGGACCCAAATACAGTAGGATCATGTATACTGTAACTTGCCCAATGTGAGGTCTTTCCATGGGGCCTAAAATCACCAGTGGAGCCTCTGGTTTTGCCTGTACTGGTCCCCCCCCCCCCGCGTAGGGAGTTTCTGCGCATGGATCCCTATCTCAGCATTACAAGCGGCGGTGCATGAGAGCGTCCGCCGAACAGGCGGGTGAGAGAAGCGAGAGAAGGTGAGGGGTTCGGCCTGACCCCAACGCAAACTCCGCACGCTGCTGACACACCGCGATCTGCGTCTGAAGGTAAATACACACACGCACGCTGCGTACACACCGCGATCTGCGTCTAAAGGTAAATACACACACGCACGCTGCGTACACACCGCGTGTGCACGCAACCCCCGATACGATCGCGGGCAGGCAGCGACAGCTGGGCGCTATTCTGTTCAGATGCCTATCGCTGCAACTTCCCTTCCTCGCTCTCGGACAGCCTGAAACGCATGTATGATAACACTCATGTGTCACCTCTAGGGGGCGCTGTCCAGAAATTAGTTCCCTCTGGTTCCAGTTACTTGCGTATCACACGAAAATGAATAAAGTGTGTGGGCAAGCGCACAATGATACACGCAGTCACATACATGCACGTCGCACACGCACACACGTGTCCATGATCAGGATCCAGTTTCAGTTTAATTTACATCATTTCTGCTCATTTCCATGTTTTTTACTGTTACAAAATATCCTGTCTCTCATCCATCTTCCTCTTTCTCCAGCAACTGTACTTTCCTTCTACTTCTCTCGTTTTCATTTCAAAGAACTCTTTTTTTTGTCCATAGCAGATTCATGGTGAACAGATGGTGATTCATTTTATTTACTAATTTAGGGTTCAGTTGTCTGAATCAAGCAATGCGCAATGCGCTCAACGCGTCACTGCAGAGCGTCCTCTGAAGTCCTGGTAGTCCAGAACCGATGAATTTGCCTTTTATGCACGGCAAAAACAACCTGGCTAAGTCCTGGTTTCTTTTAATTTTTCACGAAATATCTTTTTTTTCAGGATTGTGACCATGTCACATGCCGGGACTACACCCCCGCTGCCGAACCCCCCCCAACACCCCCCCCCCCCCCCAAAGGTTTTCCCTCGAAACGTCTCTGATTCCGATAAGACATTAAACCTGCTCTCCGGCGCATTGCGCACCGCTGTCATCTCCTGCATACGTGTGTCCGAGAGCACCTGAGAAATTGGGGCCAGTTTGCCCCCGACCGCTTCAGGTGAAAGAATGGAAGGAGGACATCTCCGGGTGGGGGTACTGCGGTCCTTACGGTGGAAAGCAGAATGTTTACATTCTGTTGGGACGTACAGCGGCAACAAACCGAATCTCCTGACAAAACATAACAAGAGAAATAATGTTGTGTTTTTTTTCGGGGGAATGAAAGCGATACCTTAACCCTCCGCCCCCCAACGGAACGTGGAGCGGATCGTCGGACCAAAATGAGAAACAGAAAGAAAGAAAGACGACGCCGATCTTTGGACACAATCCGGCCACGGCACGGGAACCGATAGAGTGGAAGCCCGAAAACGAACCGGCTCACATGACAAGAACGAGCTGCACTCCACTTAGCTCGGAACCTAGCGTCACAAATCCTATTTCACAGGCTAAAGATCTGGACCAGAAAATGAAGATACGCAATTCACTCTTAATTACTGAGCCATTAAGTTCAGAAATGAGTCTATAAAGGTTTTTATTGAATAATCACTTGCAGTCTTATAAGACTTGGCAGAAAACGATTATAAATTACCCCAAACGGGGCTGAGCAGCTCTTTAACTGAACTGGGCATCGGCTACGATGTCAGGCCCCGTAAGAAGCCCATTGTAAACACTTTTACAGGATTCCACATCTGTCATCCAAAGAGAGCAAATTCCAGATGTTTCAGATTAAGGTAACTGGACGACGCTCCACATGGGACGGCTCATTAATATCTTAAATAACGGAAGTATGACCTCACCTTCAACACGAATGACACGTTCGATTTTGGCCGACAACATCTTTTAATGTCTTTCTAAACACAGAAATGTTTCAAGATCACGGAGTGGTATAAATTTATTGGCCTGTGACAATTAAAGAGGTTAATTTGAGTCAGATTTGCGACCGGTGGCCAAATTGTGTCTTTCTTGCCTTGATTTTCACGGCGTGAAATTTGAAGTCTCTTGAAAAGAGTTTCATAGCCTCAGCCAGTCACTTTAGTGGGGAGAGGGGGTCATATTAACGTCCATTAAATAAAACGAAACAAGACCTCTCAGGTCGAGACGAACACCCTTTTCATATCTCAGTTTCAAAGCTATCCTCACTCCCATCCCAAATAAAAATAAAAAAAGGAAAATCCTATTTGTGAAAATTGTGGAAGCCAATTTCACAATTTCCTCGCGCGTGACACAGAGCCGTCTACGGGCGCGATCTGAGAACACCGCAATTATTCCCAAATGTTGGAAAATATCCCTGAAGGGGATACAGCTCAAAAACACCTGTTCACACTTATATAATGTACATATATGAAATAATGAAATAATGTACATTTCATGTATGGCAAAACTAGAAAGTTATTTTTTAAATAAGAATAATCAGATATTACATTTCTTTCTCTTTTTAAATTTTTTTTTTTCTTGAGTCCCCTTTCTTTGACAGTCTGCAGTGTTGCAATACCCTGTTTTTATTGCTGAAGGAGCTTTCATAAACACATGCCTTGCTGTTTACGCAGAACCACCCAGACACCTAATAACAATAAAAAATATATAATAATCATAGTTTAACAAGTTCATGGTGACAGTCGGGGCAGTTTTCCCAAAGGTCCCCAGAAGGTTTCTGAGGCTCTGGTTCCCCCCTTAAACCCCTCATCGAGCCAATAACCAGGGGCTTTTCCCCCAACCCAGCAGGCACCTCACTCCAGCACCAGCGATTCTGACACGCAGCTACCGGCGTTCAGTAAACCTACATTCCTGTTTAATCCCGCTGGGTTGCGTGACACCGTCAAACGCCCGCTACCTGCTGGAACCAATAAATCCGCGCGAGGGACTGTTTATACGCCTCATATCCACTCCCTCGCTGATCATAAACACGGCCGACTCTGCGTAGGTCAGGCGCGGGAGCTCTCCGACTCGCGGCCAGCTATTCCCGCACGCCATCGAGGGACGCTGAACGAAAAGTACGAACGGTTTTCAGACGGTTTTCCTGAGCGAACGAACGAACGAACGAACGTACGTCCTCAATCCGGTCACGGTAAAAAAACAGCCCAACGTTCACATTCAGGCGGAAACGTGACAGATCATGGTCTCCGTTCTCCTATAGGCTGAGCTCTTTGGGGGGGAAAAACCGTAGCTGCATGAAGGCCTTTCCTATAAAAAAAAAAACAAACGAAACAAAGCGACCCGCAGGCCCTTATTTGTTTTCCCGGCTTGCGCCCGTGACCCCGGGGCCCGCTGGAGTCCCGTTTGAATTTGGCGTGGGACCCGGCTCTCCGCACGCTCTGTCCCGCTGGTCGCCCGCTCCGGCCCGCACCCACCCTCCGACCCCCACGCCCCCCCACACCCCCCCTCCGCATGCCAGGCCGCACATCAGAGCCCCTCCACTGTTCGCCGAACACATTCTTCTGCTCGTCCTCCCCTCCCCCCCCATGCCCCCCCCACCCCCCCTCTGCGGGCTCTTATTGCTTTGCGTCGACCTTGTGACACCACAGCGAGCACGAAGCCCGCTATTGGACAGTGGACAAGTCTCCTCTGATTGGCTGTGGGGCAGGTGGCTCCACTGCGAGCGGCCGTCAGCCTTTAGAGCCCTGACAGGGCCCAGGCGAGGAACTGCCACTCACTGCTGAACCACTTCCGTCTCCACGGAGACCGCTCACCTTACGCTGAGTCATTCATGTGTTCCTGCTGTCCGCGTTTTAATGTGTGGATAACGTGCTGATTTATGGTTGGGGCTCAGACAGAAAGAGAACTTACAGCAGATTACGAGGTTCCAAAGGGGCCCATAGTTTGTTTTGCGACGCAAGAAAAAGACGGGAGAGAGAGAGAGAGAGAGAGAGAGAGAGAGAGAGAGAGAGAGAGAGAGAGAGAGACAGGTGTAAAACGGAGGGCTGACTCTGGCGGTAAAATGCGCTCCTGTAAACGCTGTTCCCTGGTTATGCGTTGGCGAGTGACTCATCAGCGCAAAATGCACGAGAATAAGACTGAGGTGAGGAGGGGTTCACCCTCCGCTTGCCATTCCTGACCCCAGGACAAATTAAACCCAGGCTGTCTTCTGCTAGTCATTCAGAACGTGCCACAAAGACCCATGAGCGTGCGCCTCTACAAGAGGAAGTGCTCAGCGATGCGTCACAATCGCACGGTCTGGACATCGAAACAACATCCGCCACTGGTATCTACCAAAGAACTGCAAACCGCTCAGGCATCCTGCCGTATGACTGTACAAACTCCCCAAAAAAACATAGAAACTTAAAGATCATGGGGCCCATCCACACCCTGGAACAGTGTTTTAACAGGATGAGCCACCCAACAGCTCTGTTATTTTCCTCACACAGAGTTTGTTCTCCTGTGCTGTCGTTGCCACTGCCCCCCCCCCCCTCCCCCATCTTGTGCTGGTTAGGCTGCGGTTCATCTGTGATCATTTACTCCATACCCCCGGGACCCCAGCTGGGGGCTGCTCAGAAGACAGACGTCCCGTCAGAGGCGCTGAGCTCTCCCCTCGGTCTTTAAGGACAGACTGTCACTTCAGTGGACCGCCTCGGGCCTGGTCCCCAAAATCTACACGCCAGCGCACCACCCAGGGAACTTTTGCAGGAACTCCGTTCGTAAGGTGGACAGAGAGAGAAGACCTTCCTCTAAAACACCATCTCTCTCTTTGAGTAAAACATCTCTCTGCCTGTCTTTTCTCACCGTTCACTGACCAGCGTAAGATAGCACTTTGCTACGGCCGCACACTTTTCTTTTCCCCGTCCAGAGTAACACCAAAATATCTCCACCGTAAAAAGAAGACACTCATTTCCTGTGAGTGACGGGTGGGCGGACGGTATTTTTAGAGGCTGGTGAATAACTTCAGTCAGGAGTCACTGACAATCAGCCGCGATGACTAAAACAAAAAAAGAACGAGAAGAGGCGGGAGAAGCGGTCCGCGCAAAATCGTCAGAGTCGCAGCGGGTTTCGTTCCGCTGGAGAAATCGGTAACACATGAGAGACTCGCAGAGGATAAAGGGCCAGACACAAGGCCTCCATTATGGCTCCATTAGGCCTCCATTAAGGCCTCCATTAAGGCTCCATTTTGGCTCCATTATGGCCAGTCGCTTTGGGAACACTTGTTTACAGTAACAGCGGCCCGTTATTGACATGAATCGTCTCGTTGTCATGAGGAGCAGAATGTACGTGTTCTGTCTGAAGTAGGATTAAATCTCATTTCTTCAACATGAGCAGAAAAAAAAAATGGAGAAACCCCCCCCTCCACCCCCCACCAAATCCAAACAGTTTATAAACAGGGATCCTAAGCCAAGCGCCCCACAGCAGTTTCCGATATGGCAAGCGTTGTCGACATGGTAACCAAATTTAAAAACACACTTGACATGTTAAAGCCCTGTGGGAAAGAGAGCGACTCACCTGTGAGTTCAGAGCAGGTGAGAGGCGGTCACGTGACACCAAGGAATTATGGGACACCATGGAGGAAGGATGAAGACGGGGGGGAAGGGGGAGAAAGAGAGAGAGAAAACATGTAGATTAGCAAAGGGAATCCTTTCAATACGGGTTCATATTTGTTGTATGTACCGTGTATGTGCATGTGTGTGCGTGTGTGTACTATGTGTGTGATGTGTGTGTGGACATGCATGTGTGTGTGTGTGTGTGTGTGTGTATGTGTGCATATTTAGTGTGTACATGTGTGCCTGTGTGTGTATATTTCCATGTGAACGTACACACACGTTTGCACGCCCATTCTGTGTGTGTGTGTGTGTATGTGTATATTTCCATGTGAACGTACACACACGTTTGCGCGCCCATTCTGTGTGTGTGTGTGTGTATGTGTGCCTGTGTGTGTATATTTCCATGTGAACGTACACACACGTTTGCGCGCCCATTCTGTGTGTGTGTGTGTGTATGTGTGCCTGTGTGTGTATATTTCCATGTGAACGTGCGCACACGTTTGCGCGCCCATTCTGTGTGTGTGTGTGTGTATGTGTGCCTGTGTGTGTATATTTCCATGTGAACGTGCGCACACGTTTGCGCGCCCATTCTGTGTGTGTGTGTGTGTATGTGTGCCTGTGTGTGTATATTTCCATGTGAACGTGCGCACACGTTTGCGCGCCCATTCTGTGTGTGTGTGTGTGTATGTGTGCCTGTGTGTGTATATTTCCATGTGAACGTACACACACGTTTGCGCGCCCATTCTGTGTGTGTGTGTGTGTGTGTGCCTGTGTGTGTATATTTCCATGTGAACATACACACACGTTTGCGCGCCCATTCTGTGTGTGTGTGTGTGTATGTGTGCCTGTGTGTGTATATTTCCATGTGAACGTGCGCACACGTTTGCGCGCCCATTCTGTGTGTGTGTGTGTGTATGTGTGCCTGTGTGTGTATATTTCCATGTGAACGTGCGCACACGTTTGCGTGCCCATTGTGTGTGTGTGTTCGTAGGTGTTAAACTGCGCAGTAAGCAAGACTCTCCCCCCGTTACACACGAGTCTCAGAGGTTATTAGCCGAGCTGTCCGTCAAATCCCCCGGCTCTACAACACAAACACTCTCGCCCCCAGCAGTGAGGGTCAGGGGTCAATGCCACGCACTGCCCCCCGACCCCCCCCCCCCCCCACATGTCAGGGCCGTCACCTCGTCCTGAGAGGGAGGGGCTGCTATTCCAAGCCTGTGCTCATGCCCATGCCCCCCCCCCCCCGACCCGTGCTGATTTTCGGGGTGTTGGTTTCACTAGCCTGCCGGTACACTCACCCATCAATCACACACTCACGCCACTGTTCTGCGTGCAGCTGGTGAGGTCGGGGTGGTGGGGGTGAGGTCGGGGTGGTGGGGGGTGCTGGTAGGGTGGGACGGGGTGGGGGGGATCACAGCTGTGAGCTGGCGTGTAAAACAATAACCCCATCATTACGGGGGGGGGGGGGCCAGCAGCTCAACACACACACACATCCCCTGACACACGCAACTGATCCCCTCTGTCTGTCATAATGTATCTCTCTCACTCTCCCTCTCTTACACCTCTTTCTGTCTCTTACTCTCCCTCTAACTTTAGACATCACACCTCTTTCAATCTCTCTCACTCTCTAAACCTCTGTCTCTCTCTCTCTCTCCTCATCTGTCTCCCTCTTGCCCTGCCTCTCAATTTCTCCCTCTCTTTCTCTTTCCCAGTCTCTCCCTCTCTCTCTCTCTCTCTCTCTCTCTCTCTCTCTGTAACCTCTGTTTGTCTCCCACCCTCCTCCTCTCATTCTCTCTCTACTCTCTCTTTCCAGATGGGTTTCCCACTCCTTTCCACACTTTCTCCATGTCACGGCACACCTCCACCCAACTCCCCCCCTCCCTCTAGAGAGATCCTCTACTGCGGGTCACCTTCTCACAGTAGGGGTGGTGGGGTGAAGGACACCCCATAAATACAGGCCCACAGTCATTAGACAGAGGCTGAAATACAGACAGTGGGGACAGACAGACAGACGGATGGACAGAGGGCACTCTGTGCGTACCTGTATGGAACCCTGACCTCTGACTGGGGGGGGGGGGTGTAATAAGCTCACACCTGGTCTGAGGTGAGGGCGGACAGTGACAGATCAAGACTGCCATCACCGCCACCCCCCCCTCCACAATCTGCCCCCCCCCCCCCTACTGTCCCGTGCAGGTCCCTCCGATGACAGGGTGTAATTACCCCCTCATGGGGCAAACCTGCTGGATCCACCCCGCCTGCTCTGTTCAGACAGGTGACCTTTGACCCCCTTGTCACTCATACACGAAATGGTGCACAAAGAAGAAGAGAGAAGAAGAGATACATACACTGTATGTGCATATTAGCTCTCACATTCAAATTATTATTATCATTATATTGCAAAAACACAGGTCTGAAAACAAGAAAAGTTTTTTTTAATATTGAAAACTCACTAATTAGTTTTATTCTGTTACACTGTGTTGTTTGAAGGTTCTGAACACAAGGGGGAGCCTTTAAACAGTCGCGCAGGTGAAGTTATCTATACATTCGCCTTCATGATAGACTCTCTGTGATCAAAAACTGGAGGTATTATGTCAGGAACATCACTGATAATTCCTCAGTGCAACTCATTTTCCATGCTACTTATGGGCACAGTAAACTGTCTCAGTTTTAGCCATGATAATAAAAAGTGTTTTCCCCCGTCACAGAGAACTGCAAAAGATTATTCATGTTTTCACACATTTGTTGAACAGAAGCACGCGTGTGCGTCGAAGGCTCACACTTCACGGAGCCGCAAACACACGATGTTCAAAACCCACTTGGTCGCGCCCAGATGGCCGTCCGTAGATCATCCGCAAGAAAACACACAGACCGCGAAGCCAAACACGCAGAGCGTTACTTTCCCTCCATCGTCTGTGGGAAAGAAAAATGGCGCAATGAGCTCTTCGGCTGGGTCCCGGGTTTTTAACAGATTATATTTGCAGCCCCGTTGCGCTCACAGTGATGGATGACTGCGAAACCCGCGGCCCGAACGCCTCCTCGCCCTCCCCGTAAAAACCACCCCCCGGGCAACGAAAGCAGATAGCCGTATTATTTTTAATAATATCTCACTCCAGCGCTAGCTGCTGCCGTCTCTGCTATTTTAAGGATATGTATTAATAAGTGGTTAGGATTCATTTTTTAGGGTTGTGTGTGTGTGTGTGTGTGTGTGTCAGAGAGGGAGGGAGGGAGAGGGAGAGAGAGAGAGAGAGAGACATTGGCTCACACACACTGAACCATTCCAAGTTATCATTTTTCATTTCATTAAACATGACTACTGACAAACTATGTATCAGCTACAAGGCCCATTGAAACTTTACATCACTTTATAGATATTCTGTGCAAAACAGTTGCATACTGTTTATGTGTATGCACAGACATGCACATACACACACATATGCACCACACACATGCATGCACATCACGCATTCATATACACAAATACACACACACAGACATCATGTGTCACACACACACATGCACTGCAACTGCTTTCGAGAACTGGCTCAAGTCCACAGTGCTGGAGTCAATAACTTTCCCTTGCCTGAGTGTGTGTGTGTGTGCATGTGAGACTGCATCTCCAAGCTCTGTGTGAGGGGAATCCACACATCTGGGTCCAGCAATCTCATCCAAAGTGTCTGTATCACACTTCAAAAAAGGGAAAGGGGGTGGGGGGGGTTTGGCTAATGCGATTAAGAGCACACTCCACCTGCAAACAATAACTGCGAATGATTAAAATCTAATTCGCTTTGCGTGCAAACAAGGCCAAAAGGTCACTCGCGAATTGGGTGGGGGGTGCTTCCTACGCCCTCTCCCTTCCCCCCCCTCCCCCTCATGTCCACAGCGGGTTTTTTTGGGAGTCACACGCAAACCCTCGCATCTCGTTGGCCCCATCTCTAAATAAACGCTTTCCCAAAATCTTTCCCTCGCGTCCGCGGAATCGGCCGTTCTGGCGAAGCCGTTAGCATCGCCCTCGGCCCTAGCGTGCGTCCGGTTGGCCAGCGCACGCACACCTGACTCCAGCACGGTTACGACGTGTCTGTCTGGCCAAACAGGACGCTCCATACGACTATGACAAGACATATCACTTTATTTTCCACTGCCGCATCAACAGGTGCCGTGCAAGTAGCTCTGGAGAAGAGCGTCTGCTAAATGCCAGCAATGAAATATAATGTAAAGGCACCTAGCGATGCTCTGGAAGAAGTCAACGCAAGCGGTTGCCAAGCAACCACGTGCTTGTTATGTGCTCACTGTATATAGCCAGACAATGTCCTTGGCTAACGGCGTATCGTTTTACACAATAATGAGAGCAAGCGGGCTGGATAGTCCCTCTCTGAGCGGCTCTCGTTCCATGCCAACGTTAGTCCGGGTGCGTGTCACATTTAATGCCGTGTTGGACAGGTGTTCGCCTGTTGTGACACCCTCGCTTAATACGATATGCTTGTGATATGCATGTACTCGTGTCTGTCCCGGTAGCGTACATGCGTTCAGCTACTAGCAGCGCTGCTGCTTGACCCCTTCTCTTCTGCAAAAGTGATTCTTCATCTCAGCGGATAAACTTTCCTGGCAAAATAACGGTTCCATAAATATAATTTAAATACTTTTTTTTTTTTTTTTTAAACACTAAAAAAATCATTTGGGCTCAAACAGAGATGGGCTGAAAAGTGCAGTCAACGTTCCTGGAACTGCCAAAGGCCTCCCCCTCTGTGCAGTCTTGTCATATAGTTTTATTGTGCCGAGCCTCTTCACAGGGGACTTAATGAGGCTGTTTAAGGGGCCGAGGTGGTGAAAGACAGTCGGTTCTCCTGACTTTGGGGGTACAGGCGGTATGTGCTGGCCAGCTGTCAACACAGCGACTCCCTCTGAAGCCCTCTCCCTGCCCCCCCCCCCCGAAACCCCCCGCCAAAAATCTCATCCCGAGCTAGACCGAACCCCCCCCAGTGAGGAAGCCGTTAAGCTCGAGCCAAATGCTAAAACACTCTTCCATACGCGTCGGAGGGAACATGGATGTTCTACCTGAGGTGAGAGGAGACGGCACAGATGGGAACTGCATCTCAGCGGGAGTTCCCCGTTAAGGTGTTCCATCCCGGTACGGTGTTCTGACGCTACGGCAACAGTACCGGAGGTTTCGGTTAATCTCAGTCCCTCTGGTCTGACATTGAACCATCTCTTCCCCCATCGAAAGTGGGGATCTCAAACTCAAATCCTGGAGGGGTAGGGGTCGCTGTGTCTGGCTGGTTTTTGATGTGCTCCTGCACTTAAGTGCTTAAGTCACTGATTGGTTAAGGACTCTGCGCACCTTGTTTCAAAAGGTCTAAATTGACTGCTGATCACTGTGGGCCAAAATGTGGGCCATACTCCTCTCCTTAAAACCCTCTGCGGGACACCCCCCCCCCCCCCGCCTCCGCCCCCGTGCTGACAACTGAGAGATCCCTCCATCCCTTTCCCTTTCTCATCATCAGTCATTCACTTCTCTCCCTCTCTTTCATCCTCTCTCACGTCCCTCCATCCCTCTGTAAACACGTCTCCCACATGAGAAAACCTCATCTATCAAAATCAGGGCAGTTTTTAAAGTTTGAAACTCATCACGTCCTTCTGAAGGCAGACACCATGCCCTGTCTGCGACTCATTTTCACTCCCCTTTTTCAAAACCCGACTTGGTGCAGCTCCACAGGGTGGCGCTACAAAGCACTTGCATCCCTTCAGGGGGTCCTTGACCCCCAACCCCTAGGGTCGCTTGGGGTCACTGGTGTTACAGCACCTTCGCCAGCACTCAGATAATTTGAGGAGGGATGGGGGGCTGTGGGGGGGGGGGGGGGGGGGGGGGGGGGCTCTGTCAGTGTGTCAGGAGACGCTGGGCTCCAGATTCCACAGAGCAGCCCGTGCTGGAAGCCTCTCTCTGAGGGAACCAGAGATTGGTACCGTAAATTACATTTCAAGACAAAAAACGTTTTCTTTAAAAAAAAAAAAAAAAAAAAAAAGTTCCCTGTTGAAAGAACCTTCAAAATCACGCTTACTGATTATACTTTTTTTAAACACGATACTTTTTTAAAACAGCCCGCATTTCTGAGGAGAGCGTGTTCTCGATGGTGGACTTGACCGCAGCCTGCAAGTACAACCAGGCCGTTCCAAAATGAGACACAACTGGGCAGTTCCAAAATGAGAGAGACAACTGGGTCGTACCAAAATGAGAGAGACAAGA
>CM077286.1:6352227-6378420 GCA_039654925.1 Anguilla pacifica
CCGAGCACTTTCTACAGCCCTCAAAAATGGGGGGGGGGGGGGGGGGGAACAAAAATGACCCGACTGATTAATGTCCCCTCACTTCCAGCACGTCTCCTCCTCCGGAGGAATTTAATTAAGTGGAATGTGATGACAAATTAGACCCCCCCCACCCCCACCCACCCAAAAAAAGAATGACAAGCCAATCAGGATCGATTCCCTCTCACTATCAGTCATGTATGACAGGTCAGGTCACGCTGTACTTTTGATATCTTTTCCATCTGAGAGACAGAGAGAGAGAGAGAGAGAGAGAGGGATAGAGAGAGGCAGAGAGAGAGAGAGAGAGGGATAGAGAGAGAGAGAGAGCTGGAGAGAGGGAGAGAGAGACTCATGATGGAGTGCGGACTCCACACCACAGACGTTCAGGAGGAAATTGCTGTGGACTCCTGGGAGTTTTCAGATCTTGTGACTGACAGGCCGGGGGTTTTGTGGGGGGGGGGGGGGGGCAGGGGGGGTTGGGTCATGGCGAGGGCACCCAGACATGCCAGAGAAGCAGAAGGCCATAAACATGACGTCACCCTGCGTGGCGTGCAGGGTCAGGCCTGGCATCACGCACCTGGGCGGGACCGCGTACAGGCATGCGAAACGCCGACCGGCAAAGCGGCACGCACGGCAGATCCTCTCGCTTTCCCATGAGGCCGAGCGGCGCGGTCCTGAGAGAGCTTAACACGGGAAGCCCTCTGTGTAAACAAACAGGGAGCTGGCATTCTGCAACCCCTAACACAGCACGCACACTCACTCAAACACACACTCACACACAGCACGCATACTCGCACACACGCTCACACACAGCACGCATACTCTCACACACGCTCACAACCCCTCACACAGCACGCACACACACTCACACACAGCATGCATACTCACACACAGACTCACACACAGCACGCACACTCACTCACTCACACACACACTCACACACAGCATGCATACTCACACACACGCTCACAACCCCTAACACAGCACACATACTCACACACACGCTCACAACCCCTCACACAGCATGCATACTCTCACACAGCAGGCACACTCACACACTCCGGAACACACACACACACACACACACAGCACGCACACTCACACACGCTCACACGCTCCTGAACACTCACACACACACACAGGACAGTGACCATGTGACCCTGAGTCACAGATACACACTACTGGGACACTGAAGGACAGCCGAGGGGTAATCTGTTCAGAATAACCACAGTCACGCAGCTTGTGTGCTCAACTGAGGCTTGAAATTAATTTAAAGTTTAAAAAACAGAAAGGTAAACATGAACAAGCCACGCAAGATGGTAAATCCTGGCAGAGTGCTTCATTGGCCAGCATGTCTGCAGGGTCAGAGAGCCAAACAAACTGGTCGCAGTCAGCAGGAATTAAACAAGGGAGCTGAAACTTACCGAATTCCCCTTCCCCCTCCGGCAGAACAGGGCCTAATCCAGGGCTTTGTACTGCACCCCTGTCCCTTGTCCCAAACTCAGCCATGAGCCAAGCTGGGGCGATCCCGTTCGGAGATAAGAGCCTCCCCCCTCTGCCCCTGCCCCCCCGCCCCATGCCACCGAATTCACACGGGGGAACGCCCCAGCGGTGGAGGGGTGCCCCGGGGTGTCCCAGCCAAGCAATCGGGTTAAAATCCCAAATCCCCTCGGTGGGACAGTCCTGGACAGACGTTTCCTGTGAGAAGGCCCTCCCCCCCCGCCACTGCCCCCTGTCTCTCCCCCCCCCCCGCCATAACTTTCACCAGGTCTGTTTACACATCGAACAGAAAGTCTAAATATTTGTCCCATAAGAAAACAAGGATGTGAAAAACAGAAAGGCCATGTAGTGTGTTCGCATGTCCCTGCAGCCTGTGTGTGTGTTTACCATGCACCGATCGCCAAGCTCAGCGACGCGCAAATCCGCCCAAACAAACAGCCGGGGGATTGCTTATGGAAAACAGTCCGGTAATAATTCCGCTTCTAAATATTTTTCAAATAACACCTGCCCCCACAGGCCTCTACATTTCAATTTCCCTTCTCTTCTTCAGTAAAAGGAGAGCACAAGTATGTGTGCAAACACTGTTCTGCTTAATCACACAAGTTCTTTGTTGGAACATGTCACTAAAAAAAAAAGTTCAACCAGAATATATTTTTTGCTTCTGGTAAAAGAATTGAGCTTCATGTTTTGGAGAATTTCTGGACTAACCCTAACCCCACCTGCCGCAATGGCTATTTCTGACAGGTAACAGTCAGACTAAAACTCAGGGACCTGGCGGAATGTGGCACGTGTGTGTGTGTGTGTGTGTGTGTGTGTGAGTGTGTGTGTGTGTGTGTGTGTGTGTGAGTGCGTGTGAGTGTGTGTGAGAGTGTGTGTGTGTGTGTGTGTGAGAGAGTGTGTGTGTGTGTGTGTGAGAGTGAGTGTGTGTGTGTGTGTGTGTGTGAGTGTGTGTGTGTGAGTGTGTGTGCGCAGACTGAGGTAATGCGAACGCACACACGCGGCTGTTTGAGCTTGGTTGTCAGAGGCCTTTGTCAAGCTGTGCCTCATTGTCCAAACGCAGCCACAGGTCCCCCGTGAGCCAAACCAAAGCAAACATGACCTCTGACCCCCCCCAGGAACCTGCCTCTAATCCCGTCAATTGAGTCCTCATCTCGCGCCGACGACCCGCTCAAGCTGAGTCCTGTCCCATCCATCACTGTGCAGCGATGACCTCTGACCTCTGACCCCCATCCTCGCTTAAAACCGCACCTTCCTGTGGCGCACAGCGATGCCCTGACCCCCCCCCCCCCCCCCCCAGTGGAGGGTGGAGTCATTGAGGTGTGAGAGACAGGAAATGAGCAACCACTGCGACAATGAGACAGATTTCAATCCAATCAGACGGCTTGGGGGGGAATCGCAGCTTAGTGACCCCCCCCCCGTCACCCCCCCAACCCCCCACCGGGGCCCACACATGTCCAAAGTGCCCCGGGGCCCCGGCCACTCCGAAAAGCTCCACAGAAGGCGGGGCTTTGTCTGGCAGCAGGAGCGCATGGCGCAGTGCTGGAGCACGGAAAGTTCCGGAACAAAAAAAAAAAAAATAACTTCAGAGGAGAACCTCAGGTGCTATGGCAAGCTAAGTGTGTGTGTGTGTGTGTGTGTGTGTGTGCGTGCGTGCGTGTGTGTGTGCGTATGTGTATGAGTGTGTGTGCGTGCATGTGCAGGTGTGTGTGTGTGTGTGTGTGTGTGTGTGTGTGTGTGTGTGTGTTCGACAAGGCACATGTACGGACAGAGAATGAAACGCCCTCAGTCGCTCCGAGCGCAGTATTTCACAAGCAGTTTACCGCCATATGTCTGTTTATGATGCCGCTTCGACTCTTTGAAGAAATGAGTGGAAAAAAATGTCAGGTCAAATGTGACCTGCGCAAAAATGCCGAATTTAAGCCAACACGTTTCAAAAACGGTTACCATGAGTACTAATCATAAGAACACCCATTTTATAAAAACAACCAAATGCACAACACTTAAAAATTCACACACGCAAAGGCACGCACACACACAAAATGCTGAGAGCACAAGTACATCCCTCCAACGAAAACAAAAAAACCATTCTTCCACCAGAGAGTCCCTTAAGCTGGAAGTACAAACTATTCATAAATTTACATCATTTCCACAGTTCATAACAGGAGACAAGAGGCGACTGGAACCTTGCTTCAGGGTTCATAAGAAACATCAAAGAGTCCGTTTACCCAGGAGAAACTGTGGTGCTGCCTCTGTGGGGTAGACGGTAAATTCATATATTAATAAATAAGCGTAGTTGAGTAAGAGCTGAAATTATTCGCATGCAGCAGCACCTCTATAAACTCCGCAGACCTCTTGTTTTACTGCGAACACGCTGATACCCGGCCTAGCCGCACTCTGCGGTAACTTCTCAATTAAAACGTCCATTTGTTACACAGCTATGATGTGGGTGAAGAGCCATGCAGTGTGGTTCGGACACGGGTCGGATCTTCCCCAAACGCGAAAGCCCAAAATTCGAATTTGCGTCTGGAGGTAGCCAGGGTTCCGTTTCCACGGGGATCGGACCTGAACGCGCGGACGCTCCAGAGCGCGCGCACGCGCGGGCAGGCTCTCCTGTCATCAGCGTTCCCGCCGAGACCCACGGCCGGAGCGTCGCATCCCGCAACGTTTGGGAAAAATTGGAAAAGTTCCAGGAAAGAGAGATGCGGCTCTTTTGAGCTACGGCTCGTCCAACTGTCAATAAAATGGTACAACACCCCCCCCCCCACCCCCCAGCCCCAGCCCCAGCCCCAGCCCCAGCCCCAGCCTCACCCCCCACTTATTTTGTTTCTGTAAACTGGGACAGGTGTGCGGGGGCCTACACACCGAAATAAACAGTGACAACAGAAGCTCAGGTTTGTGGGGGGGGGGGGGGTACGGGGGTGGGGGGCTGGGGGGCTGGAGGGCGGAGGTCCCGTAACAGGGAGGGAACGCTATTTATAAACGAAGCGCGGCAAACAAACAGTCGCAGCGCCTTCTCCGGCCTTCCGTGACAGCAGCGCAGCGGAGAATCGCGGGTTGTGTTTTCCGGTCGCTCGCTCGAGGGTTACCAAGGCGACGGCGGATTCTCAAGAGGCCACAGGTGGAGACGGGCTTTGCGGGGGGGGGGGGGGGGGGGGGGGGGAGCGCTCTCTCTCCCCATCAAGCCACTCGTCTCACTTCAAGCGGGATGACATCAGGCTGTAAGTGAGACATTAACAAGCGCAAACACACTCCAGGGCTGTTTATATCGCACACGTCTCCCTAAGCACTCGGCCAGCCTTAATCCCGTGATTTCCGCAGGTTGTGCTTTTATACACACACACACACACACACACACACGCACACACACACACCACAGAACGAGAGGCAACTCTAGCCCCTGTGGACAAACAGGCAAACCATCAAATCCCATCACGACCTGGCAGCTGTCAACACCCCCCCCCCCCAACAAACTCAAGTAACCGGAAATCAGGGCAGATGGGGGGGAGGGGGGGAGGCAGTGAGGGTGTTGGGTATAAAGGGAGGTAGGGCTCAGTGTGCTTCCAGGCTACAGGTTTTTTTTTTGGTTACATGTTCTTGTACATGTTGCCGCATTTTTATACAATGTAATGGTGACATTTCTTAAAAATCTATATAATATTCTGGAATCTTAATGACTCTTAAAGTTTCACATTACATGCTACATACTTTTTGATCAATTATTTATTTTTCCTTTGTTTTTACTGAATAAGAATGTAAGCTCTCTAAGTCACTCTTAGTAGGACAAATCGTCCGACAAATGCCTTAAATCTAAATGCAACTTATTTTATCCCCAATTAAATGCTTTGCGCAACTCATAGTTCATATATATATGTGTATTTCTGCTGGAGGAACACAAAACCCTGGCGCTGTATTCCCGTGTGTAAATTCAAGCGCACACTGTCAGTCTTATTTTGGGATCCCCCGCGCGCTCACGAGACTCGACCAAAATAAAAAGCAGCGCCAAGAAGGCCTCTCTGAATCCGGGTGCCTCAAATTACCCAACTGCTCGGGGTTGATAAGAAACCCCATCAAACTCTTTCAGGCTGAAGGTTCTGCTTCAGCCATCCTGACAGAAGCCGGAATTTGAAACAGCCCACGTAGAAGATTACCGTTCGGCACATTTGGGCAGCATTAAAGGGGACAGTGAACCCAACAATTCAAATTTAATATATTTGGCATCTTAGCATGCAACGCAAGATAAACAAATGTTATAGATACCAGCATCAACTAGATGCCAACTGAAATCAATTTGTACAATCACATCAAAATTCTGTCAAATTTTACGCAAGAACGACAGCGGTCAACAAAGGAAGAACATCATGCGAAACTGAATGGGTTATTGATTACGACTTAGTCAGAAATGCAAACAATAATAAAAACTGCCTGATCAACCACTCAAAAGTTCACTACGATCAACAACCAAGCATTACAGAAGTTCTGCCTTGCACCAAACCCCAACAAGAGAAAACAGCCAAAGCCAATGACAGCCGACAAGCCTACAGGCAGCAGATTGGATTGGATGCTATGTCGCCAAGCTGATTTCCCACAATGCACCACAACACACGAGTGAGTTTCTGCACTTTCAGCTCTCTGTAACCGCCAGTCAGACCAAGCGTCTGTCTGCTGTCCCAGAACGTCTGAGCTTTAACCCGAAAATAAACAGAATCTCCCTGTCGCCCCAGGGGCTTGCCCCCCTCCCACACCCAGACACACTCTTTCATTCCGCTTTGCGCTTCCTCCCAGAGAGAGAGAGAGAGAGAAAGGGAGAGACAGACACAGAGAGAGAGACAGAAACAAAATTAGCGAACTAAACATCTCGCGTTTTGGTAGCACATCTGCTCCTACATGTGTGTGTGTGTGTGTGTGTGTGTGTGTGAGTGAGAGAGAGAGAGAAAGGGAGGGAGGGAGGAAGAGACTTTCCTCTTCATGTCAGTAATGGCAAAGGAGTACAGCTTCAGGGGTTTCGGTGACAGAAAGAGCGGGAAAAACAAACAGCGTTCACACAGCCAGCCTGACACATCGGGTCCCAATAACGCTGTGTGATCTCAGGCGGGAGGACACACAGGCCCCTCCTCATCAGGGGCCTGCAAATGCGTACCAAATGGCGGCGCCCCCCGGGCGTCTAATCTCGGGGCCAGGAACTTCAGCCGTGTCACAGATAGAGATCTCCCAGGTAACCAAAATACGACTCCCGTGCAACCCGACCGGCGACGCCCCTGTTCTGCTGAGAGGGCCGGCCTCCCCCCGCTTTGATAATTACACGCCTTTGAAAGGCGACCTTATTCGCCGTGTTCCGATAACATCTGGCTCTGCGCCGCCGCGGTTCGTGTAAACCTGCAAATTAGGCGGCCTATCACACGGCGCGCAGACTAAACTGACCAGACACCCTCAAAGGATTCTGGGCCTTCTCAGCGATACCGCGATACGATAGGTTAAAATAACACGGGGAACGCATGCTAATATTGTGCTCACAGACTGCTATTTTTATAGCATCGTCGTCCGTTTGTTCTCAGATACAAACACTTTATTATTCCTGTGTATGCGCAGAGTGGAATTTATGCGCAATTCACATTACTTTGGTAATCTGTGTTTTGTTCAATAAAGGTCCAATAATTTCCTGGACGAAATGATTCTCAGTGGACAGAAGTCACAGGATGTCGTCTCAAAAGTGTTTATGTTCGTCTCGTGCCTGGGGCTAGATGATTGAGCAAATCTCCAGTTTATATTTGAGTCATCTTTGGGCCATTTGTTCTGATGTGAGACTGCAGACTTGTGACCCCTGTCTGTAATTGCACCAAACCCCCCCCCAACCCCCCACCCCACCCCCACCTCCCACCTCCCCCGCCAAAAAAAAATCCTGGCTTTCCTGAGACATCTTTATGCAAATCACTCTTATCCGCACGGCATCAAACTCTTCCTGCAGCAGAGGAAGTGTGTGTCTGGAAAAAGATTCTCGCTGATTTGATTTTTATTACACTAACTGGGGACTGGAACGGGAAGAGAATGAAGCGATTAAATTATCAGACACACGCTGAAAAAACTGTCTGCAAACGAAAGCCATGGGAGCTCCAGGGAAGCCGGTGTCCAGGCGCAAATTAAAAGCCTGCAGTTTTGCTCCTCGCTTTCATTTCGACTAATTTTGGATTTTAGGATTCTTAATTGTCTTAATTACTCTCTCTGCTGCCACACAAAAAAAATCACATTTTATTGGCAGCTCTCCAGACCTTAGTTTAAGGTAAGATCCAGCGCCTTCCTGGACCCCAAACCCCCCCCTCATACACACACACACACACACACACACACACACACTCCCCAAAGCAGGTTCCCCTGCATAAGGTTTATGGACATCATCAGTTATGCCTGTGTGTAGACCACAGAGCCAATTAAAGACACACAGAGAAGGTCCAATTTCGTACGAACGCTCTCCTTCGCTCTTCGAACATTTCCTACTCCGTACGACATCCATACATCAGCCCGGTATATATTTACGCAGCCCCACTACCGCTGCACGAGGAGGACCTTAATTAATCAACAGGCTGTCAAACACTTCAAACAGAAGTTGAGTGCAGGAAGAGCGAGTTCATTATCGTGTTTAATTTAAAACCGCTGCCAAGTGCTGTCTCCAGGCGTGAGTATTATTACCGCGTTTCTAATTCTTCAGCGGCAGTATTTATTTAAAGAGCTCTGGCTCAGTGTATAGAAGAGAAGCCCCATTTTTTTCTCCCTCAGACTGAGGTGCAGACACCCCGGTGCTATATAGTGAGAAGTAATGGGGACTGGTAATGGCGTCTCTCTCTCTCTCATTCTTGAACTTTGACATGACCTTTGACCTCCCCCCCCCCCATACCAACTGACAGCCGGTCCCCTCTGGTTTCACCAACCCTCCATCTCAATTGCTTTTCCTGTGAAATCCAACTGATCAGAACTGTTTTTCATCCCCACCAAAAAGCACCTCCAAGCCAATAAAAGCAAAAAATATTTTTTTGCGGTGTACCCATGTAGCGCAGAACTTTTCATTCAAAATACAACTGGTGTTTTAGTCATAAACAGACAGAGTAATATGGTTGTGACTCTGTATCAGTATGGATACGTATGTACCCATCACCCCACTCCCCTGAACCGGACGTCTGGCATGGCCTCTCGGGGGGGGGGGGGCAGCCCAGGGGTTCTAAACACTGAAACAACACTAACAAGAAGCAGATTTGTGGATGGAGAAGAGCAGATCAATGGCTCTTGTCATCAGTATGCGAAGAAGGAAGAGGAAGAACGGTGAGCTCAAGAAGTACGGCCTGATGATTCTCTCCACATCTTAGCCGGTGAGAGAGAGAGAGAGAGAGAGAGAGAGAGAGAGAGAGAGAAAACGCTTGATTGTGGATCGGCAAAAAGAAAAAAAAGACAGACCAGAGGAGCTGGTGAAGACCAGTTTGACCACATGGTGAAATGGGAGGAGCGCCATGGTGCTTTTGGACGTCCCTCTGAGGACCCGGTGAGCAGGAATGGGTTGTGAGGGTAGCTCTCTTTCCACGGGTGTTCTGGGTGAGGGAACTCTCCAGGGATTTGGGTCAGGGATGGAACACACAAGGTGCTTGTTTTTCAGGATCTGTCTATGGGGCAGCATCGGCTGCTACGATCAGGGGTGATCACTCACTCTCTCACTCACTCATGGGGCCGGGTCCCATGTGCTGGACCTCCAGCTGGGTCCTGCACATATTTGTCCTATGATTCTATTCATGGACCAGGCGTTGGGACACCTCTGCCAAATGCGACCCGGACCAAAATAAGCAGTCGATTTATTGCTGTGAAATATTCACGGTGGGAAGCAGGATTTTTTGCTCTGGGAGGCCCAAGAGGCTTTGTGTGAATATCATTAGCTCTTCAGTCGACCGGTGCAGGCCGCAGCCACGACGGCTTGTTATCATTTCTTGTATGTATTTCTGAAGGTTAGCGGCAGAGGTTAATTTCCATTATTCTAATGAAGAGGTCTCTCTTAACTTCTCTGCTGGAATTTTCCTGCTCCCCCACCCCCCCCTACCCCCCCATGATCCTGAGGGCCCCCCCCCCTCCCCGAACCAGCTGCGAGGTCAGGCGTTATTACCGCGATGAGAAATGGCATCCATCTGTCCTCACAGTGCAATAACCCGGTTTCCTCCCCCCCCCCCAAAAAAAACCAACAAGGTGTCACCAACGCGCAAGACCCTCCAGGCTGCAACAGCCAATAGGGAAGCAGAGTGGAGGAATTCCTCCAGACCCCCCCAACCACCCCCCCCCCACCCAATCACAGAGGGTGGGGTCAGCACAGAGCATGGAGCAAAGGCTGGGGCCTTCCACCCCTGTCAATCACGGCAGGAGTGGGGGGGGGGGCACTTTGATCAGACCGGCGTCCAATCAGAGCTCTATCACGGGCCTCTGTTCTGGGCTGCCCTCAAAATTGACAGTGCAGGGCAGGGAGGAGCGTGCCATGGAGAGAAGGCACCCCAAAAACACATGCCTGACCCTGAACCTGGCGGGTGTGGCGGGGTGGGGGGGAGGGGGCAGGGGGGTTAGGTCAGGGTCCGCTCATCCAAACTCAAAAAAACCCTTCAGTCGAAACGTGTTCCAGTGCCGATTCCAAACACAACCCAACCTCAGCTATAAACCCCCTGCTCAGAGAAGGAAAAACAGCCAAATCTGGCTCTGCGAAGACATTATTGGACGAGAATAACAGTTGATTTTAAAATTTGCATATGAGATTGCTGAGGACCTTCAGCTCGTTAGCAAGTAAATGACTCTGAATGAGAAACAGATCGTTCGGGAGTTTACATCAGTACGGACATGGCTGTAACTGCACATACAGGCTCATTTTCACAAACATTGACATTTGTTTTTTAATATTTTTGTGGTATCACAAAAGAGAATTTAAAGCTGGTTTTTCCTCAACCGTAGATAGTGCAGTACATTCGTTTTGGGCTCGAGGCCTTGTAAAATCTTTTTAGGTAGACTAATCGAATCAGAAAATGTACGCCGCAGAAAAAGCCATTATTGTCGGGACAAAAAGAGATTTCTCAAGGTAAGAAAAACGAACCGGAAACATTTCGTTTGCTTGTTCGCTCGCTCGCTCGCCCTGTTCATTAGCCCAATGCTACGCTGCGGCTAACTCGGGGAGGAAGCGGGGAACTGCGCACACCTCATCAGGACCCTAATTTGTCAGCCTGTTAGTCCAACTGCGATAAAACAACCCAGTGGGGTGCTTGTGCCAACATGAGGAGCCGCCCCCCCCCCCTCCACACCCCTCCTCCCCTGCTCCAACGCCCCCCCCCCCCCCCCCCACCGCCGCCCCCTGCTTCCGCGCCCCCCCCCACCCCAGCCACCGCTCCAGTGCTCCCCACTTCCCCCCACCCCCAGTCGGCCACATCGTCCCCCTGCTGGGCCATTAGCCCCTTTGTGTTGATTCCTCGTATCTGAAACACATGGGCCCCTATAGTGTAGCGTGGGTGTTATTACACGCAGTGGTTATGTGAGTAAAGAGGTGTGGATGGCAGTGGATTGTGGGACACGGTACGATATGTGCGGTAAGTGGAAAAACCTGACTGTGCTCCCTCTTCTTGAATATCCTCAGTTATACACGCACACGGATCTCTCGTTATTCTAGAAGGAGAGATAATGAGGTTGTGTTAATGAGGTCTAACAGACGTTTTGTTAGGTATGCATGTGGGTGTGAGTGTGTGTGTGTGTGTGTGTGTGGGTGGGTATCTGTGTATGTTTGTATGTGCATGCATGCATGTGTGCATGTGTGTGTGTGAGCGTAATCTGTGTGTGTTTGTGCGCGGGTATCTGCGTCTGTGTGTGTTCGCTCGTGCATCTGTGTGCATTTCTGTGTGCATGGGTTTGTGTGTAGGCAACTGTGTGTTTGTGTGTGGGTATCTGTGTGTGTTTGTGTGTGCATGCATTCATGCGTGCGTGCCTGTGTGCAAGTGTCTGTGTGTTTGCGTGTGGATATCTGTGTGTGTGAGCGTGTGCGTGTTTGTGTGCGTGTGGCTTTGCTTGTATTAGCCTGGCTCTCACCCCTAGGGGAACTCCCCGAAAACAATCCCGTTAAAAGAAAAACATCCAGGAGTGTTGATGAGCACGAGACACGAGATCCTTGGAAAGTTTCCTTCCACCGTTTTTTTCCTCTTTGAAACTCGCAAAACAAGCAGCGGTGAAAACCAAGTCCTTCTGCCACAGAGCAGAGAATCTCCAGCCTCAGCAAATAACCTTACACACAATACAAATCACAACAAACGCTATTGCAGCACAGCTAAAGCCTAGCGCAACTAACTTTATACACAATACAAATCACAACTACAGTCATTACAGCACAGCTAAAGCTTAGTAAGCAGGTACAATACCAGGGACACATGCAAAAACAGGTCTCCTCTCTCATGATGTAGAAATATTTCCACAGCTTGTTGTTCAGTGGAACGGTCCTGACTGTGAAGAGATGAAATAAAAGTGAAGCTTTGAAGCGTTTACACGCCGCGGAGGTAGAATAAAAGTCCTTTGGGTCATATATAATACAGGAGCAGAACACGTGAAATGATTTTTCATATGCTGACTGCGGACCAACAAATCAAGCGTTCAAGTGCAAAAGGACAAATTTCAAGCTCAGTTAAAAGAACGTTCCCTTTGATCCCCATATGGACCCCTTCAGGAGGGGTTTAAATGTTGTCCCATCTGGTTCGGTCAAACATGGTAAACAAAAACATATTAAAATCAGTTACATTCGCATAAACGCAATTTCGCCAGGGCTCACAAAGGTATTTCAGAAGGGTCCTCGACCACAATTTCCCAGAAACTTTCTCCTCCTTCATAACAATTAATGCAGCACATGTGGATATCGCTGGAGGAAACACACATGCGCACACATACACACACGCACACACACACGCGCTCATACACAAACACACACGTGCACACACACGCTCATACACAAACACACACGCACGCACATACACACACACACGCTCATACACAAAGACACAGACGCATGCAAATGCAAAGAATGGACCGCAGATTCTGAAGACAGATTTCAGGGTTCCGGAACTGGAACCAATGATGTCATAATGACCCCGCAGGCCCGTGTGCCACACAAGCAGAACAGAACATGGCCGACTCCTGCTGCAACGTCTTTCTCAAGGGCATAAAGGAAATCCTGTGGACCTCACTGAACACCGAAAGGCTTTCTAACCGCTCTGACACACAGACGGAAAAGGAATCACAGAACACAAACGCACAGGGAAAGCAGTGTCCTATCATGGTTAGGGAACTGGGCTTGTGGCCTAGAGGTTGCGGGTTTGATTCCCAGTTGGGGAACTGCTGTTGTAGCCTTTGGGCAAGGTATTGTAACCTCCATTGCTTCAGCGTACATCCAGCTGTGTAAATGAACAGTATGTTAAAAATGCAGGCCGTGTAAGTTTGTCTGGATAAGCGCGTCTGCTAAATGTCTGAACGTAAATACGGATTACTTCGAGGTTACACAACCGAGCGGCCAGTCTTTCATTTGTTTCAGACTCTTAAACACACGGCAGAGATGCTGAGCGCGAAATTAGCAGTTGCGTGTTATCTGCACGCATGTGGCGTGTTTAGAAAGCGGGGGGGGGGGGGGGGTCTTAGAATGGCATGTCCAACCAAAGGCACTCTTTCACAGTCTGATGACGTGAACCATGTCATTAGCGGACTGTTACCATAGCGGTGGGACACAATCAGCCAATCACACGAGGGATTGGTTTGGGTTTAATCCAGCCAGAGTACCCTGAGTCTCTCCAGCCAATCACGTCTGCCTTCGCATCAGGTGCCAACAGGTCACCAGGTCACATAAGCTAGAGATGTTCCTGTCCTTTGATCTGCACTGGCTCCCACCTGTGCAACTGTGTTACCTGTAGAATCAGCCTCCCCCTGTAGTTGACCGCATTGGAAGAGAGCATGTGATCCAGGTACAGCCCTCCTGGACTCAACAGGCATGAGTAAATATCACAAAACAGGGAGGGGGAAAGAAAAGAAGAAAAAAAAAAAAAAGCGAGAAATTGTTTTTAACAAAATGGCGCACCAAATTTTTTAAAAAGCTCCGCCCTCGTCACTGGAAACCCTGCGGTTTTATTGGCCTCTGTGCCCTGTCATGGGGGACCAGAAACCGTGATCTTCTGGGGTCTCAAAGCGGGGGGGGGGGGGGGGGGGGGGGGATGGGGGGGCAGAATTAATGTGAGCACACATCCTGTCTGGCTGTCGTTTGGAACAAAGTCACCCCTGTCCCGCTTCCTAACCCCCACCCCCCCCCCACCACCTAAAAACCATAATTGCCAAACCGACAGCCGCCAAAACAGCCCCCTAAAAAGTCCCTCAGCATGAAACACGGGAGAATGAGCCATTAACACACCACAAACAGCAGGCTAGACTGCACATAAAGCTCACCCAACACAACGCCCAGGCTACTGTTCCAGGTTTTAAAAAAAAAAAAAAACATAATATTGAAAGTGAATGGCATCACATTATAATCTCTAACACTTCCTCAAAATAACTGAATCAGCTAAATTAAACACAGCAATAACACATCGGGGAGTGAACTGTGTATTTCCAATAGGCTTTCAGTGTTTAAACTTCAGCAGGCCAAATCCCACATGATATTAAATGCTAACCCCGTGAGCAAAAGCTGGGATCTATAAGTCTAGAGGGGTGGAAGTCGAGGCTGAGAGGCGTTTTGATGTAAATTAACTAGGTTAACCCCGATTTTGCTCAGTTTGGCCTGGTTACATCCTAGTCAGCTATGAACCCAAAAGGAGTGATTGGTTAACATAACTGATGGATCCTGTTACAACACAAATTGTTTGGTAGGTTCGAATTACACTTATTGATCATAAATGGGGCTGTGAACCTTGGCGATACATCACACTGTTGTGTTCCTGAGAGTGACATTGATGTTCTCCACTCCTGTCCATCGCTACGAATAAGAGCACATGCCAAGCGCTGTTTAACGTTACGCAATGTAATGCATCTGCAGTGCATTCTGGGGAGTGTTCCACACGGCCTTGGCCAAGGTCAAAGGATCCGGGGAGCAATCAGTCAGTCATTAGGCCCTGTCAATCAACCCGGGAGTAATTAGTCGCCAAAGTGTGCTCCAGTTACGGGGTATGAGGAGAACTGGGCAAGCCAAGGGATGAGGACCAGGTCTTATTATGGTCTGGAATCACGCGCGAATGTCGTTAGCGAACGGAACGCGGCGCAGGATGTGGACGCGGTCCACGGTCGTGTGAGGTTGTGGTCAGACAGCTGGGCATGGCCACACGGCAGGCCCCGATTGGCTCTACGGGTGTGTGAAGGGGGAGCACGCGCTATTGGTCAGTCCGAGCGTGCCATGTGAGTCTGTGTTCGCTGGGCAGGTCACGGCCCTGTAGGTGGAGTCAGGCCTGTTGATCGCTCATGTCCAAGGGAACAGGAAGAGGAAGAGGGGGAGGATGTGAAGAGGGGGGCTGGGGGGGGGGGGGGGGGTTCGTCTAAGGACACCCAATCCTTAGCCTGGTCCCGGCCGAGGCAGGATGATGACAGTCCCACTCTGTCTGTCTGTCTGTCTTTGGCCGTCTGTCAGCAGACTATTCCTGACCCCTGTAACGGGACACTCCTTCCTTCTTCCTCTGGAATGGACCCCCACCCCCCTGTAAAATCCACCCCCACCCTCACCCATTGTCAGCTGTCCATCTCCAACATCCTGTCACCTCGGTCATGCCCCCCCACCCCCACCAACCACCAAACCCCAAGCCCCACCACCTCAACACCTAAAAACTCAGTGTCACAGCTTGTCCCACAAGCGTGTGGAGTTTGAGGGTTTGAGGGCCTTTTGGGGGTGCAGGGATGCCTGCACCCAAGGTTTTTGTCAGCCGACTCCTAGAGACCCCACATCATCGTTTGAAGATCTCCAGATCTCCTGCATCACACAAACTCACCACCACAGTTCCAACGGCAACAGGGCCATCTCTAACCCTAAACCCAGCTTTCATTTGAGCAACTTCACAACAACGCTACAGGCCCAGAGCTGGAAAACTCAATAAAAACATGGTAGATTAAGCCACTGAGCGCTTTCCCAGAGTGGAATTCAAAAGCCTTTGGCAAAGTAAATTAATGCACAATTGTCTGGAAAAACAAAGCTGTTAAAAAAACTACAGAATATTCAATACTTCTAAAATTCCAGGGATATAAATGTTGGTTACACCGCAGCTAAAAGTAGAATCGGGAAAAATTCACATGCAAACGAAACACGGATCTGTGTGTGTACACGTGCATGGAGAGAAGAGGACTTGTGAAATAAACTGCTAATTTTATCTATGAAGGGTCTGTTCCCTCCTGAGAGTTATATCCGATCACAGGCTGACCTTGATGGGACAGATGAGTGATTTCGGTTCTGAGAGTCCTAAGATTTTTCTTCCACGTGCTACGTGTATTGTTGACTGACTTTCATTCACTTTCAGCCTGTTTGATCCTCTCTCTCTCCTCTGCTAGCATCCATGTAAAGTAGGCGGGGTCCTACAGGAGTGCAGAGGGGGCGTGTCACTTCCCTGGCCCCTCCCACAACACACAGTATTGGTCAAGATTCTGCACTACAGAAAAAGGGACAGGGATCTTGGTGCTGGATTCTTGGCAGATAACAGTGTCTGGAGTACGTTGGAGTTGCTGACATCCAGTTACTCACTCACTAACTCTCCCTCTCTCACACACACACACACACACACACACACACACACACCCACGTGTACGCACGTGTACACACAAAAAACAAATACAAACACACACTCACTCATTTACTCATTCAGACACACACACACTCTCACACACACACACACACACACACACACACACACACACACACACACACACTCTCACACACACACACACACACACACTCTCACACACACACACACACACACACACACACACACACACACACAGGAATGAAATGTAAAAAGCAGAGTGAGGAGGTGATCCGAAGCCCAGACTGACTCTGACCTTCGTGGAGGACTTTTCCTCGTCCCGGGAGGGGGCATTAATACTGCCAGCAGGAACGTTTCGGGGGGGGGGGAGAAAGCGAGAAAATGAGGAACACAGACCGAGCTGCACGCCGCGTCCGTTCCCCCCCCCCCGCCCCACCGCCCGCTACAATCAAGAGCCCACAGATTCACCAGGGAACAGCAGAAGCAGCGGGAACCCAGGGTTCGCTTACACTTGGCCAGCAACGCTGTGGTCGGTTCCAACCCAAAAAATGTCCCTCAAGAACAAGGTAAAAGGAAGGTTAAAAAAAAAAAACAATGGCAACAAGGACAAAGTTGTCTGTCATTGTCCACGGGCCCTTGTGAACAGACAGATCTGCTCACAGACACTCCTCAGAACGAAAACACAGCCCACATCCATTTTTTATCCTACACAGCCCCATCAGACGGCTGTGTAGGAAACGTTTCAAACGATTTTACTGTTCTGTGCTCCAGCGCTGATGGGCAGTTCCTCTGCAATTAATAATGCAGAAAACCCAGTAATTAGCCAAAGTAATACAAACTCTGCAGCTGTTCACACAAGGGGACTTGTAGAGTAATTAGCTGAGAATTCACTGATTGTCTAACCCAATGAAACAGATAATTAGTCTGAATACCATGTGCGATGGTTTATAAAATCAGTGTAAATCCTTGCCTGTTAAAAAGCCAGTAATGCTGGGAGATGATGAAGCACGATGCTATCTGCTGACTGACTAATTTGCTTTAAAAGCCCTCAGTCTTGGCTGGCCTTTTCTCCCTCACCCCTTGTCTGTTTTGGGCCGGACGTCACATCCAACAGCTCAAGGTGACTCCTACACTCCCCCCCCCCCCCTTCCCCAAAAGACCCCAACAGCCTGACCGCCACAGCATTCGGCTGGCGAGTGCCATCCCCCCCACAGGAGGCTAAAGTTTCACACGGGGGTCCAGGGATCGCAGGGAATTCTAAAAGGACAGAGCGGCAGGACACAGAGGCGGGAAAAAGCAACCAGGTCAGCTCATTCTCTCCTCTGCAGAGGACCCGCTCTGCACCACAGAACCCTCTACTGTCCCACGGAACCCTGGACTGTTCCGCACGGAACTTCATCTGCACTGGAGCCATTGTCCCACGGAACCCTGGACTGTTCCGCACGGAACTTCATCTGCACTGGAGCCATTGTCCTACGGAACCCTCGACTGTTCTGCACGGAACTTCATCTGCACTGGAGCCATTGTCCTATGGAACCCTCGACTGTTCCGCACGGAACTTCATCTGCACTGGAGCCATTGTCCTACGGAACTCTCAGCTATGTCACGACAGAACCCCCCGTATTCTTCAGAACCCTCTTCTGGCTCACAGAGTCTTTATTCCACAGAGCCCTTCATGCCTTTCCCCAAACACACACCCACCCCCCCCCAAAGAACCCTTGTCCCTTCCAGAGAGAACCTAAATCAAAAGCCATGCATTGCTGCCGTGAGACTAGGCCTTCGGCAACCCGTCCGGGTTCCAGACATAATAATCAAATTAAGGTAAAGACAAACTATGATTATCCACTTAAAGGTGCCAAAGCGAAACCAAGTAGCCGTGTTTATTCACATGGCCGCGGTACTGCTGGGTTTGGCAGCGGCAGACACGCTGCAGTCTGCTGACCCCTATTTTAATAACCTCTGGTTCACCAAGGGAGCTCCGCTGGCTTTTTAAACATTGGACAAGGACCTTCCTGCGATTGAACTTTCGGCTTAACCTTCCAGGCTGGAGGCTTAGACCTCCGGGCTTGGCTTCGCGCAGTAATTCACTCAAAACATTCAAAATATCCTCTCGTTTTTTCCATACAGGACCAATATGGTTTTGCACAATACTTCCCAAAGTTTTGCTGGACCTCTCACTAGTCATAAAAACACTCACTGTTTCATGTTTTAGCATAGAATCCCACATCCTTGCGCAAATCTGTAAAACACACTCCATTATTCATTTTTTATGCACAAAAAACAAACAATCCTCATACCACCTGTAGTTCCCCATACACGTTCTATATCAGTTCTATTTGCTACAGTATTTCAGACAGGCAATAGGCTATGGAGTAAGAGGTATGTGAGTTTGTATGTTAAAACACAGACTGGAGACACATTTGTGAAATATGTAGTGATTCATTAATCCTTTGAAGAGTAGGTTTTTTGTAATTTTTTTTCTTCCAAAATCCAGTGTTCTATTTAAGTGCAGATTTGTTAAGATTTCATGAAATTCCTTTGTCTTGGAAAAACAAGCCATCTGTGTTAAATCGGTATCACTTTACATGCACTACATGCCATAAATCTGACATTACACCATCGTGGTGACATTACACCTGACATAACCAGCCATGACAGCCTATTACAGCTTATGACAGGTGTCATAACACTGTCACAATGCACGCACCAATCACTGTGTGACATTTATTTTTACCACATGCATTACTATGCTGTTATGGCATTTTAAGCTGTAATACGCTGTCACAACCGATTATGGCTGCAAATGTTGTGGAAAAACATATTTGCGTGCGTCTCTTTCGAGTGGAAAAATTGGCGGTATTTTCGACTCAGCAGACAGCTCGGTGAGACCCGGGGAGACTCGATAAGACTCGGTGAGACATGGGGAGACACGGGGAGACACTGCACCGAGGCGTGGGGCGGGGGGGGGGGGGGGGGGGGTGACAGTGAAGAACGGGGGAAAGAGACCTGACCCTTTGTTTTGACACAGCTGCTCTAAAAGTGACGGGAGAGATCACGTCTGGTTTGCCCTTTGGGTGGGGGGGGGCAGGGGGGGTGTGAATCACATGAGCCAAACACCCAGACGAACGCTGGCAATACAATAGCGGCGAGAGCTGACTCATTCAGATGGTCCGTGTTATTTATTTATTTATTTTCGTTTGCTTTCTTGCCGCAGTTGGCAATTAGTCTCGCTTTTGTTTCCAATTTTAGACAAAGAAACTCCGAACGGGGAAAACGACTTCAATTGTCTAAATGGACAACAGGTTTCTCCCATGAACCCCTCAGGAAAAAAAAAAAAACACTTACGCTTATTTGCAGGAAATGAGAGACAAATAGCTTTGAAAATAGCCATAATAGCCTGCACAACACTGGAGGAATTTCTGACATTTAGACTGTAGCAATTCCAGACTTTTACTGCCTTATTACTGTGTGTTTAATTAAAGCCATTAGCCACAGTCCCTCCTCAAAAAACAAAAAAAAAACAAAAAAAACAAACAGGTGATTTCTTTTAAAAAGGCACTTCCAACTCAAGGCCTCAGTACCAGTCTTAGTGAAAAAGTGAAAGTCACATGGTCCACGGTAACCATGGCAGCTATCTTTGGCCTGCCGGACAACATTCCCAGCTTTTCCGTGCGGTCACATCTGGGAGGATCCATTGTTATTCCTTCACAGAGTGAGCCATACAGCTTCACTCGCTGCCATTCCAAATTCCCAACATTCCGGAGGACGCTGGCCATCCTGGCGTTCGTCAGCAACAGAACGCAGAAGGGCACAGGCATCCATCTTCCTTAGGGTCATAAAGAGAGCACCAGCCAGCCAGCCAGGCCCTGTACCTCACACACACTTGCACACACACGCGCACACACACACACACACACAAATATACACACGCACACACACACACCTTATTCCACCCCAGCCTCCCCAGACCCCTCTCACCATCACCTCCACCTGGGGGTTCCACTGAACACACCGAGGAGGGGGTGACCTTTCACCTTGAACCCTCTCCTGAACTACAGTGGCGTCACCATAGTAACGCGGGCCAAAACGCACAGAAATGCAGACCAAGCGCTTTGTGCGGACACCAAAGGGGGGGGGGGGGGGGGGTCCTTCAGCTTAAAGAGCGGCCAATCAGACACACCTTCGCCCGGCTGCTTCTGGACATCGCATTTCCGTTACCGCCATGGAGCCTTTCCGAAGCATTGCAGCTGCGCCCGCCCACCCGCCAAGAGTCCTACGGAACCCCCCCCCCCACCCCAAAACACCAGCGCCTGAGTGAGGCTGTGACTGACAGGTCCTAGGCCAACTGGCCTACTGCCAGTGCGTGAGGAACACAGGCCATTGCTGTAGCTGCTGCGTCCACCGACACCGAAACCCCGCTGCTGGCGTTCCCGGCCAAGAAAGATCAGGTTCTTAAAAACAGCTTTTCCCTCCTTTTTCTCTGAATTTTGGAAGCCCAGTTATGGACCTGCTCTGATACCAGATACCCAGCCATAACTGCTGGAGACCAGACCACGGGAGCCCAGAATGAACACCGCTGCCCCCTGTGCTGTCTGGACCCCTCCAGGGACGCAAAACCAAATGCGTCCCGTCCCTGCAGATCGGTCGGCCACAGTCAGCGCTGGCGCGGGTCAGATTCGGGCCGAGTCCGCGGTGCTCAGCCACGGTGCTTTTACCGAGTGAGCCACCCAGCAGCCCCTGGAAGAGCGTTTCCACGGGACGAGCCATCCAGCAGCCACGTTCACCACTAATTTAACTACCCCAATCCTCACAGCTCCTTGCCTGCTCCTGCATCCTCAGCGCCCCCCGCAACACATCCCCGAAAAACCACCTGTCCCCTCCGTCAGGTGACAATCCGTCCTGCGCAAATGCCACTGCGCTGCCCCTAACCTGCCAATGCGTGAAGCCAGGGGCGTGTCTGAGCATGCACAGTCTGGAGTCCAGACCATGGACACATGAGAGAGAGACACATTTAGGGAATAAGGAGCAGGGGGACGGGGGATTTGGGGGGTTAATGAAAGACTAAATTTAACCCATACCGACTGGACAGGACTTAAACAATTATTGGGGGGGGGGGGGGGGGGTTGCAAATCCATACTTGCTAATACAATAATACCCTCTTTTTTCCAGACCCAGGAGGGCAGGAATGTATTTTGGCGGGGCGAGAAGACGGTTTTTGTGGAAGCGCTGTCCCCAGGCAAATTAAGAGAATTTAAAAACGTTTTTGTGACAAGCGGAACGTTCCTACACAGCCGAGGAGCAGAAAGGGTAAATAAGCAAATAAAATAAACAAATTAAAATAATCAGGTGCTGACAAAGCAAAGAATTCTCCAGAAGTACAGTTCGGATCCCAGGGAGGATCCAGTTGAGGGTTGACGGTAAAAAGTTTTACGGTGTGACGAGGATCACGCAGGACAGTCGCCGGCACCTCCCCGGACTATCCGCTTCCCTCCCGTTTTCCCCCCTCTGTCATCGCCATGGCGACGGATTAAACATCTGGGCACCAGCATCAGTGAACAGGCTGACTGACCGATCCAGCAGCACTGAGGTCAAACCGGGAGGGGGGGAGGGTTTGGTGGGGGGGTGGCGGGAGGGGGGGAGGGTTTGGTGGGGGGGTGGCGGGAGGGGGGGAGGGTTTGGTGGGGGGGGTGGGAGTTTTAGAGGGTGACACGGGGACGAGACTGCAGAGATTTGGGCCTAATGAGAAACACAGGTCCCGGCTCCGGGTTCCAGTTAAGAAAGGAAGTGCAGAACGCAGAGTCCTGCCAACGGGTGCCCGCTGCACGATCGCATCAGTACGGCGGGTACAGGAAATGCCCTGGCGCCGCTACGCTAAGATACCGCGGTGCAAAGGCTCATGGGATTGCCAGCAGCAGCAGCAGCAGGGAGGACAAAAAATAATTTAATCCCTGCTACACTCAGAAGCTGAATGGAAGAGAAGTATCCATCATAGTTCTACAATAAAGGATTAACTTCCTCCCCTCACATCTGCAGACCAGCACATCGCCACATGAAGACTTCCCACTTAACATACTTGAGACTGGGCTGCCTAACCCCCTTCCTGGGGATCTACTGTCCTGTAGGTCTTCGCCCCAACTCTTAACAAAGCATATCTCATTCAACGGCTTGTTGAGCTGCTAATCAGTAGAATCAGGTGTGCCAAATTCGGGGTTCAAATGAAAACCTACAGGACGACAGATCTCCAGGAACACGGGTTTAGTCAGCCCTGAAGATGTATATCAGCACTACACAACTCCAGGTCCTGAAGGCCACAGTGTCTGCAGGCATTACCCACCTAATTTCCCTAATTACTTTACCTGCTTGGTTCAGGAAGAGAGCTCATTACTGAAATCAGGTGATGTAGTAAAGTGGCTGCAGTAAAGACCTGCAGATGCTGCTGCCCTCAAGACCTGGAGTTCAGTAGCCCCCGATACACATCCTACCTCAGGACTGATGATCGGGCATGGAGATTGGGCCAAATGAACCGCCTGCACACAGCGCTCTGATTGGCTCCCGTAGTCACAAGAGCGGGTCGCACGTGCTCTCATTCGTGTCCGCCTGCCCGCCTGCCAAAACAGATGGGGAACACTCGGGTCATCTTCTCAAAGAAGGACGTTTAATGAAAGGCAGAGTGTTTACTGTAGGCATAGAGAGAAAGCCCACCCGTTATCCTTCCACTGCTCGGAGTGATGCATGCTGGGTACCAGAGCGTTCCTAACCCAGGCACACGCCGGCTTAGGAGCCAGGCTTTTAATACCGATGTTGACGTTTAACTGACAAGCTATCGCCGGAGAGGGCCTTCGGAGGACAACAATGCCCCCTTTCTCTCCCTCCAGGACAGTTTAGGAGATCAGTCCAGGCCCCCCATCTGTTTCCCATTGACTTTATTTTTCACTCTCTTTAAAAAAAAAACCCCATTTCTAGTGTGATCTACCGTATGTATAATCTTGTTTTCCTGGCAGGCGAAGTTTATTGCGTACGACGTTCCCGTTCGGTGTTTGATCTTCGCTCGGCGAGTCGCCGTCCGCGGGGGGGAAGGGGGGGGGGGGGCTGCCCGCGCGCTATCGGTTGTTTGTTCTCCACCTCGTCCCGAAACCATCGCGCCGCAGGCACACAGCGAGGCCCGTTTCAGCCTCCGTCCCCCTTTGACTCCTCGCCCTCGCCCTTTCTCTGCCCCCCCCCCCCCCCCGGCCCCCCACCCCCCACCTTCCGACCCGTGTTTTGCTTTCGCTCGTTCGCTCGCAGTGTTTTTGTCTCCTCTAACCGGTTCCTAGCGGTGTGTCTCTCTCTCTCTCTCTCTCTCTCTCTCTCTCTTTTTTTTGACCCGTTGATTTATGCCCCCGATTCCGCGGGTTTGTTGTTTTCCTTGGTCCGCGCGCGTGCGCCGCTTTCCCTTTCAGATCAGGTGGAGGTCCGAGGTCAAAGGTCAGTCTGCGGTGGCGCATGGAAGGAGGGGAGCCCCCCCAGGTTGATAGATGGGGTGCCGACTGAGAGGAACGAAATGACAAGGAGGAGAGAGATACGCAAGACTGAATACATCAGGGCCGCTCTCTGACACCTCCGTAGGGCTCACTCAGGCCGATCTCCCACACCTCCGTACAGCTCACTCAGGCCGATCTCCCACACCTCCGTACAGCTCACTCAGACCGATCTCCGGCACCTCCGTAGGGCTCACTCAGACCGATCTCCGGCACCTCCGTAGGGCTCACTCAGGCCGCTCTCCCACACCTCCGTAGGGCTCACTCAGGCCGATCTCCGGCACCTCCGTAGGGCTCACTCAGGCCGCTCTCTGGCACCTCCGTAGGGCTCACTCAGGCCGATCTCCCACACCTCCGTACAGCTCACTCAGGCCGATCTCCCACACCTCCGTACAGCTCACTCAGACCGATCTCCGGCACCTCCGTAGGGCTCACTCAGGCCGATCTCCGGCACCTCCGTACAGCTCACTCAGGCCGCTCTCCCACACCTCCGTAGGGCTCACTCAGGCCGATCTCCCACACCTCCGTAGGGCTCACTCAGGCCGATCTCCCACACCTCCGTAGGGCTCACTCAGGCCGATCTCCGGCACCTCCGTAGGGCTCACTCAGGCCGCTCTCTGGCACCTCCGTAGGGCTCACTCAGGCCGATCTCCGGCACCTCCGTAGGGCTCGCTTCTGCAGCCGCACGCCCAGCTGAGAGGCTTCTCAACGGCACCTCATACACCAGAGAGTGGGGTAAAGCAGAGCCCTATTAAATAAAAACCCCAAAAGCTGAACAGTGACACTGACAGCGGGAGGGTAACTACGTGTTGGAGCTGAGAGGTCTTCAGCAGACCAAACTGAGACCTGCCCCGTAGCATCGAACGCGTCTCTGGTGTTTAGATTCTGTGGTTCGGTGTTGGTGAAGCCGTCCGCGAGCGTCGCATCGAATTATCCTCCAGGGCTGCGGGGACAGTGGAGAAGTCTTATGGTTTTGGTTGGAAAACATTTAGAGAGAGAGAGAGAGAGAGAAAAAAATAATAATAACAATAGAAAAAAAAAAGCCCAGTGAAAACAGCTCTGGTTCAATGCTCGGAGATCTCTCCGTTCCAAACACATAAGAAAGGTGAGGCTGAGAGCGTGTGGTTGGACGGGAAGGAGGAGAGAGAGAGAGAGAGAGAGAGAGAGAGAGAGAGACAGAGAGAGAGAGAGAGAGAGAGAGAGAGAGAGAGAGAGAGAGGATCGCACGCTTTTCACACTGAGCGCGCTGGCAGAACGCTGGTCTTTTGCCTCCAAACTCCGCGGCTGCCATGACTACAGGCGCTGCAAACCCCCCCCCAACCTCCCACCCCCCATGGGGCTGTCCCACAATGCATCTGTTTACTCTCGGAATAATACTCGCGCTGCATCGTTCCTGACAGGGAAGGCAAACATAACCCAGCTATGATCCTTTCATGTTTATACCCCCCATGCCTGAAACCCATTACAAGGGGAACGGAAAGGAGAGAGAGGTTTGAACCCGGGAGAAGTCTTTCACCAAAAATGTTCAACAAAAAGAATTCTGTAAAACATTCCTGTGGAGCATTTGTATCAATGTCATGCTCTTTTAGATTTTGGCCTCAATTTCATAAAACAATAAGCAAGTAAATATAGATCGCCCAAGTTTTCTTCCAATGATCAGATCCATTTCTCAATTGTTTTTGGCACACGTAAAGACAGGCCACAGATATTCCGTGGTTATTTCAAACGAAACTTGAAATGGAGTCTTTACATAATCATCACGGGCCTTGGAAGACCAGCATTCAGTGAAGAAAAACGATCCAGAATCAGGTAATAAAAATAAAGACACTGCAGCATATAGGGCTTCTACAGGCCCGGTATAACCCTAAAATCTGAATTTCTCTCTGGGGTGGGTAACGCAGCAACTGCTTCACAGAAAATAACTCTGGTCACAGTCCCACCTGGCTTATAAGGCTACTGAGGGTCTGAACCTGAAGCCCACAAAACAGAGGCTCAGGGAGAGAAAAGGAGAGAAGATAGAGAGACGTGTGTGTGTCATTGTGTGTGTGTGTGTGTGTCTGTGTGTTTGCGAGAGAATGTGTGCGTGTGTGTGTGTGAGAGAGAGAGAATGTGTGCGTGTGTTGTGAATGTGTGTGTGTGTGTTAGTATGTGTGCATGCGTGTGTGTATGTGCGTGTTTGTGCATGCGTGCGTGCGTGCATGCATGCGAGCGAGCGTGTGTGTGTGTGTGTGTGTTGTGAGTGTGTGTGTGTGTGTATGCGCGTGTTTGTGCATGCGTGCGTGCGTGCGTGCATGCGAGCGAGCGTGTGTGTGTGTTGTGAGTGTGTGTGTAGTGAATGCATGTCATTTCCAAGGCGTACTGCTGATGTTTGATGTAGTTTCGCTTCAGCAGTACAGTCACATATG
>CM077286.1:6378520-6440350 GCA_039654925.1 Anguilla pacifica
GACACAGCTGCTCTAAAAGTGACGGGAGAGATCACGTCTGGTTTGCCCTTTGGGTGGGGGGGGGGGCAGGGGGGGGGTGATGAATCGCATGAGCCAAACACCCAGACGAACGCTGGCAATACAACAGCGGCGAGAGCTGACTCATTCAGATGGTCCGTGTTATTTATTTATTTATTTTTGTTTGCTTTCTTGCCGCAGTTGGCAATTAGTCTCGCTTTTGTTTCCAATTTTAGACAAAGAAACTCCGAACGGGGAAAACGGCTTCAATTGTCTAAATGGACAACAGGTTTCTCCCATGAACCCCTCAGGAAAAAAAAAAACACTTACGCTTATTTGCAGGAAATGAGAGACAAATAGCTTTGAAAATAGCCATAATAGCCTGCACAACACTGGAGGAATTTCTGACATTTAGACTGTAGCAATTCCAGACTTTTACTGCCTTATTACTGTGTGTTTAATTAAAGCCATTAGCTCCAGTCCCTCCTCAAAAAACAAAAAAAAAAACAAACAGGTGATTTCTTTTAAAAAGGCACTTCCAACTCAAGGCCTCAGTACCAGTCTTAGTGAAAAAGTGAAAGTCACATGGTCCGCGGCAACCATGGCAGCTATCTTTGGCCTGCCGGACAACATTCCCAGCTCTTCCGAGCGGTCACATCTGGGAGGATCCATTGTTATTCCTTCACAGAGTGAGCCATACAGCTTCACTCGCTGCCATTCCAAATTCCCAACATTCCAGAGGACGCTGGCCATCCTGGCGTTCGTCAGCAACAGAACGCAGAAGGGCACAGGCATCCATCTTCCTTAGGGTCATAAAGAGAGCACCAGACAGCCAGCCAGGCCCTGTACCTCACACACACACGTGCACACACACGCGCACACACAAATATACACACGCACACACACACACCTTATTCCACCCAGCCTCCCCAGTCCCCTCTCACCATCACCTCCACCTGGGGGTTCCTCTGAACACGCCGAGGAGGGGGTGACCTTTCACCTTGAACCCTCTCCTGAACTACACTGGCGTCACCATAGTAACGCGGGCCAAAAGCACAGAAATGCAGACCAAGGGACACCAAAGGGGGGGGGGGGGTCCTTCAGCTTAAAGAGCGGCCAATCAGACACACCTTCGCCCGGCTGCTTCTGGACATCGCGTTTCCGTTGCCACCATGGAGCCTTTCCGAAGCATTGCAGCTGCGCCCGCCCACCGCCAAGAGTCCTACGGAACCCCCCCCCATCCCCCAAAACACCAGCGCCTGAGTGAGGCTGTGACTGACAGGTCCTAGGCCAACTGGCCTACTGCCAGTGCGTGAGGAACACAGGCCATTGCTGTAGCTGCTGCGTCCACCGACACCGAAACCCCGCTGCTGACATTCCCGGCCAAGAAAGATCAGGTTCTTAAAAACAGCTTTTCCCTCCTTTTTCTCTGAATTTTGGAAGCCCAGTTATAGACCTGCTCTGATACCAGATACCCAGCCATAACTGCTGGAGACCAGACCACGGGAGCCCAGTATGAATGCCGCTGCCCCCCCGTGCTGTCTGAACCCTCCAGGGACACAAAACCAAGTGTGTCCCGTCCCTGCAGATCGGTCGGCCACAGTCAGCGCTGGCGCGGGTCAGATCCGGGCCGAGTCCGCGGTGCTCAGCCACGGTGCTTTTACCGAGTGAGCCACCCAGCAGCCCCTGGAAGAGCGTTTCCACGGGACGAGCCATCCAGCAGCCACGTTCACCACTAATTTAACTACCCCAATCCTCACAGCTCCTTGCCTGCTCCTGCATCCTCAGCGCCCCCCGCAACACATTCCCTGAAAAACCACCTGTCCCCTCCGTCAGGTGACAATCCGTCCTGCGCAAATGCCACTGCACTGCCCCTAACCTGCCAATGCGTGAAGCCAGGGGCGTGTCTGAGCATGCTCAGTCTGGAGTCCAGACCATGGACACATGAGAGAGAGACACATTTAGGGAATAAGGAGCAGGGGAGACAGGGGATTTGGGGGGTTAATGAAAGACTAAATTTAACCCATGCCGACTGGATGGGACTTAAACAATTATTGGGGGGGGGGGTTGCAAATCCATACTTGCTAATACAATAATACCCTCTTTTTTCCAGACCCAGGAAGGCAGGAATGTATTTTGGCGGGGCGAGAGAACGGTTTTTGTGGAAGCGCTGTCCCCAGGCGAATTAAGAGAATTTAAAAACTTTTTTGTGACAAACACGGCTGAGGAGCAGAAAGGGCAAATAAGCAAATAAAATAAACAAATTAAAATAATCAGGTGCTGACAAAGCAAAGAATTCTCCAGAAGTACAGTTCGGATCCCAGGGGAGGATCCAGTTGAGGGTTGACGGTAAAAAGTTTTACGGTGTGACGAGGATCACGCAGGACAGTCGCCGCCACCTCCCCGGACTATCCGCTTCCCTCCCGTTTTCCCCCTCTGTCATCGCCATGGCGACGGATTAAACATCTGGGCACCAGCATCAGTGAACAGGCTGACTGACCGACCCAGCAGCACTGAGGTCAAACCGGGAGGGGGGGAGGGTTTGGTGGGGGGGGGGGGGGGGGGGGGGAGTTTTAGAGGGTGACACGGGGACGAGACTGCAGAGATTTGGGCCTAATGAGAAACACAGGTCCCGGCTCCGGGTTCCAGTTAAGAAAGGAAGTGCAGAACGCAGAGTCCTGCCAACGGGTGCCCGCTGCACGATCGCATCAGTACGGCGGGGTACAGGAAATGCCCTGGCGCCGCTACGCTAAGATACCGCGGTGCAAAGGCTCATGGATAGCCAGCAGCAGCAGCAGGGAGGACAAAAAATAATTTAATCCCTGCTACACTCAGAAGCTGAATGGAAGAGAAGTATCCATCATAGTTCTACAATAAAGGATTAACTTCCTCCCCTCACATCTGCAGACCAGCACATCGCCACATGAAGACTTCCCACTTAACATACTTGAGACTGGGCTGCCTAACCCCCTTCCTGGGGATCTACTGTCCTGTAGGTCTTCGCTCCAACTCTTAACAAAGCACATCTCATTCAACGGCTTGTTGAGCTGCTAATCAGTAGAATCAGGTGTGCCAAATTCGGGGTTCAACTGAAAACCTACAGGATGACAGATCTCCAGGAACAGGGGTTTAGTCAGCCCTGAAGATGTATATCAGCACTACACAACTCCAGGTCCTGAAGGCCACAGTGTCTGCAGGCATCACCCACCTAATTTCCCTAATTATTTTACCTGCTTGGTTCAGGAAGAGATCTCATTACTGAAATCAGGTGATGTAGTAAAGTGGCTGCAGTAAAGACCTGCAGATGCTGCTGCCCTCAAGACCTGGAGTTCAGTAGCCCCCGATACACATCCTACCTCAGGACTGATGATCGGGCACGGAGATTGGGCCAAATGAACCGCCTGCACGCAGCGCTCTGATTGGCTCCCGTAGTCACAAGAGCGGGTCGCACGTGCTCTCATTCGTGTCCGCCTGCCCACCTGCCAAAACAGATGGGGAACACTCGGGCCATCTTCTCAAAGAAGGACGCTTAATGAAAGGCAGAGTGTTTACTGTAGGCATAGAGAGAAAGCCCACCGTTATCCTTCCACTGCTCGGAGTGATGCATGCTGGGTAACCAGAGCGTTCCGAACCCAGGCACACGCCGGCTTAGGAGCCAGGCTTTTAATACCGATGTTGACGTTTTAAAAATTGACAAGCTATCGCCGGAGAGGGCCTTCGGAGGACAACAATGCCCCCTTTCTCTCCCTCCAGGACAGTTTAGGAGATCAGTCCAGGCCCCCCATCTGTTTCCCATTGACTTTATTTTTCACTCTCTTTAAAAAAAAACCCATTTCTAGTGTGATCTACCGTATGTATAATCTTGTTTTCCTGGCAGGCGAAGTTTATTGCGAACGACGGCCCCGTTCGGCGTTTGATCTTCGCTCGGCGAGTCGCCGTCCGCGGGGGGGGGGGGCAGGGGGGGGGTACTGCCCGCGCGCTCTCGGTTGTTTGTTCTCCCCCTCGTCCCGAAACCATCGCGCCGCAGGCACACAGCGAGGCCCGTTTCGGCCTCCGTCCCCCCTTTGACTCCTCGCCCTCGCCCTTTCTCTCGCCCCCCCCCCCCCCCCCCGCCCCCCCCCCCGCCCCCCACCTTCCGACCCGTGTTTTGCTTTCGCTCGTTCGCTCGCGGTGTTTTGTCTCCTCTAACCGGTTCCTAGCGGTTTCTCTCTCTCTCTCTCTCTCTCTTTTTTTGACCCGTTGATTTATGCGCCCGATTCCGCGGGTTTGTTGTTTTCCTTGCGTGCGTGCGTGCGTGCGCGCGTGCGCCGCCTTCCCTTTCAGATCAGGTGGAGGTCCGAGGTCAAAGGTCAACCTGCGGTGGCGCGTGGAAGGAGGGGAGCCCCTCCAAGTTGACAGATGGGGTGCCGACTGAGAGGAACGAAACGACAAGGAGGAGAGAGAGAGATACGCAAGACTGAATACATCAGGGCCGATCTCCGGCACCTCCGTAGGGCTCACTCAGGCCGATCTCCCACACCTCCGTAGGGCTCACTCAGGCCGATCTCCAGCACCTCCGTACAGCTCACTCAGACCGATCTCCCGCACCTCCGTAGGGCTCACTCAGGCCGATCTCCGGCACCTCCGTAGGGCTCACTCAGGCCGATCTCCGGCACCTCCGTAGGGCTCACTCAGACCGATCTCCCACACCTCCGTACGGCTCACTCAGGCCGATCTCCAGCACCTCCGTAGGGCTCACTCAGGCCGATCTCCGGCACCTCCGTACGGCTCACTCAGGCCGATCTCCCACACCTCCGTACGGCTCACTCAGGCCGATCTCCCACACCTCCGTACGGCTCACTCAGGCTGCTCTCCCACACCTCCGTACGGCTCACTCAGGCTGCTCTCCCACACCTCCGTAGGGCTCACTCAGGCCGATCTCCGGCACCTCCGTAGGGCTCACTCAGACCGATCTCCCACACCCTCCGTACGGCTCACTCAGGCCGATCTCCAGCACCTCCGTAGGGCTCACTCAGGCCGATCTCCGGCACCTCCGTACGGCTCACTCAGGCCGATCTCCCACACCTCCGTACGGCTCACTCAGGCCGATCTCCCACACCTCCGTACGGCTCACTCAGGCTGCTCTCCCACACCTCCGTAGGGCTCACTCAGGCCGATCTCCCACACCTCCGTACGGCTCACTCAGGCCGATCCCCCACACCTCCGTACAGCTCACTCAGACCGATCTCCCACACCTCCATACAGCTCACTCAGGCTGCTCTCCCACACCTCCGTAGGGCTCACTCAGGCCGATCTCCGGCACCTCCGTAGGGCTCACTCAGGCCGATCCCCGGCACCTCCGTACGGCTCACTTCTGCAGCCGCACGCCCAGCTGAGAGGCTTCTCAATGGCACCTCATACACCAGAGAGTGGGGAAAAGCAGAGCCCTATTAAATAAAAACCCCAAAAGCTGAAGAGTGACACTGACAGCGGGAGGGTAACCACGTGTTGGAGCTGAGAGGTCTTCAGCAGACCAAACTGAGAGCTGCCCCGGAGCGTCGAACGCATCTCTGGTGTTTAGATTCTGTGGTTCGGTGTTGGTGAAGCCGTCCGCGAGCGTCGCATAGAATTATCCTCCAGGGCTGCGGGGACAGTGGAAGAGTCTTATGGTTTTGGTTGGAAAACATTTAGAGAGAGAGAGAGAGAGAGAGAGAGAGAGAGAGAAAAATAATAATAACAATGAAAAAAAAAGCCCAGTGAAAACAGCTCTGGTTCAATGCTCGGAGATCTCTCCGTTCCAAACACATAAGAAAGGTGAGGCTGACAGCGTGTGGTTGGACGGGGAGAGAGAGAGAGAGAGAGAGGAGAGAGAGAGAGAGAGAGAGAGGGAGAGGGAGAGGGAGAGGGAGAGGGAGAGAGAGATATCGCACGCTTTTCACACTGAGTGCGCTGGCAGAACGCTAGTCTTTTGCCTCCAACCTCCGCGGCTGCCATGACTACAGGCGCTGCAAACCCCCCCCCCCCCCCCGCCCCCAGCCTCCCACCCCCCATGGGGCTGTCCCACAATGCATCTGTTTACTCTCGGAATAATACTCGCGCTGCATCGTTCCTGACAGGGAAGGCAAACATAACCCAGCTATGATCCTTTCATGTTTATACCCCCCATGCCTGAAGTCCATTACAAGGGGAACGGAAAGGAGAGAGAGGTTTGAACCCGGGAGAAGTCTTTCACCGAAAATGTTCAACAAAAAGAATTCTGTAAAACATTCCTGTGGAGCATTTGTATTAATGTCATGCTCTTTTAGAATTTGGCCTCAATTTCATAAAACAATAAGCAAGTAAATATAGATCGCCCAAGTTTTCTTCCAATGATCAGATCCATTTCTCATTTGTTTTTGGCACACGTAAAGACAGGCCACAGATATTCCGTGGTTATTTCGAATGTAACTTGAAATGCAGTCTTTACATAATCATCATGGGCCCTGGAAGACACGCATTCAGTGAAGAAAAACGATCCAGAAACAGGTAATAAAAATAAAGACATTGCAGCATATAGGGCTTCTACAGGCCCGGTATAACCCTAAAATCTGAATTTCTCTCTGGGGTGGGTAACGCAGCAACTGCTTCACAGAAAATAACTCGGCTCACAGTCCCACCTGGCTTATAAGGCTACTGAGGGTCTGAACCTGAAGCCCACAAAACAGAGGCTGAGAGAGAGAAAGGAGAGAAGATAGAGAGACATGTGTGTGTCATTGTGTGTGTGTGTGTGTGTGTGTGTCTATGTGTGTGTGTGTTGTGAATGTGTGTGTGTGTTAGTGTGTGTGCATGCGTGTGCGTGTGTATGCACGTTTGTGCGTGCGTGCGTGCATGCGAGCGAGCGTGTGTGTGTGTTGTGAGTGTGTGTGTGTGTGTGTGTGAGAGGGAGAGAATGTGTGCGTGTTGTGAATGTGTGTGTGTGTGTGTGTGTGTGAGAGAGAGAGAATGTGTGCGTGTGTTGTGAATGTGTGCATGCGTGTGTGTATGTGCGTGTTTGTGCATGCGTGCGTGCGTGCGTGCGTGCGTGCGTGCATGCGAGCGAGCGTGTGTGTTGTGAGTGTGTGTGTGTGTGTGTGTGTGTTGTGAGCGTGTGTTGTGAGTGTGTGTGTAGTGAATGTGTGTGTTGTGAGTGTGTGTGTAGTGAATGCATGCGAGCGTGTGTGTGTGTTGTGAGTGTGTGTGTAGTGAATGCATGCGAGCGTGCGTGTGTGTAGTGAGCGTGTGTGTAGTGAGTGTGTGTAGTGAGTGTGTGTGTAGTGAATGTGTGTGTTGTGAGTGTGTGTGTAGTGAATGCATGTCATTTCCAAGGCGTACTGCTGCTGTTTGATATAGTTTCGCTTCAGCAGTACAGTCACATATGGCACGCCAACAGCGCGTTTAAAATTGGAATCAGTTGTTGTTTATACTTTTGTTATTTTTGAATTTGTGAACTTGTTGGCCGTGTTTTGGCTACACAGTTAGTTTTCGTTGCCAAGCCAAACTCCGAAAATTTGAGAGAGAGAGAGAGAGAGAGAGAGAGAGAGAGAGAGAGAGAGGGAGAGGGAAGAGCAAATGTAAGAGTGAGTGAGTGTGTGTGTGTGTGTGTGTGTGTGTGTGTGTGTGTGTGTAGGATTGGGGTGAGGAGAAAACCAAGGGAGAAGGCAGGGTTGCTGTTGATATGCTTGTCTGTGCAAACAGGGATTCCCTGGATAACTCAGACACTGCATTCCAGGATTTTAATGAAAATTTTAAAAACAGACACGGTGTGAAAGGCTTGTTCCGCTGCCACTGCTACCAGTGAACAGAGCCTCTCCGGCACACATTCCCTCCAAATGCACCATGGGCACTCATATGAGGTTGATCTGAAGAGGTAAATAGATAAATTAATAAAAAACCAAATGAATAAATAACTAATAACTTTGTCCCATCTAAAACAAAACATCTGCCCAGCCCACCAACATTAACTACACTACACTTAAACTAATCTGAATTATAAATCTCTTTCCATCTCTCTCTCTCCCTATCTCTCTCTCTTCCCATCTCTTTCTCTCTTCCCATCTCTCTCTCTCTCTCTCCCCCCCATCTCTCATCCTCTGCAGTGATGATTTGGAGGACAGGACGTGTCCCACAGGTAACCCCAAAGCGATGTCTCCTCCTTTTCCCGTTGTGATGAGGAGAGGTTTCAGAGGATGCAGGATGTTGGCGGTTGTGGTGGTGGGCCGGGGGGGGGGGGGGGTGTTGGGGGGTCAGCCCTGGACGGTAGACCTGCAGAGTGACTGTTAGCAGAGCTGGTGCTAATTAGCGACACTCCGGTAATGGGGTCATCTGATAGGCTGACAGGATACTTCCTGATGGACGGTGGCCTGAGGAAGTGGACTCTGCGGTGTTGATTTCCGGATATATTCTCTAAACCTTTCGGTGTGGCATTTCCTCTGATGCACATAACATTGCAGGTCATAATTCAAAGAAATCATCCAACTTATTCAACAACACTGAAACCAATACAAGGAATATCAGAGCTGTTTAATAATGCGGAGACGATGCTTTCCTGAGTACTGATGCCAGCAGCCGTCACACTGAAGACCTGCAGTTGGCTGATTGACAACATGTCCATCATTAAACAACGAATCTGCACATTAAATCTGTGACCTCTGCGGACTTCTAATACATCATTTTACATGCAGACTTATGGCCTCTTGGCCTTCTAAAACGGTTACAGAATGCTGGGGGACCCAACACCAGAAAAAAGTCTGACCGGGAGCTCTGACAGAGGACGGGGTTGGAGGATGCAGATGTTTTCTTTTCTTTTTTTTTGGATTCTGGTTGTAGTCATATGAGAAAGCTGAAGGGTCGGGGGGGGGGGGGGGGGGGGGGGGGGTGTAGATAGGTGGGGTCCCTCGGCTGGCTGCACAGCTGCAATCGTATGGGCGCCTGCAGCACCACCAACCGCATCCAGCGGGCACTACTGTGGGCACACCACCGCACAACAGCTGGCATCACACCCACCTGGCACACCACCGCGGGCACCACGCCCGCCTGGCACACCACCATGGGCACCACCGCGGGCACCACACCGGATACCGCCACACGCTTTTGGGCACAAACGGATTCCCGCCTCCCCCTCAGGCTGCGCCTCGCCCAGCAACAACCGCGACAAAGCTAGTTGGTCACGACCGCCTGCCCTCACCAGCGCGGTTACTCTACACGCCAAATATTTACTGCGTCTTACGATACACGCTGGAGAGGAGAGGAGGGGAGGGGAGAGGAGAGGAGAGGAGGGGAGAGGAGAGGAGAGGAGAGGAGAGGAGAGGAGAGGAGAGGAGAGGAGAGGAGAGCCACCAACCGACCAATTACAGTCTGGCGCTAACGCGCGAGCTGAAACTTTTTTTTTTTTTGAGCAGAACTTCAATTCAAAACTCAGGGTTACTCCCGATGACTTAGTGTTAACGAGCCTTCGGTAAGAAATTATGGCCATTTAGCCACTGTTTACATTTTTCTTGAGAAATGAAAAGCAATTTCGTATTTTGTATTTAATTTTACTCTGCTGAAAGTGCGCCGAACCGCGAAGTCAAAACTGAGGTCGGTACCAAACAGACACGTTTGAGTACCGTTACCCCCCCACCGATGATTCAGTGAAACATATGGCTGCGCTCTCTTCCCCCCCGACAGACAGAAACCGTTCCAAATGTGCAGCAGTTTCCCGCCAGCACCTGTGAGCGAGAGATTACGGAAAAAAATCGAAAGGCCGTGCCAACCTGAAATGGCAGGTCTCTCTCTCTCTTTTACACACACACACACACACACACACACACACACACACACACATACATACACACAAATACACATGCGCACACACAGACAGTCAAACAGACACAAACTGCCAGACACACGCACACACACAGACAGACAGATAGACAGACAGACAGACTCTCTCGCTCTCTACATCTCTCTCACCTTCTCGTCCCCTCTCTCTGGTCACAACCCAGCACAGATCTCCCTGGAGATCAAAGGACTCAAACCAAACCACCTGCACTAACAGACTGAATTATGTTGAATGTCCCCTTGTTCCCAAGTGGGAAATATCATGCACTCCCCGCCCCCCCCCCCACCCCACCCCACCCCAGGATTCAAAAATCACACACTCGCTTTAATTTAGAGTACAGGAGGCATGTGTGGTTATGTGAGTGTGTCAGTGGCAGCACAGTCTTCCTACTCATTCTAAAGCCAGTTCTAGATGGTTGCAGAATATTACATTCCTATCACCAAGCTCTGAAGCTACGGAATCTAAGTACCTTCTTTACAGACTTAAATGTTCGATGTCCAGGGATCCCGGTCATAATGCGAACTGAAAACCTCATTAGGGTCCCCATTATATGTATTTATGCCATGGCTTTGATTACTCAAATCTGATTGGCAGACAGGGCCGGTGTTTACATTCGTATACAGCGTAAGGATATATCTGCGGGGCTAAGCAGCAAACCGGCACAGCTAAGTGCCTCGTCACAGTTTTTCTAAATTACTCCACATAAACATTCCAAGCTCCCGTGTTCTGGAGTTCTGTTTTTCATAAACAGCACAGCGCTGGAACAAAAGGTACCCCCGCGCAACATGGGAGACCGAACATTTCCTTTCATTTCATTCCGGGGGACCTCGAAAAGAAAAACATTTGGGTTCTGTACAGGGCTGCGGTCAGAAATGTTACTGATAGAACCCGTAGCGTGTAAAACGATACCGATCTGAGACAGACGTTTTGTAGCCATCCTCGCTTGGCTAGCTAGCCGGCCACAAGGTATTAAAGACCTCGATGCAAATGAGCCAATGAGACGAGATAAAAAACTTTGGGAGGGTGGGGGGGCTGGTTTCCTGCAGTCTGTTTGTGATTCATAAACTAAACACAAAACTCATGATGGGACACGATGCTAGCTACAGGCCTGTGAGAGAGCGGGGTCTCTTTTTGTGCGTCAGAACAGGGACACAACTGCCTTGGCTGTGTATCGGTGAAAAATCTGATTTTGCAGATAGCTAACCAGTGAACATTGCTATCCAGTAACAAACCGCATTTGTTGACTGGACGTGTGGAACTAAACACTAGGAAGCAAAGAGATTCGGAAATCTGGTAGTGCCAGCTTGCTAGCCACCAGAACTATTTTTATGTAGAACGGTATTTAATTATTTACATAGAATAGTATTGCAGTGAAATATCAGAAGACTAATTCTGACAAACGCAACAGGGTTTTAAAAAAATATACGCTTTGTAATTTATGATATCAAAAGAATATTAAATAGAAGTTACATTTTGATTTCGACAACAAATGTAGGCTGCAATAAACACAGTAGGCTAACCACGATGTAAATAATTGGGGGTGAATTTTTCAATTAATTCATAATCACATGGGGATTTAAAATGGTATCTGATTTCCCTCGATGTGAGATTTAGAGCTTTAGGTTTTGAGAGGAGCTGGACTTTGGCTATTAGGACGGTCCAAAAATACCGTTATGAACAGCGGATTGTGTTGCTAAATACAGCGGGTGTAAATAGCACAATAACTGGTTAATCGAGACAGGTGTGGTTTCAGACGTTATTCCACTCCGTCTGTCTGATAACCAGTCACTCAAAACTGTCCGAGGTTTAAAATAAAAAACCGCAAACAAACAGCTGACACGTATATTTTAGGATGACAATTCCAGCCATGAGTTCAAAAATAAGATTCAATCACGACAGCTTTATTTATTTTTTTGTCGATTAGCCTAGCTCGCAGCGAAGCGGTCATATCTGACGCACGTTAATAAAATGCGTCATCGGAGACGGCCGGTGGGATTTAAACTTTTTAACTGCCGTTATTTTTTGAGGCGTTTTGGGGCACGTGGTTTGGAAGACGCGAGGTGGGTCTGGTCACAGACCACAAGTGGACGAGGGTACAGTGGTGTGGAGGTGGATGGGGGTGGGGGGGGGGGTTGAGCATGTAAGGGGGTAGGATGTGTGGGATTGGGGTATAACCGATGGTGGGCAAAGAACAGGGAAGGGAACATGAGAAAGAGTGTAATTACAGAGCTGGGTGAGACCCCTCTATACTGGGGTCGGGGGGGGGGGGGGGGGGGGGGGGGGGGTTGAGGGGGAGATGGGGAGAGGAATTTGGGGAAGAAGGGGGTAAGGGGGTCCTGCTCAGGTGTTTTATGAAGGTTTCCAGATGGTTCTTTTTGGTCTTGATCTTATCTGGTGTGTTGTCCTGGGCTGGGCTACAGAGGGGTCTAAGCTGAAAACTGCCTCCACCCCCCACCCCATAAAAATAAGTTTCTTATCCTCTCCTCAACCGTGGGCTCTGCTGCTATACAGTTAGCATCTCTCTTTCACATCCTCTTCTATCGCTCCTCCTCTTTTCCTGTAGGGTACATCCCTGCACATTAGGCACTGCACGAAAGAGAAGGATCAGGAGAATGGCCGTGAATTCACTGCCATCTCTTCTCATTCCTGAGGGGAGAAGGCCCTGTGATTGGACACGGAAGTCACATGACCATAAAACAAGGGGCTGATGGGATAGAGAGGGAGAGGGGTCGGGTGGGGGGCAGGGGAACCTGGGGGGTTCTGTTTTAGGCTCGTGTTGCAGAAGTGAAGGAGCCAAGCTGAGGGAGAACGGTCATGATCGCGACCTCACATCCGGCGTCACTGCGAACAACCAATCAGATTACAGCGCATGGCTCCGAGGGTTCCCAGACCCAGCGCCCATCCCTCCAGATCACAGGGTTGTACAACTGACATCAATTACGACTCCGCAATCAGCGCAATGTTTATTCACATGAGCGGTGCGCACGGGCACAACGCTAACCTTTTATCTCCACAAGCCATCCGTGGATGCGCAACACTAGCTTTATCGACGCTAGCCGTCCATAAACGCCGCGGTCGCAGTCCTTATCTACGCGAACGCAGAGCGCCGCGGTCCGTTCCGCTCCGGTCTTTCATCGCGCTGGAATGTCTGAGCCCAGTCTTCCCCTTTTTATTTACATACCCCCCTACCCCCGTACGGTAAACCCCAAAGTAACGTAAACGAGTAGATGCACATCTCAGGCCTCGGGCCGTCCGTCCGTCCGTCTCCCTGTTCCAGGGGGAAGGGCCCAAACTCCCCGTCCGCACAGGAGAGAGAGCGTGAGAGACTGTCTTTCCCCACCGCACGGCATGGCCAGGTCACAAAAGGCCGCAGCAAAGCAAAATGTCTTCGCGATGTCGGGGGAAATGGGTTGATGGGAATTGTAGTTCAGTGCCACTGCTGCACTCCAGCATTGAAACAGGAGAGGCGCAATTTCGGGGACCAACACCAGAGAAATAAGCCTAGATCTGCGAGGAGTCAGTATGGCAGACTGCCATGCACAGGGAGAGAGAGAGAGGGAGGGAGGGAGGGAGAGGGAGAAAGAGAGAGGGAGGGAGTGAAAAAATGTTCCGGCTCAATGAAAAATATTTGGGAGATTTGCAATTAAGATTGGAGTTAACTGTGTTAAAACGGAGGGGACCGAGGTCACTCCTACACACGGCACGCACACGCACGCTGGCGCCCCGCCCTCCTCTGTTTATGAAAAGCATGAATTTGTGAGAACGGCTCTCCTCCTGTCTGCCCTGGCAGTAGGATGTTCAGGAGAACATGTTAAAGTGATAAAGCGCTTATCAGACCCAGCCAAACCCACTGACTTTTAATAAGCACAGAGTGTTTTAATGGTGGAAAGAAAACCCTATTAAAAACTCAGGGAATGAGTTCGGTTGGACACAGTAAACATTTAAGTCTCTGATATGCAGCGTGCTTTTTTAGGTACCATAGCAGACAATTCCAGGGATTCGTTTTTATAAATCTTTCCAGATCGTTCCAGACTTTCCAAATAAATGCAAAGATCCAAACTGACAAACAGGTCAGAGATACGGATTCAGGTGAGATTACTTTACACAGAAAACCCCCAGCATTTCCTTTAAGCTTCCTCGCGTTACACACGAAAGGTCTTCTGTTCTTGTAAATCGTCTCTGCGTGTGAAATAACATACATGTACAACCCGTGTTCAGGTGTCTCAAGACTTTTATATTTAAAAAAAAAAAAAAAAAAGCTAAATAAAATAAAAAAAGCCAAGGGAATTGCATGTTTAACTGGAGGGGTACCCGTGATCTGTTTATTTTACTGTTTACTGTTCTGGAATTTTTCTGTATAGTAGTCCAAGAAAGGAGGGACTATCTATGGGGTGTGGTAGAGACATGGGACAAGGGGGAACAGCTGAATACCCCCCCCCCCACCCCCACTGGGACATAACATAAATTACTCCAAAAATAAATACATTAATACAGTGGAATGAGGGAGAGATAATGAACTAAGATCATAAGATACTGTGCGTGTGTGAGTGTGTGCGTGTGTGTCTGTGTGTATGTATGAGAGTGTGTTTGTGTGTGTGTTGGTGTGTGTGTGTATGTATGAGAGTGTGTGTGTGTGTGTGTGTGTGTGTGTGTGTGTGGACAACTCAGGGGTCAGGACGGGTTCTTTGCATACTTCAGGGAAGTGGACTTTTTAAAGAGAGAAAGGGGGGGAACATTTGACTCTTTCCTTCTGTTCATACAGAAGAAGGAGAGAAGAAAGAAAGAAAGAAAGAAAGAAAGAAAGAAAGAGGGGAAATGAAGGGAGTGAAACGAGCCAATCAAAGGCACTGCTTTAATAACTCTGGCATAAACAGCTTTGCCACAAGCATTCTTCCACACGCAGGGCTAAAAGCGACCGGGCCCCGTCCCACAGCGGGGCTGTTTCTCCTCCGCTCACTTTTCGCAGATTTAACGGGACGTGTTTCGCGGGCCGGGGCAGGGTCCCGGCTTCAGCGTCTCCCCGCAGCTCACCTGCGGTTAAATCGGCTCTGACAGCGCGCCTCGTTCCCTCCCGAAACGCATTTAGGCTCGCCCTGTATCACATTAGCGCTGAACGTCTTGCTGCGCGCGCAGCCTCAGCACCGAACCTCAGCTTCTGACGCTGAGCACAGACCCTCAACGCCATATTCTGAGCACGAAACTGAACACATGAACGCCCTTTTTTTCTGTACTGCACACTGAAGACGCCCTCAACTTACCCCATTAAATTAAATTACACTTTATTACATTACATCCTATGATATTGCATTCCGTTCACTTAACAGTGGTTCTTGTGCAGAGAGACGTTCAGTGCCAGAGGACATGAGAATAGCCACTTTCGCGAGCAGCAGTGCCAGACCTTGGCTAGCCGCATTCCCAGACCAGCGCTCGCAAAAGCAACATCGCTAAACCGCTAACTGCAGGTTAACCGCGCCAGCCTAGAGCCAGAATCAAAATGGCGGGTGCACACAGGCGACAACGCTTCCAAAGAGCAGAGAACCTGGACACTGATGGGGGGAAACAGCAGGTAGATCCAGCTGAACGCAGCGGATCGACTCAAACCTCAGAGTTATCCCTCTAAGGACCCCCCCATTCTTCCCAACCTGTGACCATCCAGCACCTCATTTGCTGGGACCCCTAAAAAAAATGCATTGCTTGACCTCCCAGATACCACACAGAGAAAACCCGGTTACCCGTTAAGCTCTGGTTCTGTTCGCCACACGCAGCTCAGCGTGTTAATCGCCAGGGCCCGTCTCCGTCCCGTCCTCTTACGACGGCTGGGGAGGAGGTGTGTTCCCCGTTTGGGTTTTTTTTGTGGCGGACAGCGGGGGGCTTTGAAAAAGGGGGGCAGGGCGTGCGGACACAGGCCGCCACGGGCCCAGGACACTGGCGGGATTGTGGGAAGTCGCGGGCGATTCTGACGGGTGCTGAGGGACGGGCCGACAGGCTGCACGCGCAGTTCGAACGGGGGGGTGGGGGGGAGGGGGGGCGCAGGGCCAGGGGGCACAGTCAAAGCCCTCATTGATGCTGGGTGGGATCTCAAAGGTTTTGGGCCAGATTCGTCCCCCCCCAAACGATTCCTTCAAAGGATGGCGCAGTGCCGGGCCTGATAAGACGAAAGGCCTTGTAGAAGATTTGATAACCCCCCCCGACAGAGACTATAAGGGGGGGGGTCCCGTTTCAGTCACTAAACGTCACCGATAACACAAACGGGTCACCGTAAACAACATCAAATGTCTGCGGGATTCTGCCATTCTCCTGATGTTTAAGTTTGCACATCTACGACCGAAACAAGTGGGTGCAAACCGTCATTAATATAAAACAGCCGAACAGCCGCTGACCCCCCCACCCCCCTTCCCGGGAAGTGATAGACCATTCTGCTGTATGACATCACTGCAGCCCAGTAAACATTAAACAATGGAGACAGTGATGACAGGGCATGATGAGGTCATCGTGTTGTAGGCGGGTTAGAAAACCAATCTCTAATTTTACTCTTCACAATTTAACATTGTGTTTTAATAGCAATACTACTATTACATATACTCACCGTATAAGTAGTGACAACGCATCATATGCCCATTTGTGACTGCGGACATAAGTGCATTATGAATGTTTATGCAGCATTTATGAAGGGCTAATGAAGGAGTTATGTAGCTCTTATGACGGACAACTCATAGAAAGCGTTAGCCACGACTGCAACATCTGTTGCTCAATTATGTCAATCAGCTTCATCCTCGGCCCATTTGCGCAGTTACAAACGTGTGCGCATTTGTTAATGTCAAACTGCAGCTGGAGAATGTTGCCCTTAACGAGGGAGAAAGAAGTTATGATATTGTAAAAATCTGGTAAAGTAGCCATGTTAAGTTCTAATTATTTGAACTTCCCCCTGGAATGAGTGGACTGTTACATAACAGCAAGATGAAAGGAACAATTAGACCGAAATTAAACGGTATCGGAGCTGTAAAGCGTCACCGCAGGCTATACTTCTGGCCCGCGCACGAACGATTTTTTCTTTTTTACCGCATCTGCATCGTATGATGGATGCACGTGCGTGGATATGAAAGCTTACGGCTATTTAGCTAATTAGACCAATCAGGCCATGGACATTCGCTGGAACTGAAATAAAGCACACGTGCTGCCCTCCAGGAATTCGGTTTGACACCATGTAAAAATAAAAATAAATAAATAAATAAAAAGTTTCAACGAGTGGAGGCGCAGCTGAAGGACTGCATAACTGTTCAGTAAAAATCAGATTATTATTTTAAAAGATAATAAAAAATACAAAATTAAGCCGAAGCAGAGCATAATGGTGTTTCTGAGCGACAGCAACGCAACCCGGCGCACCTGCATCTCCCTCCTCGCAACATAATTAAGTTTGTCACTTGCGATCGGCTAATTAAACCACAACCTTCCGCTAATGTTTCCATTCTGCTTTCTTCTCCTTCAAAAAAAATAAATAAATAAAATAACGACTCACGCGTCTCTCTTTATTTTTTGGGGGGGAATGCGGGGTGAAACCGCGTCTGCCCGGTGCAGGAATCAAGAGAAGAGACAGGCGAAGCTGAGCCGTAAAGCGCGCGCACTGCAGTGATCACAGATCACCGGCGCGTGCTTTCAGTCTCGCGACGTCATAACACCCCCGTTTTATTCTAGTCCTTTTTCTGCTGTACAGCGAGGAGCGCGAGATGCGCCCGTGAAGACTCATCTTTAACACAAGCCTTCTTGACGAATTTACAAATGTTAATACAATTATTCTTCACGCAATTGTTCAGTCATTAAAAAAAAAAAAAAGTCCGTGCATATTTGTACTGGCTTTTGGCAGCTGTAGAAAACAAATAGGTCTGGTTCTGCCCACCCCACCCCTCTTTGATATGCACCCAAATGAGCATATTTATGACTCCCTTCCATAGCAGCCTACCCAGTTCTATAAATCACTTGCACACTAATACTGTCAGACACTAATTAGAACATTGTTTTATCTTTTGATGTAGACGAGATTATTTGACAGGCATCACAGCTTGATGAATATCTCCTAGATCTCAGTGATTATAAACTTACAACTTTTACCACGAATTTACTGTTAATTCTTTATCCTGGGATGTAAAGTGGCTGCAGCTGTGGAGCACCATTAACCCACGTGAAAACACTTGCAGACTGTGAAAACGAGTCGATAATGAGTCTGATAGGCATAATTAATCAATGGCCGATCGGGCAGCTGGTGGAGATCCCCGGGCTTCATACGGTCACGACGACCGAAGCGCGCCTCGGAATTCCCCGAACTCCAGCGTTCCGAATTCCGTGAACCCGGCCCCCCGTTTGCGCACGGAGGGCCGGCCAGTAACCCCTTTCCTCCGGACCTCCTCTCTGTGGGGGGGGGGGGGCTCGCACCCAGGCTGCCAGGAGCTGTTTATTTTTCAGAGGGGGAAGAATGTGTGAGAGCCGGGGTCCTGCCGCTAAACGCTGCGGCTTTCCAAAGCTAACTTTAATAAGGGGCCCGATGAGAGACGAGGGACGGGCGGGGGGGGGGGGCACGGGGCTGCTCGCCGCCACCCAGGGACCAGACAATGAAGAGAACCCCCCCCCATGTCAAAACCCCCCCCCCCACTCTTAGCCACTTTGCCCCTCAGGACGGGGGAAAGAGTTCCCACCCTTCCCCACCCGAACAACACCATGAAGAGCGTCCGAGAGAGAGGCACAACATGGCCGACGACACGAAGGCCCCGCCCACACGTGAAAGGCCCCTATAGAAAGCTCACTGTAGGGAAGATGCCAGACAGGCACTTTACAGAAGGAAGTGCAGGGGGGAAAAAACGGTCAGTTTGCTGCAGTGTAGAGGTGCTAAGATACCCACAGTGTGGCAGGGAAGTGAGTGTGTGTCTATGAGAGAGTGTGTGTGTCTGTGTGTATGTGCATGTAACCGAGAAAGAGAGAGTGTGTGTGTGTGTGTGTGTGTGTGTGTGTGTGTGTAAATGGTCAATGGTGGTGTGTGAGTGAGGAACAGGAGGATGAACTCCTCCTATCTGAGTGTGCGTCCTCCCAAAGTTTCTGCCTCTAGGCCTACCTAGGGAGTTTCCTCCTGCCTCTGTCACCCATAGGCTGGCTTTGGGGGGGTTTTAGGCCCAGGACATGCAGTGAAGCCCAGTGTGACTCCCCACGGACCCCCAGATATCAGCGGACGGCGAAGCGTGAAACATGCAAACAGGGGTACGGTCAGACCCCCGTAAACAGACCCGCTCTTGACTCTCATCCCCACAGACAGATTAGCCCACTGACAAACTACAATGCACTGCGCTCATCTACTCTCTATCTGCAGAGCTGGACAAAACTGGCTCAACGGTGAGTGTGTGAATGTGCCTCGTGCGTTCATTATTTCTGACACAATATGCGAATAACTAAAGGAAAAGGGTAAAGATTCAACGTGACACACCGCTCACTTAGACGTGGATGGTGAGGGCTATAGTCGAAGGTGAGGGAATGGGATGTTTTCATGCGGAGAACTCATTAAACACTAGATTATCCTCACAGGGTGTGTTTACGTTCGACTCTGTAGTCCAAATCCCAATTTAATCTCTACATGTCAGCATGGGCTGAAAAGATATAACCTTATTGTGTCAGTAACCGCAGTCAAATCCACACGCTTAGAGTGGGTTAGAAAATAAGAACGTGCCTCTCCATGACAGGGAGTCACTGTCATTCTGTGATTCTGGCCAGTACCCCTCGACTGGGGGGGGGGGGGGCTATGCACTGCACTGCTGCTGCATCCCTCACTCCCGATCCCCAAACCCCCCCGTCCCCCTCCCCGAAGCCATCCCCACCCGATTCCCCACAAAAATTATTGCTACCCTAAAGAGTTAAGTGAGATTGTAAAATCACAAATAAATTCCAAGTGTAGAAACCAGGTTTTAAAAGCTGCCGTCTCTCCCCTGTAGTCCAGTGTGGTAAAAAAGACGGATGATTACCCTTTAACACTTTCTCCCCGCCTCACGCGTTGGGGAGGATCTAACCTCTCAGACATTATGAGGATTTACTCCAGACTCCCCCGGGCCAGAATACTACCCTCAGTGCCAAAGGCCAAGGAGTATTTATGAGAGACTTTGAGGAGGGGGGGGGGGCGATCTGGCCCCCATCAACCACCCCAGACACACATACCTTAAACACAGCGGTCAATCACCCAGTTTTGCCCCCCCCCCCCCCCCCCATCTTGTGAAGCAGTCTTACGGAGGGAGATAAGGTAATCCCGCTACTCCTCTGCCACAGTGATTTAATCGTGATCGTGCTAACGAGCTAACGTGCTAACGGACGGTGCGCGTCCCCGGTGAGCAGCGTTTCAGCCCCTCCAGCCCCCGGTTCGCTCCAGCCCAAACCGATTAAGCGCCAGTCCTGCCGAGAGGCACGCAGCTCCGCCATGTTACCTCTCCAGAGCTCCAGACCATTTTTACAGCGCCCTAAAAAATCTCCCAAAATACATTTTTCCCCTCCCGGAGTAACTCAGGCTTGGTGAGCTCCTGTAGGCCTCGGGTGGGATTATTAAACTTCCTGCCTACGAGTTTTTTTTTTTTTCCGTTTTTACACGCCCTTAAAAAAAGGAATTGCGCCCTTGAGGTGGAGCGCGTTCCCATTTTCCCGCGCTCGTCCCGCCGCCGCGTAGCGGCTTTGGAGGATTCGGAGGGGCCCTGGTTCTTCCCGATGTGGTCCCAGAGCCAGGACCGAAAACTCTGAGGGGCTCCCGTGACCCTGCTCTCCCTGGGGGGGTGGGGGGGGGTGTGGTGGCGACTGGTGGGGTCATGCCTGAAACAGCAGGTTCGGGCAACAGATCCGAGAACTACACAGCCAATTGGAACGCAAGGAATCGGGCGCAGCGAATCAAACAGCGGAGTCAGAGAGACAGCAGGACCTGCGCGTCCCTGTGCTGCTGTGAGGGATCAGTGCTGCACAGCACAGAGAGACAGCAGGACCTGCGTGTCCCTGTGCTGCTGTGAGGGATCAGTGCTGCACAGCACAGAGACTGGGAGGCAAGGAAAACTCCCTCTGAGCCATCGCAAACACTGGGTCCTGCAAGCATGCAAAGCACTCAGTGAAAATACGCATTCATATGGGACTAAATGGAGAAACAAGATAACACACAAACACGCACAACAGGACAGTGAGAGAGGGAGAGAGGGAGGGAGGGGGGGAGGAAGAGAGAGAAAAAGAGGAAGAGGGAGAGAGGAAGGGGGAGAGAGAGAGAGACGGAGGGGAGAGAGGTGCCTGGCACACACTTCAGTGGGTTTATTTTTACAGCCAAAAACAATATTGTTGCAGTGAATTTGTCGTCACGGACTTTCAGGTGGCCCACACACAAACACGCACGCGTGTGCAAAAGCAAACACGCTCACACACACACACACACGATGCATGCCCACACACAAACACGCACGCGTGTGCAAAAGCAAACACACGCTCACACACACACACACACACGATGCATGCCCACACACGCACTCAGAGGTATGTACATACACACACACACACTCACACACACATACACCTCAAGCCTGCACACACAAAAACAAACACAAACACACACCTGTGCACACACACACACACACACGTGAATAAATAATTAAATCCTTAATTCACATTGCTGACCGGACTTCAGCACAAGTGATGTTTGAAGCACAGGAACAGGAAGAAAAGAAAATGAAAGAAAGAAATAAAAAAAGGTTCAAAGAACAAAAAGATCTCCCGTCCACTCCAGCCAAGCATTCGAAACACTTTACCTCTTCCTGCGGAAGTTAAGAGAAGAGAAAGCCGAGTCGTTCTGAGGAAGAGCGAGCCCTAATAGCACCGCGGATCACCGGGAGAACAGAGACGTGGCGGGAGAGCGAGCGAGCGAGGAAGAGAGAGAGAGAGAGGGAGAGAGAGAGCAAGGGAGACAGCGAGAGAGAGAGAGAGAGAGAGAGGGCGAGAGGGAGAGAGAGAGCAAGCGAGGGGGAGAGAGAGAAAGAGAGAGAGGAGAGAGAGGAGAGAGGGAGAGAGAAAGATAGAGAGAGAGAGGGAGAGGGAGACAGCGAGAGAGAGAGGGAGAGGAGAGAGGGAGACAACGAGAGAGAGAGAGAGACCACCCGTGTGGTTTAGCGGCTTTGTGGAGTTGTAATTACGTGGCGGTCGACATGCGGTCGCCGGTCTGGAGCGGAGAGACCATCTAAAGCCCCCCCCCCCCGTATTAAAACCATCTGCCCCCAACTCCCCGAATCCCGCCTGGCCAATGAGAGCGCCCCGCTGGAGCTATGCTAACACAGCTAACGCAGTTAATGCAGCTAACGCAGCTAAAGCACCTAACGCAGCTAATGCAGCTAGCACAGCTAACACAGCTAACGCATAGAAGGCTTGTATATTTATGTTTGGTTCAGATTCCATGCATTAATGACGCCCATTAAAAATGATGTCTGGTGGAAAAGTGAGAACAGAAAAGCTGGTGGAAAAGTAATAAAGTAATAAACATTGAAACCCATGAAGGCAAAAACTAAAGTAGCAAACCATTAAACACTTTATCATCAGAGGTGCAAAGTTTAGGGTGTGTGTGTGTGTGTGTGTGTTCATGCGTGTGTGTCCGTGTGTGTGTGAGTGCCCGTGTGTGTGTGTGTGTCCATGCATTCAGTCTAACAGGACCAGCTAATCAGCTCACAGCTCCCAGTTCTTTCACCTCATTGTGCGGTGAACGCAGGGTTCTTGTGTCCACACTGAAAGGACCTGCTTTCATGAGAGCAGGGGGCCAACTGGGAGTGAGGGGCCCCCGTGTCTGACAGCAGTGTCTTTAAAAGGACCTTTCTATACGGCCCCGACCGGACAAGAGCCTCCGTTCTTCTGCGTCTACGTGGGTTTGTCTCTTAATTAACAGGGCTGCTGGGGGGGTGGGGTGTGGGGCCAGGGGGGAGTCTATCAAAAGTGGGTCTATGAATATCCCCCCCCCCCCACACACACACACACACACACACACACACAATCCCCCCATGCCTGCCTCTGTCAAGTCCCCCCCCCCCACTGATTGTCCTCTGGGTCCAGCCAGGAGAAACCAAAAATAGGGACAAGACAGTTCTGACATCACCTTTCACCTAGAAGGAAACAGAGGGGAGCTCCACCAATCACAGAGAGTGCTGGTAAGGACAGTGATTCTGGGAGCGTGGTTACAAAGTGTCCACCCGCCACCAATGGCATTGTTCCACTGTTTGTTACCAATGCACTCCGTGATTGGTGGAACCCTTCTCTGTTCTGTTTTGGTGACATCATGACTGTCTTAGTCCCCATTTTATTAATCGTAATCCAGCCAGTATCCAGCAGGGGGTGCTGGTGAGCGATTAAACACTGCTGGACTGAAAGCCACAGTCAGTACAGACAGGGTCCGGATTCAGTACCAGACTGTCCCGTCCACGCCCTGTAGGGCAGCTTTAACGGGACGAGCTTCCCGTCCACCAAAACATCCGTTATTTTGTCTGCACAGGCCGTTCGTCCCGGCTGCAGACTCTGGGCACACACTGGCCCCGGTGACCTGCTGCTCCTGAACAGGTTTGTTGGTTTTGGGGAAAGAGGCTCACGGTGGCCCCCCCCAAGCCCCAGCTGCAAGACATTTCCCCCCGAGGTGCTGGGGCTGGGAGCTCCTGATCCCCCAGGCCCGAGGGGGGGGCTCTTATCTGATGAAGGCCAGGCAGCCAGAGAGAAGGGGTAAGAACCCTCCGACCACCCACGGCCTGAAGGGGCTCCAGTGCACCACACACGCAGGGTGTGTGTGTGTGTGTGTGTGTGTGTGTGTGTGTGTGTGCATGCATGTGTGCAGGAGTGAGCGGTGTGTGTGTGTGTGCGCGAGTGAGTGATGTGTGTGTGCCTGCACAATGCATTTCACAGGAGGTGGAGATGCTTCATACAGCGATAGCAATCAACACCCCCCCCCCCCCCCCCACAATCCACAACCCACGACTGAGGTGCGTTTGTGTTTGTGTGTTCAGTTTGTGTGTGTTAATGAGTATATTCATGAGTGTGTATTTGTATGTGTGAACACGTGTTTGGATGAGTGTGTCTGTCTGTGTGCGTGCGTTGACGCGTGGGTATGGGTGCATGTTTGTGTTTGTGTTTGTGCGCATGCATGGACGTGTAAAGGAAGTATTCTGTTACAGGAAATCACACAACTGTCACCCGTCCCCTAAAATCAGGTTTCAGTGATAAAGAACAGGTGTCCCGACCAATGCCAACCACTGCCCCCACCCCTCCCCAAACTGCCCCCCAAACCCCCACTCCGGATGAGCGATTTAAAAATATAAAAAAACAGCTTCAAATTTTAAGACCCCTTGCGCAAAAGCAATTAAATATATACTCCAGGGGCTGGTGATGACTCTTCCTGTACAGGCCCTGTTCTGGTACATGGATGGGCCCCACAGTCAGGCATGGCTCCAATCCAGACCAGTGATGCAAGAGCCCCAAAGGGCAATGTACAGCGCCCCCTGAGGGATGGGAGGAGTTATGTAGTGAGAACGTTTGGCAGGGAGCGAAGACGACATTATTTAACTAAATGCTCCCTATAAATCTGCAGGGATGAAACCATGCATTTGAACACCAGCAGATCTGCACACTGTGGCGTCCACGGAGAGAAGCACTGGGTCTCTCTCACGCAGCCAGGCCTGCACTGAAACTGATTTACTCTGATTGGATAATTGACTTGACCGTGTTCCTCTCCGTGAACCCAAACCCTGAGCGGGCCAGACGATGGGACGTGCTCCCCCCTGTTGGGTCTGGTTTTAACCCAAACATTTCTTCCCATATTGCATCCACAGAGTTTTTCCTTGCCACTGCCTCCCTGGACTTGCTTTCCTGTGGATTTAGGGCTGGGGCCTGCTGTGCGTTGTGATAAAACATTTTGTTTTGATTTGATACTCGCTCACGATTGGTCAAGGTGCCTTCGTGGACAATCTTATATCATTTGTAACTGGTTCGGAGGTCCAATTAGGTCCCCACACGCACACACATGCCAATCATCACAAAGCCATCGAGCACATCAGGGCAAGTCCAGACAAGCGTAGCGAAATGCAACTTCAGAATTTCCCAGCATCCTCTGGGCCCCAGCTCTCCCCGTGCCCTGTGACCTCCCCCCACCCCCACCCCACACACACACACACACACACACTCACACTCACGTCAGTCACCAGCGTATCTCAATCCAAGCGGCCCTTCCTGTCATATTTCTGGGTAATGTATGTAGGCTCTTCAATCCTCACCGCGTTATAAATAGGCCGCCACAGCGCGGCTGGGCTAATGGGGGGGGAATGGGGGGGGGGGGGTGTGTGGCGGCTTTTAACACGCTGAAGTGAAGAAGACCAAGACCACGGATCTAACGGCCCCCATGACCACTGAGCCATTTCCACTTTCCAATAACATTCGGTATGCACTTATTGTATGACGCTTTGAATAAAAGCATCTGCCAAATAAATGTATTGTGATGTAGAGCAGCAGAAAGCAGTGTTATCAGAGACCCAGCGTCCAGTAAACTCACGCCCACCTTTGGAAATCTCGCTGAAAATGAAACTTCCTGCTTCCCCTTCACTGTTTTTGAATTTATTTTCATTATTATTTCACAGGGTGGTGAAAAGATGCTCAAAAAGCCAAAAGAAAGATTTTCTTTCTTTGCTTTTTCTCAGTTTATCCAAATGCAGAATGAGCCTCTTGCAAACAGGACCCCATCCTCTAGGGGGCGCCACTGAGACCAGTCTGTAGTAACAAGCTCTGTGCATCTGTTTTTAAAGCTGAAGCTCCTCTCTCTCTTTCTCTCTGATCCTGTCTCTGGGTGCCACCCTGAGCCTCAGGTTACAGGTGGCATCTGCAGCGGCTAAATGGAAAAAGTCTCACCTTACATCCAAGCGCAAGAGAGGAGTCTCATTCAGCACCTCAAAGGCACACGCTCTCAATAAATATCCCTTTCTCTCTCCCTCTCTCTCCCTCTCTCTCCCTCTCTCTCTCTCCCTCTCTCTCTCCCTCTCACTCTCTCTCTCTCTGTCCCACTAACTCTCTCCCTATCCCTCCCTCCCTCCCTCTTTCTCTTCCTCACCCTCTAACTCATGCTCTCTTTCCTCTCCCTCTCTCTATCCCTCTCTTTTGCTCTCTCCCCCTGTTCCTCCCTCCCCCTTTTCTCTGTCCCTACATCTCTCTCCCTCTCCCTCCCATACACACACGCATATACACACACGCATAAACACGCACACACACATGCACACACGAGCACACAGTCCTGTTCAGTCCCTCTCTCACGCATGCACAAGCACACACAGTCCTGTTCAGTCTCTCTCTCACACGCGCGCACACACACACACACACACACACGCACACGAAGTCCTGAACAGCCTCATGCTAAGCTACAGTAATAATGATTCCATAAAGCTCATTACACACAAACTGACAGCGATCCCCAGTAATAACCTTGCAGGTGTCCCTGATTAGGCCCGAGGTGGACCCCTCGCACCGGCCCGATCCGGGGGAAATACTTTCCAGAACATTCTGATAATAACGTGCGGATAGCTAAGGCCCACAAATCTGCGTGAAAGCAAAGTACTTCCTGTGTTCTCAGAGAGAGAGGAAAAAAAACATTTTAACAGTGGCAATCACAGAGGGCTATAAATTTCACTTTTTCAACATTATTTTTTTACAGTATGAAAAGAGAAGAAGGGGAAAAAAAAAAGCTTCTGTGGTAAGAGAACTTCAACAGACCAGAAAACCTCAGCAGCATCCTGGCTTTCCGAGTTCCACATGTTGATGTTATACTGGCTTCTTCCTGTTGATAGAATTCCCTGTCAATGCCTTGGCTCTATCCTACAGTCTACAGTCCACCCATTACACCACTGGGTCTCCAGAATGGGCTCCAGCTCAGTTTAGGGTGAACCCAGAGTCTGTGATCTCCCAGCACGGGAGGGAGAGGGATTCCCTCTTTATGTTCTTGACAGACAGAGGTACACGAGACATGCCCGGTATTCTTGGGGTACCTTTGTCCCTCCAGAACGATGAATGGTCCTCAAACACACATGGAGAGGGAAGCAAGCGCTCCCCTGGCAGAAGAACCCGACAGGGGTGCAGGGACGGGACAGGAACACCGGAGCGGGACAGGGGCGCACAAACGGGACAGGGGCGCAGTGAACGGGACAGTGACGGTGACGCACGGCAGGCCCCGAAAGAGCTGGAGCGTGCCGGGGGACCCCGAGCTCCTCCATCAGACAGGCTCAATAAAACCAGCACTTCACACAACACAAAGGGGGCAGGTCCTAATAGCGACAGCTCCTCACGCAGTGGTGGTGGTGGTGGGGGGGGGGTTCTGTCAATCACAGCGCACTTGGGAGCGCGCTCTCTAACTCTCAGGTTCAGCGCAAGCGAAAACACCGTCACCCTCGGCGACACGGGTCATAACGGCAGGTGAACTGTGTCCAGGGCAGACAGAGTTACGTCCACACACTTTGGGTCGAGGGGCAGTGGGGCACACCCCGAGGACAGTTCTGAGCCAGTGTTCTAGAACTACGCTGCGCTTTCAGTCGCCGGTAGCGACTGTGACATCAGCATTAGAATGTTCAGTCATGAACATTCTAATCACACATTTGTGACCTCACACCTTAAAAGGGTTGAATAAATTGATCTGACGTGCAGTGTCATCAGCACTACAGCAGGTAGAAACAAACAGTGAAATAAATGCCCCCCCCCCCCCCAGAACCCCAGGGCCAGAACTGTGGCCTTTCCCCACTCATGCATACACAGGTCTTCACGCCTCATCTGTTAGAGCGTTTTGGGAGCCCCCCCGCAGAGAACGAGACAGACGCAATGATAAAACACGTCCATAAAAAACCCGTCTATTAAATGCCTTCCAGTTTATTTCCCTGGTCTGGGCCCGCTCCGCCCCTCAGCCGCTCCGCCGCAGAGAGCACGCTCTCGCCGTGACCTCGGTCGCGGATGTCCGGCCGTCCGTTTGGCGAGGCATTCCGCTCGCTGCCCCGGGGGCGAGACCAGCGCAGGACGGGGCCCTGAACAAACACGCCGCGCCGTCTCCTCTGAGACAACACCACAGCGACTGAGCCAGCGCAGCCGGGGGCCGCAGCAGGGAGCGCACGGGGAAGTGGCTTCTCTACTTCAGCCGACAGAGAACCCGGGGATAACGACAGCTCATCTTCATCCTCATCATCATCACCACCATCACCATTATCATCCTCATCACAACTTTATAATCATCATCACCACCATCCCCATTATCATCAGGATTATCTACAGTCCAAACACTTTTTTGCAACTCTAATTTGCAAGCAAAACACAGAGCTTGCTTAATCTCTGCTGTCACCAATTTAATTCCAACTGCAGAGAAAACTGAAGCATTTATTTCTTTGCAGGGTTACAGAATCAACCCAGGGAATTAAAGTGAAGGAACTACAGCAGTAACGATCACATGATGTCTCCATCGGTAAAGAATTCCCCGTAAAAACTCAGCCGGATTAAATGTGATGAATCAGCAGACCAGTCTTCCTGTTGAGAGTACTATACCAGCAGAGCAGTCAGGACAGAGGTAAATCTCTAAGGCACAGGTGACGCACCTGGTGGACAGGTACAGTCTGGGCCCACGTCCCTCGCCGTCCGCAGTTTGGGCATCACCTCGTTGAGCCGCTGTGGAGTCCGAGAGGGGACAGGTCAGTCAAAGAGCAGAGTGTTCATGGGTTCAGAACTCATGCATGTCACTCATCGTCCTCTCAAAGGCTATGATTCATTCTCCGGCAGGTTAGATGCGCACACACCCAAACACACGCACGCACACAAACGCACACACACATACACCCACAGAAATGCAGTTACACACAAGCTCTCTTACACACAGGACTGCATGTAAACAGCGTACACTCACATACAGAGATTCACATTTGTCTGAGCATTCATGTGTCCACTCAGTGCATAATAGTTTTTCCATTACAGAATGCAGGGATAGAGGTTGGTAAACATGTCCATTTATACACGATGAATGATAAACTTTTTTATTTTTTATTTTTTATTTTACTGCAAATGGCTTTTCACGTGTGCCCTGTGTACTATTTAATCTGAATTGAAGCAGAGAATATTAAGCAACTGAACACTGGAGAAATGTCTCATTAATAATAATTCGACTACTTCAAGGAAAATAATTGTTTAAACACCAGGAACATACAAATGATTGTTTGCTTTTCATGCGTGCATTATAAAATATGCAGCCAGTAAAATAATACAAATACACAGTATAAATAAATAGTCCTATAGACTAAGCTTCACAAATCGCCTTATGACAAAATGACGCTAAAGTTGTTTGAACGGCCAGGTGCAAATCCACTGCGTTTCCACCGTGCGCCTGCTCACGCGAGCGAAATTAATTTAACACGCGGGGTCAATTTGTACTGACTACCATGAAGTGTTACCGTGCAAGCAAACGCGTAATGAAAACAATTCAGCTAAAACAAAATGATAATCATATTACAGCATGTATAGCCTATCACAAAACCACAGAAGGAGTACCGAGTCATTACCGGTTTCTATCTTAAATATAAAACTTAACCCCAGCATCGGACACAAATGGTGTTTCGGAAATTTTATTGGGAAAAGTCGGTATTTATGACCTTTCTTTTATTGTCGTTGTAAACATTATGTTATGTTTGTTCGGCATAGTACAAACGAGACATGAATGGCAACAACCCAGCGCATGAATCTGTAACTGGCATTCCGCTTAATTGAGACCAGAGGCGAAGTTCCCGTATCGCAGTAAGTTCTAATACGGGAAGCAGGCAGTCCGAACGTTATGTGAAGCGCGCTCAGTGGAGCGCTCACCGCGCGAGCGACGTCCCATGATTTAAAGCGCGGTCCGTTCTGTTCTGCCAGTACAAACTTCGAAGCAGCGTCTCCGCAAGGCTAGAATTCCTTAACGGAGGCTATATAAAACACAAGCGGTCGACTGCACGCAAATATATTACGCTGCACTGTAAATACACTTCTCCTTCACACGTTAAGAAAAACGTGGGATAACGTGTATACTGTGATGGGTTCAAGTTTAAAAGCAATCGCCATCAGTCTGTGGAAACAATATTTTTTATAAGACGTGAAACCATGCAAATTTGCCCACGTGAAATTGTTAAATTGCCCTCCCCATTTAAGCTAGCCGTTGCCATTCATGTCTAACCTTAAAATGGCAATTCCATCTGAAATATGTCAAAGATAAGAAAACTCATTAAATAAATTGTGGAACCATAATTGACTGATAACTTGTTTCATGCAGTACAGCTTCCAACAACATTAACACACGTTCATCAACAGACGCATGTAAAGCGGTTCACCTGCATGGCTGCGTTGGGTACTGATTTAACCGATCAGTCATGCTTTATTAGTGCACAAGTTTTCAGAGCTGGCAGATCAAAACAATTAACTTCCAAATAACTCCAGACTTACCTCCTGCAGGAGTTTTTCCATTGTGTTCCGAAACACGGGTAAAACAGTCCCGTCTTCACCCAGAAAAGAGGCTTCTGGGGGATGAAAAACTGACTTTTTCTCCATCTCCAGCGCGTGCACTCTGAGTTCCAGTTGGGATGTTTTAAAACTCACCAAAAAGCAAACCGCTATGGAACTCACCGACAACATGAAACAAACGATTGTCGGAAGTGCCACCAGGCAACGGAAAATCATCGACCTGGGGGCACTTCGGTCAAGCAGTGCCTGGTTCTCTCCTTTACGGCTCCTCGTAGGATCCATCATGCAAATACACGTTTGGAACAGCCGCGGGCGCGGGTTCGCTTTGCTTAGGATATAGGTGTATTCGCAGGATACGTTTCTATTTCAAAGTTGAAGTGTTCGTTTGCAAGCTTCCAAATTCTGACACGGCCACGCAGTTCCAGCAAAGACCCCGGCTGTTGCACAATGTGAAGTTCAAACTATCCTGTCCAACTTGCAATGAACGCAATAGCTGTGCAGCGAGACACAGCGCGCGCAGTGCACTTCTCCGAACCAACTCTAAGAAATCCGAATGCCTTTGAGTACAGCTACGCCCGCGCGCTCAGGTTAAAGCTGTCCCACTAACAGGCAAGCGAAGCACGAGCCAGGAGTCCGTCAATAAACCTCGGAGAGTTCCAAGTTCGAGCAACGATGCTGCACCCGCCCCGGTGACCACGTGGGGAAACTTACTGCGATGTTCACGTGAGAATTTCAACGCGTGAGGATGTATTAACGTTTTAATACAACGTTCTGGTGTTAAACAAACCCCATATTTATCGCAAATGAATTCACACGGGGTAGCACATATAAAAGAAATAGAATATTAAAATATACTTTCACCAATCTTGAGAAAGATTGAAGTGAAGTTTTTAAAAAAAACAATTGACATGGCTTAGCAGTCGATCTAAACGAAATGGCGATTGTTCTGATTTGTTAGTTGCTAGACTGTGGATACACATAAATTACCCATCCTGGTTGCACAAAATGAAAATAAAAATTATCTGGAAAATATCTCAATGGAGTTACGCGAATGCGTAAAGACGTATTTGGGAAACAATGTTTTAAAGCTGGAATTAAAGGTTTTTCAGCGAACAAATAATTGCACGTGGAAGTAATGTTTGAACAACGAATTTCATATCGGAATGTTTTACATTTCTTCATTATTTTTGCTCATTTGGGTTTTTTAAATTATATATTTGTACTTGATTTAAACCTAAATCCACTTCATTTAAGTCCAAATTGCCCCCTTTCCCCAAAAGTGTTCCCGCAACCGAACTTAATAGGCTACATTTCGCAAATAAAAGCAGGGCGCGTGATCCTCTTGCATTTCCATGGTCAACAAAGGGAGAAATGGAGAATCGGTCAGCAAGAGACTTTCTAACGCATTTCAATTTTTTTCCAGAAAGATGGACATTTAAAGAAAATGTATATTAAAAATAAAATTCGATTGTGTTTCTTTAGTTATCTGTCCTTGGTGCTGAATTAATGCGACGACTTTTTAAAATTCCTTTGTTAATTCCTGAGTATTTTAGAAGTGCCTGTTCAGACAGAACGGCGGGCCCAGTCTTTAGTCCAAATTTGGATACATTAAGCTTCGTACCTGGGAAAATACCGTTTATGAGGAACAATCTGGGTGTAGTGGAAGAAATTTGGCTACCTGTAGTTTTAATAAATTTTAAGATTCGGAGCAGTTACTCTAGCAAACAAGCTCAGATGTTATGTTTTTTTTTTTTTTTAAACATTTTACACAAGTTCCGAATATAGCAACATCTGCTTTTTCTTTGTGTTTTTTTAACACTTGTTTTATTGTTATCCTAAAGCACTTTGAAACTCTATAATGAAAAGCGCTTCCCAAAAAAAGGTCAGTTAGAATAGTAATTTATGGAAAGTAAACTATGCGTGACATTTGTAGACAGCGGGTACTCAATCTCTTATGCCTGAGAAATAACTCGTGTAATCGCTTGAGAAGAGTAAAACGCACAGTCCAATTGGTTTACTTCAACGAGGAACCGAGTAGGGCAATCTCCCATACAGCTGCATCAATTAGACTGACCCGACTGCTACAGGGGTCGGTGTCAAATCTCCACTGAGCGACCCATAAATCCTGCTACAACATAAATCCTGCTCCAGCAATTTTTTCCCAAAACACACAAAAATGTTCACCGTCGAGTACGGAAACGCGTTGGCAAGTGTCACAGCAGCGGAGCGCGTTCTCTGGTTATTCCAGAAGCACGTGCAGAGGGGGCCGCTTTTGAAAAGCTATAATCGCAGACTCGTTTTTCTCAATCATCGGGTTGAGCAATTCCGAAGTGAACTGCTGACATTTTGAACACAGGGTAGACTCCAGGGGTTTCTCAGTTCCTGGTCTGAATATTTACCCATAGCAATGTTCATTACGTTTAGGACTGAATGGGTGAGGGGTTCAGGCAGAAACCTTGACTTCAGATCCTCTTGGGTAGTGTACATTACACATTTACCCCTACTTTGCGGAAAACTAGTTTAACCGTCATAAAATGTGTACTTTAAAATTTCATTAGTTACATATTTACCAAATATGCTCTACAACTATTCAATGAAGCGGTCCTTGAAAACCGCAGCTGTCATTTATAGTGATTTCCAGGAGGCGCGCGTCGCAATACTTTACACAGCTCTCTACCTCCACCTACTGATTACCTCAAGCTACTTCACCGCATTTAAGCCGCTTCATTTTTACAGTCTCTGCTTCATACACACTCCCCCAACCCCCCCCCCCCCCCCCAGGTACCTGACGACAATACCGAAAACAAAAAGGTTTGATACTACATTATCTTTATTGTACAATTTCTACAATTTTCCAAAAGGTAAAAATTCAAATACACGAAACAAGGACATGTCTTTTTACAACAAAGCACACATTTCCTGAGATGACAGAATAAATAATGACAGAGCAGGTGAGGGTGTGTGGCAGGGCGGACTGATGCAGTCTGTAGGAGTCTCTCGCGGAGAGTCGTCAGTGAGAGCAGCGAGTCAGCGGGTCACTTCCTCCTGGCCTTCTTCACTGGGCGGGTCACTTCCTCTTGGCCTTCCTCAGCGGGTGGAAGAACGGGTGCTTGATGGCCTGCTCCAGGGTGATCCTCTCGGACGGGTCGTACGCCATCATCTTCTGGATCAGGTCGAACAGCTGCTCGTGCTCGCTGCTCTTGGACGATATGTATTGCTGGGGGGGAGAGAAACGGAGCCTATTAGAGCAACTTCCTGTTTGAGACGACGGCAGAACTACAGTGGGCTGTTCGCATGCTGCCCCTCCACCCTCCCAATTTTTCATTTACTCTGCTTATATACAAGGCAGCTACTATCGCTCCAGAAGCTGGAGCAGCCCAATCAGAACATCTGACAGTGGCTCACGCAGCCGAACACACTGCTGTCATTATTAATGCACTTAACACAATGCTGGCCTTAATGTACCCCCTCCCAGACAGACACAGAGACAGACAGACAGACACACGCAGGCATACACGCACACGCACGCACGCACGCACACACATACGCACGCACGCACGCACACACACATACGCACGCACACAGACAAACAAACACACACACACACACACTCAGTACTCACCCGGAGAGGCCTGCAGTGCTTCCTGACGTATCTCCCAGAGGAGCTGTGCTCGTCCCAGTCCAGCCTGTCATGGCGCACGTAGCGGCGCTTCCTGTGACACGGCGGGAAAACAGGAAGTGGTCAGAGGGGCTCGGGGTGACATCACAACGCTCACAGTACATGCAACGCAAGCATCTGCTTAAAACGCAATCAAATTACCCCACGGGGAACCCGGAAGGTTCAATAATTTAACAGCAGTGAAAATGGCCACAGCAGTGACATTACGAACACAGGGAGCTGCGCAGCAGGCAGACATGCTGCAGGCAGCTGCGCAGCAGGCAGACACGCTGCAGGCAGCTGCGCAGCAGGCAGACGCGCTGCTGGAACCCGGGGCTCACACTCACTTGGTCCGCTGCAGCATGTGAGGGGGGATGGGCCCCAACACCCTCTCCATCATGGCCAGGTGCTCCTTACTGTCGTGGGTCTGTGAGCGAGAACCAGAGAGCAGGGACAGTTAGTCCGATGACTGACAGACAGACAGACTCTCTCACACACACACAGACAGACTCTCACACACACACACACACACACACACACACACACACCTAACCACAAAGATAAACGCGCGGACGCTGTCCAGCCCCCGTCCCCCCCCCTCACCTGAAAGAGCGTCTGTCCCAGGTAATACTCGATGAGTATGCAGCCCAGACTCCACACATCGCACGACCGGTCCCACCCCAGCCCTGCAGAGAGAGAGAGAGGGGAGGGGGATGCATTCAGAACCACAGCCAGGCCCATTCAGCTTAAATCATATCCGTTTTATCTGCTTTTTACAGAAAACCGTCCGTAAGACGCTTAGCAGCGTAACACAAGCTCACACTCACCCAGGATGACCTCGGGGGCCCGGTAGTGGCGTGTAGACACCACGGACGTGTGGTACTCGTGGTCGTAGGTGGCGTTCCCCAAATCCACCACCTTCACGTCCGGGTTCTTCACCGTCCTCTCGTCCCGTTTCTGGATTTTGGGAAAGATTGTGAGCGCTGCAGAACTGCACTTCTCAACTCCTTTACAAATATCAAGTAAACAACAAATCCCAGCATCCTCTGGGGGTGTCACATGGCTCAAGCAGGCTGTAGGCTGAGGCCACAGACAGGCTGGTAATGATAAGGGGAAAAAAAAACAAACAAAAAAAAACCGTTAAACTCACCATTTCTGCGTTGTACTCCATGTGGTAGTCCGAGTTGACGAAGAGGATGTTCTCAGGCTTCAGGTCGGTGTGAGTGAGCTTGTTGCGATGCAGAACTGGAACACACAAAGACAGCCATCAATCATCAGCACGGAAGAGACTGCACAGCTGAGCGGACCGGCGTTTAAGGCAAAGGTCACCTGGACCCGAATCAGGAATCCCAGAGAGCCTCAAACACATTTGTTGGAAGAACATCCAACGCAGCAGATATGGACTGAACCGCCCGACTGTAAGCCAATACGCCTGGACGGTAAAAATAATTACATCCAGGGGACTTCATGAAGGTGGTCTTTCTCCCTCACACACACACACACACTATCCCTCTCTCTCCCACACACACACACACACACACACACACACACAGAGCCCCTGTTCCCCCCTCTGCACTCACAGCGTACGGCCCGTATGATCTGGTAGGCCATGTGTCTGATCTGGTCCATGGGGAAGTGCTGGAAGCCGTTCTCCTTCAGGAAGTCGTAGGTGCTGAGGCCGAGCAGCTCGAAGGCGATGCAGACGTGACCGTGGTGATCGAACCAGTCCAGCATCCGCACGCAGGCGCTGTGGGGGGGGGAGGGGGTACAGAAGCAGACAGCAGGGTCAGGTCACGTTCGGCTCAAACCGGGCGGTTTATCGGACGGGGGGGGGGGGGGGGGGGGGACACTCACTAGCGTCGGTCGCAGTCCAGCGAGTTCATCTGCTCCAGCACCTCCACCTCGGACATGGCCGCCTCGCGATAGCGGTCGATATTTTTAATGATCTTCACTGCCACGCGAGCTCCGCCCCTGCAACCAGACCCGCACGCGCTCAGTCAGGCTCAGACACGCGCTCAGATACGCAGAAGCACGCGCGCATGAAGTCCCACGCAACCGTATGAAAGCACAGGCCGTTCTGGGCCTGGAGGGGCTGCAGTGTGTAAGCAGGCTTCCGTTTAAGCAAGCTGGCAAATTAGCCAAGTCAAACTAAACAGTCTTGGGACCAGCGGAATTCTCTTCCTCCTGTGTCTGAGCGATTCTGTGGTTTGGAGAGAGCTGGAAAACCTGCTAGCCTGCTTCCCTCCAGCCCCAGAGCCAGACCTGCACCTCAGCGGGTTTGGCGGGCGAAAGGGGGGGGGGGGGTTTAGGGGTTGGGGGCGATACTCACTTTGAATGGTCCCGACATTCCACCACCTTCCCAAAGGCTCCCTCGCCTAAGGTGCACATAATCTCATCTACAACAAGAGACAGCCAATCAGGACCACGGCAGCACCGCTCACACATCAATCACATGACCTAAAGGACCAATTACTCTACTGCTCATTTAACTAATCACAGGCTACAAAACACAGACTTGTAACATTAGGCTACGCTTACGTATAAGGGTCCAAAGGAAAAAACAGACTTGCAGTGCAATCAGAAATGGCTAATGGCTAAACCTTAACTGGCTTTAAATTACTCTTAAGGCATCAAACATTTTTGAAATGCAAACCACTATAGCAAACCCCCCCCCCCCATCCCCAAAAAAAGCTAGGCTACGTGATTATCTGTGTCTCAGTGCTACAACAGTAAGATAAAGATGAAGACAACACAACAGAAAAAGAGGTGCAGAAAAAGGTGTATTCTATACATCTTCCTCTCAGCATGTGTCCACTGTGATAGAGTAGGTGACCCTCGTCATCATCCTCAAAACTCCTGGATCTTTTCCTGCGATGACTCCTCTGGGGTCGGGGGTCACCAGCGTCACCACCATAAACCCGCGCCAATCAGGCCAGAACCCGCCATTCATTCAACCAGCCAAGGGGGAGGGGCATTCGGCCATTCAGATACCGCGTCAGGCAGCCATTTTGAAATTCATCCCCGAGAGATATGCACAGGGCCCCGCATAGTTTGTGTTACAGAAGAAAAACAATGGCAACAAATTTTCAGATGAGAGACTTTCTCCAGGTAAAATTGATAAGAAGCAGTGTAACAATAGGCATCAACATTTACTTTCCCCATTCCGCCACCCCCTCCCCCCCCCACCCCAAACAGCATTTATGGTATCTTCCAAGGGTTTCTTCACTCGTAAGGAGTTCAGCTATAGCCCTTACGCGGCAGTAACAGCCCATCTTATTGGAGAGCAACAGTCTTACAGGCTCTGCACGCGTCAGTAAGTTCCTACTCAAGTTTTAAAACATCCTGTCATTTAAGAAGCCACAGATGAATCTCAGCTAGCTGCCACCGTCTAGCCGTGGCTCAGAACATGCATGTCTTACTCCTGAACGTTTCCCCCCACTGAACATTAGGGGTTCACTAGGGGTTGGGTTGGGTTGGGGGAGAGCAGTTAAAACAGGAGAAACAGACAAGAGGAAGAAGACAAACAAACAGAGGGGGGGTGGGGGGTGGGGGGGGCTTTTATTTTTTTCTTCTTTCTTTGGCACACATGTAAAGGGGACCGTGCAGCGGGACAGGCTGGACCGTTTCGTACCGAGCGGGAGCGTGGGCGGGAGGGGCTGCGGCGTCGCCCTCGGTGACGGCGGCGGCGTCTGCTGCTGCTGCTGCTGCTATGGCGACGGCGGCGGCTGCTGCTACGGCGACTGCGCCGGCTGTTCCCGGAGGACTTGCTGTAGTGGTGCCAGTCGCGGTCCCGCCCGGAGCGCTTGCAGGCGCGGTCCGCGTCGCTGGCCTCGCGGTCTTTAGGCTCCGCCCACCCATTCTGCGTCCGCGGCTCCAGGCAGTGCCTGTCAGCGCACACACAAGCACAGTAAAACACTGAAGCACCTGCAGGAGCCCGCAGGAGTGCATCTCCGCAGCATTAACACAAAGGCTGTTTCGCAGTTGGCCAATGACCTTTTGACCATTGAGATGCACTTACTGTATGTCACTTTGGATAAAAGTGTCTGCCAGATACATGTATACATAATGAACACAGTGTATTAACTTCAGCTTGTAATATTATGGCACTGAATACCCAAAAATAAATGATAAACTACTAACACACTGCATCTCCACACACATTCTAACTGGAAAATTTCACATTAATTCTGCATTTTTTTTGGAGAGCTAGAGCACTTCCACACTCAGAATGTAGACTGTTAGACTTTCAGTGATTAAGGCTTGGATTTGGTCAGTCAGGGAACAACATTTTACACAACAGAAACTTCACAAACCTTGTCAAATGGCAAAAAAGGTAGAACTGACAAACTGAAAACCAACAAAACCACCTTTCAGTCTGATCAGATTTTAACTTGGAAATGGTAGGTTTAGCTTTTGCCTAACTTCTGCAAATTGTTCCAATCTGATGAAATATCCTTTCTTGGTTATGTCACTGGATGATCGGGGGCTAAAGCTACTAGTTCTAGCCTTTAGTGGACATTTTCCTATTTATTAGGAGACTATTCTTTTGTGATTTACTGTACCAGCCAGAACAACGGTTCTGTGGATGCTTTACATTCACTGCAACCATGCCTCTTGCTTGGCTTATAAGGCCTTCTAGAAGCATTCAGTATTCTCTGGTCTGACTACCGCTAAACTGTTACCGTAAGGACTTATCCGGAATCAATGTCGCATTTCTATTTCTGAACTGCTAGAATTACAAGGGTGTGACAGTAGAGTTGGATGCCCGTATCCCTCATTTGAAAAATAACAAAAAAACACAGTGCCATCCTTCAGTTGGTCACTAGGGGTCGTTTCTCTTACTGAAATACATAACAGCCTCGAGAGGATGGTGGTATGCTAACCGCCATCTTGGTATGGTTGGGTTTTAAAGTACTAGTGTCAAAATTAAGGAGCTACTCATTAACCCCCTACGGTATCGGTATATACAAGATTCGGTTCAGATCTAGAGAGGGTAACATTTTCCCCTCCCAAATTGCACTTGTACAAAATGTCCTCCCAGAGGATGTGGAAATGGTTCTGACTATATTTATAAGCTCTTTCACCAGGCTCAGGAAAATACGGCCTGCAGGACGCTCACAAAATTTACGATTTCCCCTCTGACAAAGCCTCAGCAGCTGACCACAAGCGGTTTTATTAGAATGCATTATGCGACACATTCAGGAATATTTGTTCACCCTTCGTGTGTTCTGTGGTGGTGCCGTTTCTGGTATTTGTTCTCTCTCTCGCTGCTATGCGAGTCTCTCTTCCGTCGCTTCCGGGTCTCCAGCTTCTCCTCCAAGCTGTACTCGTCGAGCCATCTGCCCGGGGAACGCATTCGGCTGGACTGACGCATCTGGCGAAGACACAATCCAATGTAAACCTTCACCTACAAATGCGCGCATAAAGATCAAATAACGTCGCTAACTTAGTCACCAGGGCGGTCGTTTCGGCTTGGCTTAATTTAAGATGGCTGAACACAGCTAGCGGCACAGAGCTTAAACTACACACAATGAACTTACGCAATGGGCTAGCCAGCTAGCTAATGTTGATCTCGTTAGGCCCGACTTGGCGTTCAAGCCTATACAATTTGCTAGCTAAGAGAACTGGCCAAAAATCGCACTGGCTGACATAAATAACCAGCCTGACAACGCAATCCAACCGCAAATACACAAAACGGATGCTAATTGGGCAAAAATTCACACCAGATGTGTATTAACTTCAGCCGGCCATCTTAACTGCTTCTACTGCCGACGGGCTGCACCCAGAAATTGTTAGACTAGCCTACGGTCATCCATCTTTGTTCTCCAGACATGGCAGCCTGCATACGTTATTTAATTGCAAATAAAGAGGGATAACGTTAAATTTACTTAAAACCAACTAAAACGTGTATCTTTTCAAAAACGTAATCGCAGTGGATTTAATGGTTAACTGTTTTTTGTCGAAAAAAGGCATTATTAAGCTAACTAACATTAGCTAGCCAAGCTAGGCTTGCCAGCAAAGAAGTCCAAATAACCCAATTCGAACGAATCAGCAAACTGATCTAAATTACACGAACTACGTTCATATTTGACTGTTAGATTGTGATTACTCTCACCTGAAACGAAATAAGCTCCCTGGTATACAACAGTCTACTGTTTTTCGAACGATGACAATGCGAAACTGAAATGAATACGACTACGTCGCTCTTTCGAAAACCGCTCCTATCCGAGTCAAGCGCAAAATGGCGCTGTTCGTCGAGAACCTTCTAAGAAAAACAACGTGCAACGTCATACGGGTATTTACATCACATGACAAAAAGTTGAGCGCTATGATAGTTGGGAAATGTTGTTCACATTGACGCCAATTTATGCTAGTGTTTTCTAGAACCGTCTATCAAATGTTATCCTTTATGTACACAGGGCGTCTCATTGAGATTAAAATCTCTTACAAGGGAAACCTGTTCTAGACGCAGAAGTCACACACATATTAATATAAAGTTAACATAATATATAACATACACACACACACATTTAGACAAGTAGCCATAAGAACACACACAAATCATGGCTCAATTCAAATTTTATTCCAATGACAATTTCAATATAATAAGCACTGACTTTACAAAAGGAAGAAGAATAACAAGAAATTAATACATAGAAATCAGTGACCCTCCAGGCAAACTGTTAAAACACAGTGTTAAAGTTGCACACTAAAATAAATTATAAAAATCAATACATGATCTGTACTGGCTCGGAAGCGGCAGTGGAGGAGAAGGAAGATGGAATGGAATCGTTGCCAAAACAAGAGGAACATGGAACTGTAATCCCAGATACATTTAATATAATACAGAGTCAACCACAAAAGCTGCAAACACCCTTATAAAACGAATTCCCTTGAAAAGGATATCACAGCAAAAATAACGACATCTAATCATTATCAAAGCCTGTCAGAGCAGAGATTGTAACGACATTTCCAGTACTCAGTAAGCATGGGACATGCTGCAGAATCTACATCCATCTGAAATAGTAATGTGTGCATATTAATGCAAAAAATATATATAAAATCCCAAACATAAGAAATATATAATTTAACGGCAGCCTATATTAATCAGATTTTAAAACATATAGGTAATTCCTTCCTAATATATGCAATGCCGTTTACATATTATAAAACATATAGCTTTTTTGTTTTACAATATATGAAACAATATATGCATAATATTTACATAAAAGTGCTATAACCAATTCATTTTTCCAAATTCTGCAATGCATTTTTGATGTGTTAAAATATATTACTTATGTTTTGGATTTTAGGTTTTAACATTTTTTTTTTAAATTACTAAAGCATGTACTGTACCAATACTTGTTTCTTTATAAAATCCTTAAACAAAGTAAGATCTGCATACGCAAGAACACAAAATATGCAGTAACTGAGCACATCGAGTCAGTAAACAAATGAAGCTTTCATTTTGTAGCTTTCGTGACGCGGGGAGTAACGGGCGAAGGCGGACTCGTTCACAGAAACTCGAAAAGCTGCCGATTTTTTCTACAACAATTTCAGCCTCCGTCCTTAGAGACTGGCGTGAAAACACACTGCACCAGAGCCAGCAGGGGAACGTTACCCATGAGCACTTGCAGTATTTTTCTGTACAGCCGATTCGTAGGAAGATGACGTTCGCGTGAGAAAATGCATTAACGCTGGAGCTGCCCTGTGTATGTCTGAAATACTGAGTGTATCCGGTAAACATTATCGCCGTTCCTCTCGTGACTTCTGCGGCAGATTCCGTGTAAATTGATGCTGTTTACAGTATACAGTACATACTGTACATAAGTTAACACAACAGAATAGCTTTACCCCCCCCCCCCCCAAATCCCACACCAGCAGCGTGATTTAGACAGTTTAGCCACTTTTAGTCAGCAAAGTCAGTATCTTAAGGTCAAACAGGATCAAACATTAAACTAATTTTAAAAACAAAACAAACAACAACAAAAACCTGTCAGTTTATGACCATGAGCAGCAAGAAAGGAAGGGTCTCTTTCTCAGCCAGGTAAAAGATGGAGGTGTTCCAAGTGAAGGCTGCTGGGACATGGCCGTGCTGGCCAGGCCTTGGAGGAACGCAGTATCCATCAAAGTACAGAGAGAACAAGGGCATCGGGGTAAAGTTCACACAGGTATGAAGGCGCCACACCACTCAAACACCAACCATATTAAGCAGGATACCATTAAAAACTAAAGATTTTAAATAAATACATAGTACCCCACCCCCAGAACAGAACAACCCTACCACCCATCCCCCACTGCCCCCCCTCCCCACCCCACCCGACCCACTATAACCTTAAACCAGCAAAGTACAGCTGGCCACCCCACACAATAACGTCATCATTATCAACATCAACAAGAGATTTCAAGTGAGATGGAGCTCGTTGGCCGTATCCAACGACAACAGTAACTCATAAATTAGGTTATGCCCAGCACAAAGGAACAGACTATGCGTGTTAAAAATAACTCTGTTTGACTTCGGAAAGAAGACCATCTGATCATCAGGTCCAGTGATGGTCACAGCAACGTTTTCCCCTTAGCTTCATACGGTCAAAATTCAGACGAAAAAGCCTAACATGTAGGCCATTCACATCTACCTATATATATATTTATATAAATATGAAGAAATACATTAGCACGGTACAATTTAGTTTCGTATGTCTAAGACCCTAAAGCCTCGATTGTGGTGATATGGAAAGCACAATGCCCTTTTTAAAAACACTGTCTGAGCATCCCATACGAAGAATAAAACCTTTCAAACAAAACAAACAAAAATACATCTGTCATTACAGAATTCTCGAAAAGAAATTTCTGACAACTGAATATCAGTCGACAATGAACTTCCTGTGGAACAGGAAGTGCTGATAAATCCTGGGAGAGATCATTCTCTCTCTCTCTCTCTCTCCCTCCCTCCCTCCCTCCTCTCCTCTCCTCTCCTCTGCACAGGCTCCCTTAATTAACTGATTGTTCGTTGCTTTGTACAGAAAGAGTGAGGAGAATGAAGAAATACTGACACGCCCACAGAAGAGGATGAGTCAAAACACAGACAAGAACTAAGGGATGGAATGGTAAGTGGGTAAAAAAAATTTTTTTTTTCCTCTGTTGTAAATATGATACACTGGATTTTATTTCTTCAGAGACACCGCTGATTGTGCTGACAAGGTTGTCTGGGCAGCTATTGTGAGAAGGAGCTTCCTGACAAAGATCCCCTCTCTCCACTCAAGACTAATCACTGACAGCCTTCTCAGAAGCAAGCTCAAAGGGTCTGCTGGAGAGGGAGGAAGCTGTGAGGGCAGACAGGAAATTGACCATGGCGGGATAAGAGGAAGACTTTTATGGAGGACCCGGCTCCATCTCTCTCTTTCCCTTTCTATCGCTTTCCCTTTCCCTCTCTCCCCCCACCCTCTCCCCCACTCTCTCTTTACCTTTTTCTCTTTGCTTCTTCCTCCATCCCCCCCCTCTCTCCCTCTCTCTCTCTCTTACCTCATCCCCAGATCTCCAGTGTAATCAGCAACTACAGCAACTTCCAATAGGTGCATTTTAGAAGAGACCAAATCAGCCCAGGGACCAATTGAAGGGGATCAAACCAGCCCAAGGGCCAATAGAAGGGGACCAAACCAGCCCAAGGGCCAGAAGAAAGGGATCAAATCAGCCCAAGGGCCAATAGAACGAGATCAAACCAGCCCAAGGGCCAATAGAAGGGGACCAAATCCACCCAAGGGCCAATAGAAGGGGACCAAATCCACCCCAGGGCCAATAGAAGGGGACCAAATCAGCCCAAGGACCAATAGAAAGGCCCACATTTCCCCAAGGGCTCACCGGGCCCACTATTAGCCTTCACAACAGAGTCACAACAGCATTTATGTTACAATATCAAAACTAACACAAGACCACAGTGCACAGAATGAAAAAAAAACAACTTAAATTATGAAAAAGCAAAAGCACCAGTTTGTCTCTCATGTAGTTTAAAATCCTCACTCTGTAAGGGTGGTTAACACAAACAACAATAAATACACAATAACCAGAGGCCATCTCTGCCTCCCACACACTACTGTACACATATTTATATTCTCTCTTTCTCTCTCACTATCTACATATAAACAAGACAGGTTCTTCAGCTCCGGGTCTTGAGTGTCAAACCAAGGGAACAAAGTGACAGTAACACTCCCAGTTTTGACAAGTTCCCCCGGTGTCTTCACTGTACAGTTTTTCATGCTCCTGTCACAAATCCAGATGAATCCTGTTCACCTTTCCTTATTTAAAAATCGTAGTATAAATACCTAAGTACCAGCTAGGCTCTTTCACAGTCTTGTTTTAGTGCAAAGAACACGCCCTGCTGCTGAGGTGATTGGCGGGTGAAGATCTGGCCTCATGTCTTCCCCAGGATGGAGGTTCTGGAAAAGAGAGGCAGAGGGCGGTTACTACCGGTTACCCAAAACAACCTCACAGACACAGCCCTGGGCTTAAATTCCATTTCAGTTCAGTCAATTCAGAACATTAATTAATTAAGTGCAATTAATTCTCTGTGTTTTAGTTCATTTTCCTGAATTGACTGACATTGAGAAGTGTTTGTGTTCTAAAAATGGCGCCTTCTACCTGAGAGCTTTCCACCTGTCCTTCTCCACCTGGTTCTCTGGGCTCTCGCTTTCATACGAAGCCAGGTACAGACCTGGAAAAGAGAGAGAGAGAGAGAGAGAGAGAGAGAGAGGGAGAGAGAGAGAGGGAGAGAGAAAGGGATATTTATTGAGAGCGTGGGCCTTTGAGGTTCTGAATGAGACTCCTCTCTTGCGCTTGGATGTAAGGTGAGACTTTTTCCATTTAGCCGCTGCAGATGCCACCTGTAACCTGAGGCTCAGGGTGGCACCCAGAGACAGGATCAGAGAGAGAGAGAGAGAGAGGAGTTTCTGCTTTCACAACAGAGCCTGCCTCAGTGGCGCCCCCTAGAGGCACAGCACTTGGAGATGTTGGGGGTCAGGGCAGGAAAAATAGAACTCCACCAATCACAGTGTACACAACAAGTACATTGTTAACAACAAGTAGAACAACACCAACAGTGATTGGTTGATATTTTATGGCTACATCCAGAGAGTGCCCATCATTCACTGTCAGTGTTTGTGTGCAAAATGGCTGCATCACCCTGGTGGGTGATATTGGTGGTGGCTGAGGTGAGTTTCCCCCTTTGGCGTGAGGAACTCTGCCATCATGACAAGCAATATATATATGTAATCCAATATTATTCTTTTTTTTCAGTTCAAAGTTATTTTATTTGAAGTCCTGTCTTCACGCTGTGTTTCTGAGCTCAGTTTTGAGAAACAGAACAGTGCCGTCACTGAGTTCTCAACAACTTGGGATTTTAGTTTTACAGGATAAAGTTACAGAAAGACAAGGGCTGTGGAGCCTCTTTACGCCCCCCGTTCAGAAGGCGGACGCTGTGAGGGGTTCGAAGGCCGCAGGAGGTGGCCGCGGGACTCACCGTCCTCAGTGAAGATGGGGGCAGAGTGCAGGTAATGCAGGATGTTCCGCTCTTCCTCAAACGGACACTCCACCTGCTTCCAGGTCATGAACTCCCCCACCTGCCGAGCCAGCTCCACAAATTTCTGAAAGGAGACCCAAAATAAAACCCCTCGGTGAGTCATACTGAATGATATCATATGGGCCTGTCATGGGAGGGTGTGTGTCAGTGTGGGTGTGTGTGAAAAACCAAATATAGGAAAGAAAGAAAAGCACACTTTTAAGTGCACTTTAAGGATCACTCCTGCTTCCTCCAACACACACTCAATAGTAAACATTGATGGTGACTGAAAATAGTGGAGTTCTAGAACACTGACTTGGAATTTTGAAAAACATTCCAAAAAACCTATTCTTTTCTAGAGTTAATGGAATTCCACCTTTCCTTTAAATTCTAGCAACAAGAGACAAGCAGCAGGACTCAATTCATCTTTATTGGACAGGACACCCCAGTCTTCGACCCCTGTAAGGTGGTGAGCTGCAGGGGCAGGGATCGCCCACGCGGCCTCACCTCGAAGTTCACGTGCCCGTTGGGCAGCCGATTGGCGCAGCCCTCATTCAGGAAGTAGATGTCCTTGATGAGCAGGCTGAAGAACGGAATGACGATCTGGAAGAAGGGAAAGAAAGAGAGGTCAGCACTGCGGACAGAAAAATCCAGCCATGCCAGTGATGTCACTACATGTCAGAAGTCATCATCCATCTTCTGATGCAAGCTCCTCCAGCACTCCTGTCTTACGTAATTATTTCATTTTTTTAAAGTAATATCTGTTATCTCTACGGTATCTCCCATCTTTCTATGGCATGTCTTATTTCTATGGTATACCTCATTTATTTATATGGTATCACTTATGGTACTGTATCTCTATGGTTCCTTAGGGTATTGTCTATGGTTTTATTATTTTTTTTAAGGATTTTATTTGCATGTGACCTGTATGTATTTGAGATCTGTGTTATGGCACTAGGCTAGCAAAGTTCAGCTGTGTTGAGTGTTTTAGTGATGCTGCACGTACACTCACACTATTCTGGGAATGTGGTCAGTCAGGTCCAGCAGCATTACTCATGTAAATGAATGTGCTTGTGTTCCCAGGAATCAGGACAAGAGTGTCTGCCCAGCCACGGTAATGCCATTGAGCAGACACTCTGATTGGTCGCTCATAGGCGCTCTCACTGGAATCCGATTGGTCGCTGGACCCACCTTCTCCCTGTTGCTATGGGCGGTCTGGGACCGGTGGGCGGCGCCCCTCAGTGCGGTCCGGTAGTTGTAGAAGTTTCCAGTCGGGTCCATCTGATGCTGCGTGAGGAATATTATTTCTGGATCAAATGCCAGGAACCTAATAGATATACTCTAACTCAGAGCACCCCACTCAGCTGAGGACTATCCCAGTTCATGCTACTGATGTGACCACTGAACTCATCCATACACCCACCATTCCTTTCATTCATTCATTCATTCATTCATTCATTCATTCGTTCATTCGTTCATTCATTCATTCATTCATTCATCCATTCATATATATTCATAATGCAAGAACACACTCAGGAGTTAAACCTCACCTCCAGGATGAAGAACTTGGCCGTCTTCACTTTGCCCCAAGTCTTCTTCAGACGGGAAACCGGACTCATGTTCATTCCAGCTGAAGAGAGGCATGATGGGAAATTAGAGTGTGTGTGTACAAATCTGTGTGCGTGTGGGAGTGTGTGTGTGTGTGTGTGTGTGTACCTCTCTTTCTGTGTGTGTGTGTGTGGGGGGTGTATCTGTGTGTGTGTGTGTGTGTGTGTACCTCTCTCTTTCTGTGTGTGTGTGTGTGTGTGGGGGGGGGTGTATCTGTGTGTGCGTGTGGTGTGTGTGTGTGTGTGTGTGTGTGTATGTGGGTGTGTGTGCTTGTGGAAGTGTGTGTGTGTGTGTAGAATGCCTTGTATAGAAAGCGAGTACAGCACTCACAGATGATGGCCATGAGGGAGTTGAAGTTGCCGATGTTGAAGCACTCCCGCGCCACGTCGATGAAGAACTCGATCACCAGGGCGCGCTGTTTCTTCTTCGCCGGCTGAAGGAGAGAAAACAGAGACAGTGTCAGAAGGAGCCCACACAGCTGGGGTCTGCACTGAGAGCACGATGCAGAAAATTACTCATCACTCGTTAAAAAACCCGAATCGTTTCTATTTCCGATCATTTTAGAAGTGAACCTGGCATATATTTTTGTAGTTGTTTCTCTGTTTTTCTAGGCTAGATTGTACAACCATTTCAATCGTAAGTATACCCCCAGCTGTTCTTTGTGCTGTCCAAATAATGCATAATTACGAACAATTAGTTCTGAACAATTTTTCTCAGTAACGTTCCGAACATTGCTCATAATTGTACACATAATTGTACACTGGAAGGCCGTGCAAGAAACAGAGATGCGAGACTGTGATTTGCGTCAGACTGAAAGCAGTGGGACTCCAAGCCCAGGTCAACAAGACATTTCATCACTCCGTTCCAACCTGTCCGTCAAAATGACACGCACCAGTGAGAACGCTGAATAGCGTCGGGCTAACAAAAGCAAAGTTCACAAAGCCGTCGGCTGTGACTAAGCACAGTGGCATGGCTGCACCATGACGTGTCTTTGCGCTAATCAGATACGAGCCACTTCACTAGAACAAGCACTCATCTGGGAATAAACACGGTGAGCTACAATGGCCACCAGGGGGCGCAAAAGGACTATTACTATTATTACAATCATTACCATCCAGGGGGATGGGTTTATATGCCCTTATTTAATTCGCATTTACTAAATAGATGTATGCAAAGGGGTTGCATATTTATCTTTGCAGCTGTTTAATTTATGGAGGTGGTGGTGGAGGGATGGGGGGGGGGGGGGGCTTGGAAAAATTCAAACCTAACCTTCTGAACATGAATCATCCGACCATGTGAGAAACTGTGTGGATTGAGAACCTTATTAACATTCAAACGAACAGAAATTAAACAGCCAAAAGCTGCAGTAATGAGCCTGGCTGGTGGACACAGTTAGATACACCAGACTGGGAGAAACATGCAGTGGGGGCGGGAGGCATAAGAAAATCAATCCTAGAGATGTAAGACTATCAGTCACCCCCCCCCCCCCCCCCGCTGATCACCTACCATGCAGATCTCCGTGGCAACCAGGTAACACAGCCTGTTAAACCACTTGACGTAGGCCTCAAGATTGCTAGTTTTCTTCTTCTGGTCACTGAAGCAGGGCTGGAAACACACACACAAACACACACACATGCAAAACACACACACACACAGACACACACACAGACACACACTGGTTAAAGTTTAACTGCTATAGGATCTCAGCACCTCCTGCCTGGTTGTATCCAAATTCACAGTGAGCCCCAGATTAAGGCAAAGGCAGTAAAAGTGGCGGAGCAGCAAAGCATTCTGGGAAGGCGCGGTGCCGGCAGCCCCATTACGAGCTTTGGCGGAGACGGCGGGGGCATCTCCAGACAGGCCCGGCAGCCGCCGGCGCACCAGCGTGGGGCTCAACCAGGGGCTTTAATTACAGGGCGGCGAGCGTTTGAGTCTGGAGGGTTTCCTCCCACCCTAAGCCTCAGGAACCTCTCTCAACGGCTCGGCTCAGTCAGGCTCCGTGCTCCAGAAAAGGGTTCCAAACCTAACCCTAACCCTCCCACCCTAAGCCTCCTGAACCTCTCTAAACTGCTCGGCTCAGCCAGGCTCCGTAACGCCCTTCTGACCCTCTCCGAAAAAAAGGGGCCCCAAACGGCTCTTCTGCATCTTCATAGTAACCCCTTTCTAGTGCAAGGGTTTCCTTGTTGGGCAAAATGGGAGCTTTCAACCTATTTCACAGCCTATTTCAGAACGGTGGAGACAGGCCACAGAAACGTTTCTTCTTCCGAGACTCTCACTGAACCCTGAGAGACGTTAAACTCAAACTGGACTCGAGATCTTAAAGTGCTGCTCTGTCATCAAACAGCCCACAGAGAAGGGGGTACCTCAAAGATGGTCATGCCATGGACAAGATACTCCACCCCTCCGCTCACTTCCCATCTATGTTTTACTGAAGCTTCGGTTCAGACCAGAGAACTGTATCTCTGTGCGTTTTCTGTGTAATGTACCTGTGAGCTGTCCAGTGGGTCTTTCTGGGCAAAGGCCTGGACGAACTCCTCTGGGCCAATGTGACTCAAACGCTCCTGGAAATGAAAACACACAGCTGCTGATCATATTCAGACATAAAGATAATCAAAGAAAAAACATTTCCTATTTCCTATCAACCACACACAAATATGCACCATTACACAACACACACACACAGACATTCACGCACACAGGCATAGTACTCCTGAAGTCTTGTTGTCTGCCATACAGTACAGTGGCCATATCTCCCTCATATCTCTGCCAAACAGGAAGTGTATCCAACAGGAAGTGTGCCGCACGGGAAGTGTGCTTAACAGGAAGTGTACCTATCAGGAAGTGTGCCTAAGAGGCAGTGTTCTGTAGACATAATAGTGTGAACTCTCTATGTGTTAAAGAGTCAGGTCTCACATTCAGAGGGGATTAAATTGATACACTTGTGGCCTCAGGCATAAAAGGTGACTCCTGGGTGGAAGTGGATTGGCATGGAGACAGAAACACTCACTCCCCAGGCTGGTGAGGAGAGACAGAGAGAGAAAGAAAGAGAGGGGTGTGTGTGTGTGGGAGAGAGAGAATGTGAGAGAGAGGGAGAGAGAGAGTGCGTCTGTGTGTGTGAGAGAGAGAGTGGGAGAGAGAAAAAGAGAGCTTCTGATGTGCTCTGATCATCCCCCTGATAATACCTGCAACTGTCACGTCTCTGTTCTGCCGCAGGGTAGAGCTAACAGAGCAGGTAAAACGCTAATATGAGTTTGTAAATAAACCTAATGAGACAGAGCAGAAGCGATGGGTATCCCCTGGCGTGTTTGGAATTCTGGGAAATTTACTCCATTCTGAAACAGTCTCGTTCTCCTGATTAAATTTAAAGCAGGAAACTCCATGGGGAACGGCCTCATGGTCAGGAATTAAAACTCTCTTCCTCTCCCTCTTTCTTTCTCTCTGTCTGACCTTCTTTGAATCCTTATATGACATCCCCTCATTTCATCTCTTCTCTTTTTTACTCTCTCTCTGTAAGCTTCTTTAACCCCAAAGCAGCATGTATGTCTTGTTCTATCATTCTCTCTCACTCTCTCTCTCTCTCTCATACCCTCATGTCACTCCCCATATGTCATCCTCTCTCTCTCTCTTTCTCTCTATCTCTCTATCTCTCTGTATCTCTCCGCCTCTGTGTGTCTGTGTGGGTTGTCTGGGGTTTTTCTTATCTTTGGTTGGTTTTTTTGTGGTTCGGTAATGTCTGTTTTTGAAGAATGTCCCAATAAAGGGGGTTTTATAAATAAAAATATCTCCCTCTCTCGGGTTTGGGCTAATCTGAGGGTGTTTTGGTTTCTGGTTTGACAGGGTTTATGTTTGGTTATATTATTATTTGTATTTCTTTGTAGTTCTTCATTTGTGTGGGGGGGGGGGGGGGTCTGGGGGGAGTTAAGACGATATATTTATTAGAAACTCTCAGTTTTTTTATTGTGATGGGGCAGAATTTGCTGTGTTTAATAAAGGAACGTCAAAAGTAAAAAGTCTCTCTCTCTCTGTTGCTTTCACACCCTCTCCTTCATATGATCTCTAAAAGAGGCTCAGTGTACATGCCAAGATAATGAGTGTAGCTTTGTGTACTAATTACATTACATCACATTACATGTGGACTAATGGTCCAAATACCTGAACGTGTTGATATATTGCCACACCCCACCCCAGCCCTTCCTCCTGGGCAGTGCTCACACATAGAGGCCCTCTACATAAAGCCACATATGACGTTCCTGTTATTTTTGTGCCAGCTTAAAAGGACAATGAAGGCGGTTCGATAAAGTTTCCAAAATTCAAAATGCCTCTCTCACCAGTTCCACGTGGGTGAGCTGCTGGGCGAGGGTGTAGGGGTCGCTGCAGATGCTGAGGACGTCCTTCTGGATGGGCGAGGGCTTGGTCTTGTAGGCCACCATCTTGTCCGAGGCGGAGGAGGAGACGTTGAACTTCACCAGGCCCTCCTCGCTCTGGGTCATGGCGGCCAGCTTCTGGTTTAGGTTCTGCAGGATCTGGTTCATGGTCTTCCAGTACGCCTGCGCGATCGGGAAAAACACCGCCATCAGCGCCAACGACGTCGCGGTCGTACGGTGGGTCTGTAGCCCTGGTCCCTGGAGAGCCGCGGCGAATGCTGGTTTCCGTCGATAAGTTAATCAGTTACGCGTTACACCCGCTTTCTTACCGCTAAACCTGTCTCCGATCCTCAGACGAAACCAAAAACCAGCAGACCCTACAGCTCTCTAGGATAGACTCTAATCAATGTGTCAGAAACAGTCAGCAAGTGTTCTATGGATGTGACGATACTGTGTTGTTTGCACTGCGGTTCAAGGTTGGCCCAGATATTAGTGATGCGTTTAGTGATGCTGCATGTACACTCCCTGGTCTGGGAATGTTGTCAGCCAGGTCTGACACTGCTGTTCACACAACAACAGGATTCAATGGTAATCTCTTGCATATCCAGTCATCTGCTGAAGGTACGCAATGTAATGTAACGTAAAGTAGTGTTCTGTAATCTAACGAAATGTACTATAATGTACTGTAATGTACTGTACTGTACTGTAATGTAAAGGATCCCCCCGCTCTTCGATCCTACAGCAGCAGAGACCTCAGCCTCATCGCCGTGGGCGACGGGCCTCTTGCTAAATCACCCAGAGCGAGTCATAAATTACTGCCAGCACTTCCTGAGTGGGCGGAGCTCGGCCGCGAATAGCAACACATTCATCACCCTGCAGCGCTCACAGCGCCCACACGTTTACACACACACGCACCATGCACGCACACACACACACGCACGCACGCACGCACGCACGCACACACTCACACACGCACGCACGCACGCACGCACACATGCACACACGCACGCATGCACACACACACGTGCACACACACACTCACACACACACGCACACACGCACACACGCACGCACACACACACACGTGCACACACACACACACACACACACTCACACACACATGCACACACGCACGCACACACGCACACACACACACGCACGCACGCACGCACACACACGCACACACACACGCACGCACCTACACATATACACACACACACATACACACGCATACACACATTAACACACACACACACACACACACACGCACATACACACGCATACACACATTAACACACACACACACACACACACACTCATACACAGACACACACTAACACACACACACACACATGCATACGCACATTAACACACACACAGACACCCTCCACTTCCTCTATAAATTCATCTATTCACAAGCTCTGACTCAACTCATATCCTACACCTACTCTGTCATTTATTACAGCTATACTCTCACTCTACTCACGCCCACACCCCACTTTCCCCTGACTGTTCTACCGCTCAGAGAATATACACATACACCTCCTTTACCACCGGACCACATCCTGTCTTCTTTCAAGTATTTTTAACAGCTTGTTTAATTTTGTATAGTGCCCTTGGGATATAAAAAGGTTCTATATAAATAAGATTAATTCTTCTTGTTCGTGTTCTTCTAATTAATTATTATTATTATTATTGTTGTTGTTGCCATCGTTACAGATGGAACAGGAAAGAGTCTTGATTGGATGCCTGCTGCCCTTAAATATACCCAGAACCCCCTGCATGGCCTCAGGTGACCCCTGACCTCGTCACACGGCGCTATCCTGTGGATGATGTCCTTCAGGTGTCCCACCATCTGTTCCTCCCGGAAGTCGGAGGGGAACGTCTCCGTCCACTCTGTCAGCAGCTGGAGGATCTTCGGCCCGAACTTCCGCACCTTGGCCTGGGAACAGTGGGAAAGACGCTCATGGAATAACGAACAGGCAGACTCATCATCAGGTGGACAGAGGCAGGCAGACAGACAGACAGAGAGACAGGCAGGCAGACAGACAGACAGACAGATACATTAGCAGATACAGAGAGACTGAGAGACAGACGATGACTCAGACAGACAGACAGACAGATATGGACACAGACAGACAGACATGAATACAGACTTATGGACAGACAGACAGACAGACAGACAGATATGGACACAGACTCATGGACAAACAGACAGACAGACATGAAGACAGAGTCATGGATAGACAGACTGGTATGAACACAGACAGACAGACTGGTATGAACACAGACAGACAAACAGATGGACACAGACCAAGTCCAGACAGACAGACTGACAGACAGACAGACATAGACACAGACTCATGGACAGACAGACTGGTATGAATACAGACAAACAGACAGACAGACACAGACCATGTCCAGACAGGCCGACAGACAGACAGACACACACCATATCCAGGGGTATCTGGTCCAGTTGCTGCTGTTTGATGCACAGCTGGCAGACCCGGGACAGGAGCTCAGATGGTGCTATGAAGAGGCGTGAGCTGAGCAGGAAGGTGAAGACGTAGGCTTTCTGCGGAGTGTGGAGGACAGTCAGACATGAGCCCCTACATCTGCTAGCACTACAACAGCACCTCACAGACACAAACCTCAGCAGGGTCCGATACGGGCCTAACATCTCAAAGGAACCTCACAGACACAAACCTCAGCAGAGTCAGTTACAAGCTTAAAATCTTCTAACACTACCTCAGCAGTCAGTCACAGCCCTAACATTTACTAATATCTTAATAATGCGTGTGTGCATTCTGATATATTTTCAATGTATTACACTTCTATAAGAGCTGCTACTTTCATTGACCCACTCCTGACATTACTTCCCTATTTTTAAAAAAAGACTTCAAACCCCAGTAATGACCTCTACCAGTGGGGGGCGCTCACCTCAGGGTAGTAATCGGCGGTGGGGACCAGGTGCTGGATGAGGGTGTCCAGAGAGGCGGAGGTCAGCAGGGGCCCCTCGGCAAGTTCAGGGCCCGGACCGGGGCCGGGACCTTCCCCCTGGGGGTCCTCGCTCGGGACCAGGTGGGGGCTAAAGCCACTGGGAGTGAACATAGTGCTGGAGCACAGAGTCTGGGGCATTCCTCCCTGTGAGAGATACAGCACAGTCAGCACAGGCAGCATAGAGTCTGGGGCATTCCTCCCTATGAGAGATACAGCACAGTCAGCACAGGCAGCACAGGCAGCAGAGAGTCTGGGGCATTCCTCCCTGTGAGAGATACAGCACAATCAGCACAGGCAGCACAGAGTATGGGGCATTCCTCCCTATGAGAGATACAACACAGTCAGGATAGAGAGAGAACATGGGGAGACTGTGAAACCAGGAAATGTGATCTGTGATCGACTGCTTTAGGATGTAGTGAAACTCAACACCGCTGTTGTGTCTGTAGTCAAAAGCAAACAAGTCTGCCTTCAGCATCACTGTCCCCAGGTTACAAAACTAGCTCCTTACCCATTATACTACACTGCCGCCTGGAAGCTGTCCATAAGCAGGTGTTCACCACAACAACATGCTTCTTGTGGGGAAACTCACACTAAGAAGTTCCCTTGCTACGGGAAACTAAAACCACAACAGTGGTTGAATGAACTTAGGTCTGAAACACTCCCTGCAATTCAGAGGAAAGGCGCTATATAAAGACAGCTCTTTCTAGGAGCCCGCCTGTCGACGTCTCGCTCACGGAAGCGGGGAGTTACGAGGGGGAATGGAACGGCCGGCACTCACACCGAAAGAAGTGACGAAGACCAATGCCCTTGACTCAGACTGCTGTGGGCCAACGATGACGTTTCCCTGGGAAAGCCAATATTTGCCCTCAGACAGGCCTCTGCAGCTCACAGCCTTGGTGCTACTGTGGGGGTGGGCTTGAACGGGGGGGGGGGAGTGCCACCCCCTTCCAACAGCTGTCACATCACGGCGAAATCAAGGGGTACGGGTCAGACTACCGTCGCCATGGAGATTAAATACTTGACACCCCCCCCACCGTTCCATCAATTCCTGCTTTATTCTGAGCATGTAAGTATTTTCATTTCATCAAGATGAAACATGCCATGGTAGTGGGGTGGGGGGGACAAGGCCTGTACGTTCATGCACCAGAGAGAGCAGAAATGGTACAGCAGGAGAAGGAAGGACCCCTCCCGACACACCGACACACACTGGTATTTCTGATCAGGCAGAGAGAGGGCAGTCCCACAGGCTTCCAAAGACCCTGTTGTGTCTACCCACGTTTTTTTTCTTTTCTTTTCTTTTTTTTTCGACAGTGGGTCTGTTATTCGGTGTATAACAGCTGATGGGTGGAACGGGCACGCTTCCAGTCCCCCTCCCCCCCACCTCGACCAAAAAAAAAACAAAACCCAGGAGATTAATCCATGCGGAGAAACTTCATCTAAGAGTTTCTTGTCAACTGAACCTTGTCAGAGAAAAGCCCTCATAACGCAACACTGTTTACAGGAGGGCCCAAAATGCGGAAACACACATCTGTGGCGGGACGGGAGTGGGTAAACAGCTCAGTCAGACAGCGAGAGGACCTTGAGCAACACAAAAGGAAGCCGTTTCGAAAAGCAAACACTGCACACGCCCGCCCTCTCTCACCAGCTAGTCATACGGGCGCACTCCCCCTGAATAAACTGAGGTAAAGTAAAGTAAAGCCCAACTCCACCAGCCCTGCCTCTCTGTAACCCCACCCCCGCACCCCACCTGAATAAACTGAGGTAAAGTAAAAACCAAACTCCAGCAGCCCTGCCTCTAAAGAACCCCGAACTCCCCCCCCCCTTGCTCAATGGTGCCAATGGCCGATTTCCCTAAAATCCCAAACTAATGCCGACCCTCACTGTGAGCAAACACACAGAGGGTAAACACTGGAACCCTGTCCCGGTCTGTCCTCTCTCTGTCTGAACCAGTAACATCAGCAATCACTAGCATTCCACTTATTGATTACTAATGCGCCGTCTTGGTGATGCCAGATTTCTTTTGTATTTTTTGGGAGTTCATGCTGATGCTTAGGTTCTCGATTTGTCGTTTTGCACAAGTGAGTCATGTTGGATGAGTGCATCTGTCCAGCGATTGTAACGTCATGTAGACTAGAGGCCAGGGAGAGCGGGATATCCTGAGCACGCGCGCGGTAAAATGGCCGTGATGTCGTCTGGTGGGCGTACAGACCCGGCCAGGTGAACGTGTCCAGCCCTCTCTCCGAGCACACGCAGAGACGGGGAGGTCAAAGGTCGCGACGGCGCTGGTTGCCGTGACGTGCCACGCATCTCACGTTTCCCCCCCGAGGCTCCGACCCGCTTTGTTCTTCTGCTCAAATTTCACAGACCCCCCCCCCCCCCCACACCCACACCCGCACCCGCACCCCCACCCACCTCCAGTTGTTCTTTTATGGGGGAGGGGGGAGGGGAATGGCAGTTCATTAAGCTTGCTTTACACACATACACACACACACACATACCAAAACAAACACGCACACACCACACTAACACACTTCTCGCTGTGTGTGGGTTAATGATTGAGCTGAACAAACTGTGGCCTTGTTCTCTCGTAAGGAGATTAACCACAGACCCGCCACGGACAATAACCATTCACCTGTTCACCAGGGCTAAAACGTCTATGAGCATTCATCACGTTCACCTGTTCATCCACTCACCGAGGCTAAACAGTCAGTAAGCCTTCATCACGTTCACCCATTCACCCGTACACCAGGGCTAAACCATCTATAACCATTCATCACATTCACCCGTACACCAGGGCTAAACCGTCTATAACCATTCATGACGTTCACCCATTCACCCGCTCAGCAGGGCAAACCCATTAGCACTCTGCGTAAATCTGATTCAGCTTACGGAAAACGTTTCCAGCAGGGTAAAAAAAAAAATGCGACATACAGAATGAAATGTCAACTTCATGCCATAGACTGAGCTGTGACAGACTCCCTTACCGCTCCCCGAAGAGCCAGCGAGGCTCAAACGCTTTCCCCGCGACCCACTTTCCCACGTCAGCGGCTGCGGTTCCACCCGCGAATGAGGAGCCAAACCGAGCGCTCGCACCTCGGACCCGCAACGTTTCAACCAATCAAAACGATCCTCGTGTCTCTGGAGCCCTCAGTGCGCACGCAAGCCTCCCTTCTGTTTTTCGTATGTTCTCAGCACGTTCACGCTAAGATTTTTTTTTTTGGGTTGTGTGCACTGGTTAACAGAGCCCCCCTTAACCACCCCGTCTCTCAGGAACCGCCCCCCTGGCCCGGTGGAATGGGGCAGTTACCTGTGGAAAGCGTACACATGCGGGCAGGTTGGCAGCGCCCCAGATACTCCACACTCCTGTGTACGAGCGGTCAGGACCCAAACTGATACTCCATTGTGCTGGTGGTCGCTGACGAAAGTGTGCAAAGTGTTGGCCTCTGAAAGGAATCTAGACCATCTACCTCTGCCTATTATAATTATACAGGCAGAGCGGGAATTCCTGGCATTGCTAACACACAGGTGCTGAGATCCTGCTGTCACTTTTTCACATGGAAACCGGAAAGAAAGCTCCACCAATCACCGAGCTCATAGTTGAGATAAGAAACCTAGAAACACTGCCCGCGATTGGTGGATACTCATCGGGCCATACATCACAGTGAAATAAAGGGATCTCAGAAGTGTATGACTTACATTGCGTTCCTTTAGAAAACTGTCTTATCAAGAGGGATCTGCAACAGGGGACTAAGTGTAACAGGAGAGTATCCACCAATCACTGTTGAGGTTGTGCATCTTCAGAACAACCTTGACAATGATTGGTGGAGCTCCTCTATGGTTTCTAGGTGATGATACCTGTCCCCATTTATCATCCATGTTTGTGGGGTCCCCTGAGCCTGGTGTCCAGGGGTCTGTCCAGGGCCATGGGGGGGGGGGGGGCTGGGGGGTTATGGGGGAGTGAGGACGCTTCCAAGGGCCTTGACAGGGTATCTCAAAAAATATTTCTCAGGGTGGTGGGCCCCAATGTGAGATGTTTTCGCGGGGGCCCAACATCCCTGGTGGTTCCCCCTGCATTGTGTGATTTCGTCTTTGAAACATTTCACATGTGCTCATATGTACGTGTCAAAAAAAAGAAGTCAGACCACTAAAGAGGAAGTTGGGCGAGGTTAGCGAGGGGTAGGCGGTGTGATAACAAATGAAATAGTGCCGTCTGGGGCCGGCAGGATGTAGAGCCAATGTTATCTTTAAAAAAAAAAAAAGTTTTTTACCTCAAATGAGACCTAACCAATAAGGGTGGGCCAAAAAACTGGGTGGGGGGAGGGGGGGGGGATCACACACGTATATCCTGAGCCCCTGAAATCATGGGAGAAGTGGTAGTGCAAAACCTGTGGGGGGGAGGGGAGGGTGGGGGGGGAAATGCAGTTTTAAATGTAAAAACAGCTCTCCTTCCTGACCCCGATTCATCCCACCGAGTACAATCCAATCCACATTTATACACTTACTCACACGACTCCCAGCTGATCTGCTTAAAATAACTCAGAGGAGTCCGTCTCTCTGCATGCTAAACAGCACAAAAGCACTATCAGGGAAACCATGGCGATATCTCCCTTCCCAGCAGCGGGAGGGGCGGCGACGGGGAAGTGACAGCGATCTGATTTGAAGGCCGGCTCTTCGCAGCCTTCCTCCATCGTCATCCTCCCCTCGGAGAGACGGCGAGCTCGCGTAGCCGAGCGGAGGGGGCTTTCGGCTGGTCAGTCACAGTGGAACCGCGGTTCCATAGGGGACGAAAAAAAGGCCCGGCCCGCCCGCGCGATCTTAAAAAAACACGCTTCTCTCCGGGGGGGGCAGACGGAACGAGGATGGTGTTCAGTGCGCGGAGCGCCGGATCACTGCTCGGTTAATTACCACATCCCGAAACCGTGCTGCGACCCCCCCCCACCCCCCGATTCACCCGGTCCCCTAAACCGCAGAGCCGCACCTCCACCTGACAGCCCCCCCCCCACCCCCCGATTCACCCGGTCCCCTAAACCGCAGAGCCGCACCTCCACCTGACAGCCCCCCCCCCACCCCCCCCCGATTCACCCGGTCCCCTAAACCGCAGAGCTGCACCTCCACCTGACAGCCCCCCCCCCCCCCCCCGATTCACCCGGTCCCCTAAACCGCAGAGCCGCACCTCCACCTGACAGCCACCCCCCCCCCCGCCCCCAGCCCCCTGCCTGCAGGTCCCACAGGTAATTAGGCAGCTGTTACCGCCCTACAAAGCACTTTACACATGACCTGTGCAGCACACGCGTGTGCGTTAGCGATACACGGACTCTGGGGACTCACACGGGACCCCCGGGTTGTGCAGGACTGGGGACCTGTGTGACTGCGTGATGAGTGTGTGTGTGTGTGTGTGATTGTGTGTGTGCGTGTGACTGTGTGTGCGCGCGTGTGTGACTGTGTGTGTGCATGCATGTGCATGCGTGTGACTGTGTGTGCGAGCATGTGATTATGCGTGTGCGTGTGAGAGAGAGTGTGTGTGCGTGTGTGACTGCATGCAGCCACTCAAACTCAAATTGTGGAGGCCCGCAGTGTCTGCTGGTATCTGATGTGTTCCTGAACTCAAGTGCCTAATTTAAGTCACTGATTGGCTAAAGAGGCTGCCCACCATGCTTCCCGAGCCCAAATTGGCTGCTGATTGAAAGGAAATCACAAACACAGCAGAACCTCCAGCACAGGAGTTTAAAACCGCTGGTCCAAGGCATTCCCCTCAGACGATTTTTGTCAACATGGCCAGTTGAGCAATATGGACTACGGACTACAAAATATTTTCATCTTTACAAGAGACAGTGATATACTGCGACATCTCCAAAATATATTAAATATTTAGGCCACATAAAATGACCTGGGAAGTGGCTAGGACTGGGAATCCATCTGCTCCACTTATGTATTTAATATAGTGCGATACGACAGGAGCCATTACATGTAAAGCAGGCACATCTACGCACAGTTCTGGTAATGGATTTTTATATCGCTCACACTGGGCTCCTTGGCTGACATCCTGGAAGATGGAAGAGCTCAGAAAAAACACACACACACACACACACACACACACTCTCCTTCCGCCATTTTATTATGTTTGTTTAATGACTTGGAACACGACTCGGGGTGGAGTTAAAAAAAAAAAAAAAAAAAAAACTAGACGACCTGGAAAAAAAAAAACAACAAACGAAATCAATAATCGAGCCTCGTCTCGCACAGTTACGAGCCGGTGCTTCGCCGCCAGCAGGCTGACGTCCGTAACGACGGCCTACGCCGACGCCTGTGCGATTTATTAATTATCTAACAGTACGGGCCACCGTGGTCTGGACGCGCGCGGCTGCGGATGACCTCATTCGCCGGGGCTCCACTCTGGCGGGGGGGCGTGAAAGAAGGTCGTCGGGGGGGACGAGGGAGGTTAAAGGTCGCGATGAAGATGATGCAGGGAGGCGAAACTAAAGGCAGAGACCGTTCGGCTGAACCTGGAGCCTTTCTGAAGCTCACGTTCAGCGCAATAATTAAAACGGACTCGATGCAGTCACATTAACGCGACCTGTATTATTACAGTCATATATATATATATTTTTTTTATAAGATAATGCGTCTGTGTATTTATGTGGGGGAGAGGAAGGAAGAGCACTTGAATAGTAATATTTGTGAATGAAATTCATTTCCTTTTCATTTATCAAAAAAAAATGCTCAGAAAAAAAACAAAAAAAAAAACAGGATCAGCCCATTTGTGTAATTTTCTGTAAAGAGCTTCGTTTTCAAGGGTTCCGGTAAAGGCTCGGCTGGGGGAGGAGGGAAGGGGGGGGATGGGGGTTGGGAGGGGGGGAGGTCTGGAGCTGGGGGGAGGGAGGAAGGAGGAGGGAGGTGGGGGTAGGGAGTGCATTAATGGCTCCTTGGGGAGAACTTTCTGCTCCAGTTCTAACAGAACCCCCCCCCCCACACACACACACACACACTCATCCCTACAGGACAGTAAACGTTAATAGATCTAAATGTGCTCTATGTGGAAGAAGCAACCATAAAAATGCGCAGGCCTTCACACACACACATACACAGATTCACACACACACAGACATGTACACACGTACACACACACATTAATACATTACACGCATAAATACACTACACACATAATTCCCTAAACACACACACACACATGCACAAACACACACACACATACATGCACACACCCGCCCACGCATGCACGTGCGCAAACCACACCAAGCACTGACGTCACCACCCCCCTCCTCCCTTTGAGGAACTCAATCCAACCTGTTCAGCAAAGGCAAAAAAAGCA
>CM077286.1:6440450-6475450 GCA_039654925.1 Anguilla pacifica
AAAGGCAAAAAAGCAAACAGCAAAGCAAACAAACAAGTGGGGCCTGCGTGATTCTGGGGAATGCCAGTAATCCAGAGCGGCGTGACCGACTGAACGAGCGTCTTTGTTTGTAGAGCAGATCCCCGGGCTCGTTCAGACCCAGGCTCCGCCCCTCCCCCCCCCTCCCCCCTCCCCCAATGTTATTTCAACACACCTTCAGGTGTGTGAGGTGAGACTCTGACTCTGCACTTAGCAAACGTCTGTCTCAACCAGAGCTGTCCTCCGAAAGAAAACATCACTAGGCAGAGTCCATGCAGCTACCATTACACGCTATTCCACTCACAAGATGATCATTTCATTTGTACTTAAAATAAAAAGTTCCGGTATATTTCTGAGAAAAAGTCCATTAAAGATACTGATGCATTAATACACATGAAATTGTTTCCCTGGGCTGGATAAGGACGCTCCGTGTGTCTAATTTCCCCACGGTGCAGCTGTAGGGCGCACTCTAATCATTAGCAGATGCATAATAAAGATCTCCTTTTCCCCGAAAGCACCGACACGTTTACTGTGGAGTGAACACATGGTGCAACTGAGTGTGAGAGTGAGTGTCCAATTGAGTGTGAAAGTAAGTATGCAATTGAGTGTGAGAGTGAGTGTGCAACGGAATGTGAGAGTGAGTGTGCAACTGAGTGTGAAAGTGAGTGTGCAATTGAGGTTGAGATTGGGAGCGCAATTGAATGAGTTTTGACTGTAACTGTGAGAACAAAGGAAAGTGAATCAGTTTGGCAGCGAGGGTACCGTAAGTGTGAAAGCACGTGAGTGAGCAAAACATGAGCGTGAAAATGTGTAAGCGTGCACAAAGTGAGTGTGCACAAAGTGAGTGTACAGACATGTGAGCATGCACAAAGTGAGCGTAGAGACATGTGAGTGTGCACAAAGTGAGTGTACACACGTGAGTGTGTAAAATGTGAGTGTGAACGCCAGCGGCCCGGCGGCTCCTGAGCGTCAGATTAACGCGCTCCGGCTCGTGGGCGCGTGCCACTCCGCTCGGGGGACCGCTCTCTGCGTCTGTGGGTCTGTGGGTCTGTGCGTCTGTGCGTCTGTGAGTCTGTGCGTCTGCGCGTCTGTGAGTGAGCCGGCTCGTCAGCCAGCAGAGAGCCCGGCGCATTCTTCAGAAAACAGGTTAGCTGCGTTTCCTCCACCTCCTCGATAATCCCCTCCAGAGCTCTGCTAGAATTAAACAAATCCCCCCCCCCCCCCCCCATAGAATCCTGTCTTCAGTTAGGTGTGTGAGCGCTGTAGTCTTCGAACCCGAGTCTGAACCCGGCCTGTTTCTGCACACGCTCAGTGTGCTGGCAGCGGTCTGGTTACGATGCAGGGGCCCGAGTTTGGAAAGCAAGGGCGGGGGGGAAGCGAAGCACAGCTGGGGTCTACACCTTCCACAGAAACGGGACAGAATTCCGCAACAGCTCCAGCACAGGTATAATTACAGGTAAATTATACTTATAAAGCTCAGAAAATACACTGCAATGTTTCACAACATTTGGGTAAATATACAGATTATTACCGCTCTCGAATGTTTGCTGACATATTTTCAGAAATAACATTATATTCGCCAAAGTCAGCACATTTGCAGCGTATCCCAGTGTGTTCCATTTCCCGGTGGCTGATTTGCTGCCTCATCATGAATATTCATGAGGAGCGTGGCCAATGACAGAATGTCATTAATACATTTAGTTGCTGTCAGCAGTCACAGACACATTGAGGTATTGAGGACAGAGGGCTGAAATGACTAAGTCTCCTGTTAAAATCACCCCAATATTACAGCAGTGTGTGGCATTCTAGAACATTCTCTCCAACCTTCTCCCACATGGTTCAGGGCCTCAGGAGAGTAGGAGCACTTCAGCATTAAAATGGAAGATAAAAACGCTTATGAGAGAGCGGGTTTACATATTTATTTATTTATTTATGTTCCTTGCCACGCTGGTGGAGCCTCTGCTATACGCTGGCACACACAGCCCTGGCTTTGTCCTCAGGCGTTCCGCCGGACGCCCACAGACCCGGGGTCCTCCAAGGAGGTTGGCGGGATGAAGAGAGGAAAGCAGAGAGTCGGTATGTGGCTCCTGCTGTGGTACAGGGAAGGTGGGGGGGAACGGGGGGCAGAGGGGTTAACCCCACTGTGAGCACACTGCTCCAGATCTCTACAAAGATGTGATTAGAATGTTCTTAACTGAACATTCTGATGCTGATGTCACAATCACTGCTGGTGACTGAAAGCGACGGAGTTCTAGAACACTAATCTGGAATTTTGAAAAAACATTCCAAACCAACTCATCAGAAGATTGAGCAGAGGCTTCTCAGGGCCATGTGAGCATGCACAGAGGTGGGGGAAAAGGGGCGGAGCTCGTGGACATTTCCCAGCTGGGGATCCTGACTGACAGATGTCTGACGAGGACCACTTTGGCCCCTCTTGCCCCCGCTCGACTGGCTGTGCATCAACCCCTCCGTTAATCAAACAGATGGCTCGCAGTGGCCCCTTGGCTTGAGAGCGAGGTCACCTCTTAAACCACTCCCAGCAGGCCCGGGGAGATCACGACCCCCTGACCTGCTGTTTCCAAGGGAACAGCCAGGGGGACCTTTGAACTGGGCCATAAAATAAACAAACACGTACAGAGGTGTTCCCTGGACACCGGACGTCTGTTCCCCCGACCGAGTGCGTGTGGTTCAGACAATGACCCCCAAAGTTCATATCCCCATTCAACCCCCAAAAAACAATAGCTACACAGTGACACTGGCGTTTACTTACAAGAAGTGGAAGTGGAATCCTCGGGTCTCCGTAGCTACTGACGGATTCCGACCCAAAGCATTGTGACATCACAGAGGGGCAAATTTCACCATGCAATAGAAGGTGTGGTCTGAGAGTCAGCATAGGTAATAATGGAAGTGTGGCTGCACATATATGTATATATTTTTTACTCTAATCCAGTTAATATCGCACATTATGAAAGGTCTGTAATCACGACTAAGGCATCAGCCTCTGTTCAGACACTGATTATAGCGTTTACTGGGCTAAAACGTTGCTGAACGAGACCCTTTACTTAAAAGAGCACTCCCCGTTGGAAAAGCAGGGTTGGGAGAAAGAATAAATGCTGACGAAGCGCCTTTTCGAAATTTCACCCTAGCAGCCAAATACTCGGCCCCCAGTCCAGCGCCCCGCCGGCAGTTCTGCAGGGGGGGGGAACAGACAGCTGAGACCGGAGATGAAGGCCAGAGGACAGCGTGATAGGCCAGACCGGACTGACCTGATCCCCCCCCCCCCCCCCAGTGTCCCCCCCCCCCCCCCCCAAGTATCAAAGGGTGTCTGTGTGGGGCATTCCTCTGCTCAGTCCTTGTTTCTTTCTTTTGTCTGCTGTCTGCCCCCCTTCCCCCCCCCCCGTCTGTGTGCAGCGGGCGTGTCAGTGTCCCGCCCGCCCCCGCCCCCGCCCCCGCACGCCGGATTCGGGTTACACCGAAGAGCATTCCGTGGTGGCGCTCCGTGGCGCTCCCGCCTCTGACACGCGGTGCGGAGCGGCGAGAGGAACGCAAACAAAACAAACAAACATCGGAGCAAACGCCGGGAGCGCGTCCCGCCAGGGAGGGGGGCGAGGCACAGACAGGACAGGGCACCGGAAAAGACCCCGTCCCGCCGGTGTGTGCCCCTCTCCATGCCGGGAGGTGGGGGGGGGGGGGGGGGGCAAAGCGTTGCGGAGGATTGGCTCGCTCCGCGCCAGAGCACGTTTCCCGCACAGGAAGTGAGACGCCGCGAGCGTTTCATCAGCGAGGCGGGCGGCGTGCGGGGAGACAAACGCGCGATTGTGTTCCCGCCGAGCCGCCACCTGTCCGGACACACGATCCGTCACCGGGGACAGACCGGGATTAGGTTTTATAAGGGGGGGGGGGGCAAGCCCACACAACATCCTCACACCGGTGGGGGGTCGTTCCTGGACTGCTGCCTCATGTAACCTCCTGGGGAAAGTTCCCAACAGGTCTTCGGGGAAACTCCCGCCTGATTCCCTTCAGGAAAAAAATTAAAATGCGTTGGGGACGACCGAGGAGACTCCAGGAGAATCGAAGCCGGCGAGGGAGAAAGGGACAGAGGGACGAGAGGGGTTCCCTGAAGGATCGCGAAAACACGCCCGCCTGGCCAGCCACGGCGGAGACGGTGAAGCAGGGATGAAACGGCGACTAAATGGAGGATGGCGGTAACGGGGGGGGGGGGGGGCGGAGCTACAGAGATGCGCGACTCCTTTCACTCAGAGCAGAGCGCGGGAAACGAGGCCGGCTGGCCCCTCCCCCTTTTCAGCCTGCTCAGATAACGCGTGGGTCTGAGGACGGGGGGGGGTGTTGGGCGGGGGTCGAAGGGTCGGGGGGTCACAGGGGGGTGCTGTAAATCTGTCCGCAGGAACAGCGGGGGGGCAGGGGGGGGGTGCTCAAATTCACAGGGGTGCTTTCATCACCCCAGGACCATTTTGAGGGTTTTGGCGGGCAACCTAATTTACACGCTCCCACAATTCACTCCAAACACCCCCCCTCATGCCCCCACACCCTTACCCACACCCCAACCCCCACCCTGCATCTTTTCCAAAGAAACAAACATACACGCTACATTAATTTACATTGCATTCATTTGGTTCTTATCCAGAGTGACTCACCATGTAAAGGAAATACAAGCCCATCTACCTGAATTACATGACTAACAGAGCCAATCCTGGCTAACAGCATTCCCAGACTAACGACTGGATTACGCAACATCACCAAAGCGCTAATGTTAAATGTCAAATCCTGAATAAAAAGATTACGTCCATAAACAAATCCTAGAACAACATAAAAATACCACGAGCACCTGAATTAATGAATAAGATAGGAGTGCTAAGGGGTGGGGAGCATAACTTCTGCGGACATTTCTCCACACTGGCGACAGCTCTGTGGCGGGTAGGGATCGGGTACAAGTGCTAATGAGAGACCAGGCTAGCTGGCAGCCAGACGAGGGAACAGCCCCTCTCCTGGCTTTGATCTCTCAGGGCTCTGCCTGTAATGTCACACACCTGTTCGCACGGGTCATTTGTGCCCGTCGTGTCTCCCTGTCTAACGCCTTGTCTCGGTAGTTGCCATGGAAGCGTCAGCTTGCAGCTCTTTTCTAGAGTGCAACTGGAGCCTGAGCCAGGCCGGCACCATTCGCCATTAACTCTGAATGGAATGGAACGGGATGGAATGTTAACACAATTGAATGGAATGGAATCTAATGGAATGGAATGTAACAATGCAATGTAATGGAATAGAACGTGACATCATGGAATGTAATACAACCTAATGTAATGTAATGGTGTGGGCTGACTCGAATATCTTGCAGGATCTGAGATGGTCTGACCTACCCACACACACACCACCCACAAGGTAGTTTCCAACCTTTGGCTCTGTGTTCTTTTCGTTCCTTGGTGCACTGCTGAGTAGCATAGATATGTATGACAGACTGTTTCTGCAGCTCGAACCAATGGGTATGCATGCTGTGGAAACCTAGGGGTCCTTAGATGTGTGTGTGCGTCTGAGTGTGTGTGTGTGTATGTGTGCACATGTGTTTGTGTGTGTGTAAGGGGGGAGGCGTAGGCTACTGCAGAGATGGCCTCAGGCCATGTGGTGCAGACTGGTGATAAAGGGGCTTAAAAAATAAATGAATCACAATGCCTCACTGGAGGCGGGTGCAGCACCAAAACTCCACAGTGGGGTGTGAAATCAAAACTACCCCCCCTCCCAAACCCCCCACAGCTCAGGGGGTTTAAAGCTGTGGTGGGATGGGACAAAACATAGACTGGGAATGTGGTTGCTCAAATCTGGACATTCCGTGCCAGGTGAAGGGTCTTAAACAGAAAAGTCTTTGCCAAAAGTACTTACTCCTGCCACAAAACAAATGGAGACTGTTTAGTGCAGTGTCCATTTAGACCCTTGAAGTGTAGGTTTTCTTGAATGTTTCTCTTTTTTTTCTTCAAAATTCTAAGTGAGTGTTCTAGAACTCCATTGCTCCATCCTAGCAGTGATTGTGACATCAGCATTAGAATGTTCAGTCAAAAACATTCTAATCGCACATTTTGTGAACTCACACCTTAACGAGATAAGATTAGAGGAAGGCGTTTGAACACGTCACATGACGTGCATCACATCAGCGTCCATTTATCTATACCCGTTTATGACATCACCATGGACCATTTAAAGTAAAAAATAAAAAATAAAAAAAAACATGTTTTGACGTAACTGCATTTGTAGGGAAATATATCGGGGAATGCAGGACAATATGAGACCTTGATACCGGAGGGCTAGCTAGATAATACCGCGTCAGCTTCAGCTTCCTTCTCAGAAAAGAGCGACCCTTGAATTTGCATCGCTCTCAATTCCATAGCCTACATTTTTTTTAAAAAACCGAAAAGTAGCCTAGTCTGACCCATAAATCCCAGAAATTTGACATATTTCGGGATCCCACGTGTGCATACATCGGATATGACAACTAACGTCACAGATCACAGTTCCTACAAATACCAAGAGCAGTAAAAAAAAAAAGAACAACAGCTAAGAAAGTCGTTCAAGACTCATTGCCTAGCCACTGGTTGCACGCACAAACGTATCAGATTTAAGGTTAACAGCCAGGGTCCGTGGAGTTAAAGCAAACGAAAATAATCCCACAGTAACGTGTGAGAAGGCCTTGGCAGCGGGTGTTCGTGACGCTTTCTTTCAGACCCTCAACAGGTCAGTATTAATCATTAACCCGTACATAGCCCGACGAAGCACACGTGTACCTTACAGTTGGGCTCACTTAGAACTGAAATAAACAACACACACACTCGCACGGCCCCAGTAATGAAATGCAGGTGTAAACAGATCGACCCTCAGTATCGTCTGTACTCCACTGGAGTAAATGTTCGCCAGGGGTGTTGGTCAATTTAGCATAACAACAGTACGAAACAAGACCAAGAAATCGCCGCAGGAGAGAGAGAGAGAAACCGCCTTCCAGTCCTACACAACCACCCCTCCCCTGGAATACTTCTGTCCGGGGCTGGCAGCCCAGCCCACATCGCTGACTCACACTGGAAGCTGTTTTGTACTTCAGGAGTAGTAGTAGGCTAATAAAACGCAGTCCGTTTAGACGGCGGGCTGAAATGCACGATTATACACAGCGAGTGACAACAACACAGTGGCCGAGTGCCCATTGGTTGGCCACGTAACTTTGGCACCGTACATTACAACAAACAATCGAGTTTCATTGCGTACATGCTAGCGCGAAATTGCAGACACAAGCGAGTTCACTTTTGAATAACAGAGAAATAGCTATACCAACTGGATGATTATTTGTCCCCATATCAACTTACCAGACAAAGCATAGCAAGTTCGCACGCATATGAGGTCCAATATCATGTTCGCAAAGACCACGAGTATTAAAACCTGCAAGTGCTCCTAGGCTTGAACTGAATTGAGCCCGTTGTGCGTGACATGTCTTGGTTGGATGCATCAAATGCTTATACAAACCCTTATTATAATAGATACCAAAAAAAAACGATATTAGATCAAATAATTTCCCATACTGTTAATATCCACTGATGTATACATTTCGGACGTATGCAACCAATGAATCGGACTACATCAAAAAATATAAACACAAACAGAACACGGACGTACAATGGCATTGCAATGGATATTAATTACAGCGCACCTCCATACGCGAGAGATTTAACCAAATAAAATATAACATGCAAGACTGCCGAGTCAAACACGCTGTATAAGAATGGCAATTTCCCGATGATCGGTCATTTTTTCCCCCCATAACATGACACTGAGATACAGTGTAGTAGCTTTCCACTTACCAGTTCTACACGCACATAGTTCTCGCCGTACCCTCTGATGATTTGTCCGTCAGTTCTTTAAAGAGAATGGGCGTCAGTAATCCAGAAAACGGGGGCCAAACCAGACCAAAAGCAAAAAAAAAAAAAAATGTATATCCAAGAGGTTTCACGGACCGGCACTGTATTCAGGCACAAGCGTCCAAGCAGTGAACGCCTCACCGGAGCTCCTGCCTGCAACACGGAATATCCAATGGAACGTCTGAGTCTATGAAAACGTCCTTACGGAGCAAATTCCGGATCCATATGCTGAAGTTCTCGTGTCAGAGTGGGCATCGACTGTATTTATCCCGAAAGAGACCATCCAGCACGATTCCCCGCGGTTCGCCAACGGCAGTCCTGTCAGTTCGAATATACGTGGAATACCAAAGCAGTTCTCAGGTACGGGGAAATAACCCGTCACCGGCGGTGGCCGATTCCGAGGTCTTTACGCGCAGTCACACCACCGTAAAAACCGAGAGCCCTGGGAAGGATCGTGTTCGCGAATACGAGAGGGTCAGCAGATCCAACAGCATCACAGGTGCTCCAGGCGCGATGATACACTCTGATGAAAACAAAACTCGCATTACTTGGGTGTCTAGGCGCTGTGAGAACGAACGCCCGCCCTCGTGGACGACGGCAGAGCTCTCTCTCCGCCCCTTTCCTCTTCCAGCGCGCTTCGCATCTACAGACAGGTGCAGTGTCCACCCCACCCTCACTTTCCCTCTCACTCCCGCCCCTCTCCCCCAAAGCTTTGTCACACACAGACAAGAAACTTTTCCCTCATTTCGCTCTTTTTTACTTTCTCTGGTATTATTTCTGTCTGAACCTACCCTAACAGCGTTGTCGTTTTCTTTATTAAATAATTTTTCTTTTTGTAAATTGTTACTATAACTCCATGGGGAATAAACCCTTCCTATTGCGTGGGAAGCGTGGGAAATGATAAATTCTGTGTGTTTATGGTAAGCATTTGTTTTCTTTTCCCCTTCCGTTATCCGAGAATTAATCTTCATCGAACTTGCCGGTTGAAGTCTTAACAGTGTTTCGGGGACAAGAGGTGCAGGGAACGTTTGAGAGCCAGTGGGGGGCGCTGTTTCCTCTAGATACAGCAATGAGGCTTTTTTTAACAGTACGTCGGGGGCGTCTACTGCTTTTTGTTAAAGACGTCGTCCAAGGTTGAGTTTGGGCCACGATCTAAGGTAGGAGTAAATGGTCCGTGTAAGGTGCGCGTAGGTGGCGGTTACTGGCTGGAAAACGTCCCCTGACATAATTCACAACGACCTCCGGGCAACGGGCCTCCTGTCTACACCCAGCGGCAATTAACCACATGTTCCTCTTTCACTCTTATGTTTCAGCGCCATATTCCATTCAGCATCAGATCCGCTGCGCTCAGCGGAATAAACCACAAAGGCACTGGACGCAAAAAACTTTCCAAGGGGCAATTTTCGCTCATTCTGCGCAATTTCCACCGCGCGTCTTTACTGTACTCGTGAGAAATTCGAGGTGACTTTCATTGTGTATGTTTCAGCCGGTAAATGTTCACAAAAGCAGAGGCCGGTACAGTAAGCAGTCTCTACGAACATACAGTACCAATGGAATGTAAACATACAATGATCTTTCATTAGCCCACAAACCACAATGAAATAATACCGCCCTCCATGACAGTCGGTGCGGTTGAATTGTATCGATTCAACCACATGTGGAAAAACGGCGTGCGCAATGCGTCCGTTGTATATAAACGTGTCCAGTATGTTTAGTTTACATGCTCAGCAAAAACAAATACAAATAAAGGTGCTACACTCGTCCCAGAGGTGGTAACATAAATAGGTACATAAAATTGTACAACCTTTCCATTGGTTTAATTATTGATTTACATTGTATCTTTTTTGCTTGTTAAAGATACGTGTACTTTCTCAATATAAAAAACGGAAAGCTTTAAAAGGTGGTATCTGTAAAGGAGACTCGTAAAGTACCCACTGTCTGATGTCTGTGGGGACGTGGAGAGCTTGCGCAGAGACACTGGAGTATTATTTCCATTTTGGGGGGGGGGGGGGGTACACATTGGGGTATTCTTTCTGTTTGGGGGGGGGTACACACTGGAGTATTATTTCTGTTTGGGGGGTACACACTGGAGTACTCTTTCTGTGTGTGTGTGTGTGTGCGGGGGGGGGGGGGGGGGGGGTACATGGAGAGCCCTGGACTCAGACCATGTAAACGCCTGTAAGCCAATTAATTCAATCATAAAACCAGCGTTTTAACCTTTAACCTCTGACCTCAAAGCCAGGAATGGAGCGACACGGCAGGTTGGCTCTGGTTTGGTGAGATCCAGCGTTCGGCAGAATTCGTTAGCTTTGCGGCTAGCTTGTTTTCACACGCGTGTGCGCGAGAAAAACTCACGCAGCTGAAGAGCAAGTAGCTCAGATGAAATAATCTCATTAAAACCAGTGGACTCTCATGTGAATACTGAAAGAGCTGTTGCCATTTTTAAAAAAGGCCAGGGAGATATGCTTCCTTTGTGACCCCTCTGCCACTGATCTCTGCAAGAGGCTAATGAGACTTTGATGCTTAGTGAAGCTCCAGTTAGCCAAAAGCTTCCTATTAAACTATTAAAAGTCAATTAATGAATTAACCCAATTAAGAACGACAACAGGATCTCAATTTCTCTTGCAAGGCCTGGTGGGGGAAGGGGGGGGGGAAGGGGGCGTGGGGGTTGAATTGTAATGGAGGCTGGGGTCAGATATAATTTTGTGGCTTTCTTTGAGTTTCCAGTTATTTTATTTGCGTGTGTTTTATCTGTGTGTGGGTTAAAGGGGGTTGTGGGTTTTGGTATTAAGTTCCAGGGAAAATATCACTGAGAGCTTTGGTGGGAGAGTAAAAGCAAGATGGAGGTGGTGGAGGAGAAAAGGAGTCACTGAGTGGTTTAAATTCCAGTGGGCTAGAGGAGACCGTCACCCTCCACCCCCCCACCCCCCACCATCACAGAGCTTATGCTGCTGCCACTGATACCACCATCCTTGTTACGTGTGAATTCTCCAATCCTATAAGTCACCTCTCAGTACAACAAGACAGATAACATGGGTGTGTGACCTAGAGTAGAGCTGCAGGTTTGATTCCCACGTTGGGGCACTGCCGTTGCGTCTTGAGCAAGGTACATGACCTGAAGTCCTTAGGTTCATACGTCCAGAGGCACGAATAGATTGTGGGTGAAAATGCAATTTTTTGTAAGTGGCTTTGAATAATGCCTAGGATGTGAACCCGCGGGACCAGTCTTACTGACATCACTGTAATGAAGCCCCCTCCCCGTAAAAACTGATACCACTGAACCCCCCCCCCCCCCGCTTTGATTTACCCCAGAGTGATACTCTGTTTACTGCAGGAGGGATAAAGGGCCGGGATGCCTGGGACTCGCTCAGCAGCGCTGCGCTCGCGGGAACAGAGGACACGGTAATCCGACTTCAAAGGGAGTGGGGGGGGGGGGGGGGGGGGGGCGAGTTTCTGCGACGTGCGCTATCTCCACACCTGCACCTGGAGAGGGGGCGGGTGTGGGGGGGGAGAGCCCGTCTCACAGCAGTGGGAGAAAGCCCCCCCCACCCCTTCCCAAATAACAGAAATCTTACCTTCCGCTGGAGGTCGAGGTTCGTTACTCTGGCACGGTGCATGAGCAGACTGCGCCGTTTCCGTGGAAGCTGTCAGGGGGACGTGGCTCCGTCACACTGCTGATTGGCCTCCTTCATTTCCACTGAATTTTTTACTGGGGAGTGAAGCCCCGCTTGTCCGTCAGAAGGCGTCCGAGTCTGAGCCTGAGCCTGAGCCCCACCCAGTGCTCTGATTGGCCCACAGCACACAGTTTCACCAGAGGGGCCCGCATCGTTGAAACCAAAGGGGCTCTAGGTGTCCCAGAGCACAGGCGTTAGCATCTGAATACATATTTAAGCAGAGGAAAACACAAAACTGTCATCAAAACAAAGGCATTTTAAAACAAACCACCCCAGACATGATGTAATAAACAGGAACAACATTTAAAATGAAGAGGAAGGACAGGGCAGTAGTGAGTTGCCTGCTCTCTCACAAATATAAATAGTGGCAGTCGCAACAATTATCGGAAATTGGTGAGCAAAAGGGGAATTTTTTATTTTAATTTTAAAACAAGAGAAAGTTTAAAAAAAAAAAAAACTCAGTCCCTTCTTTAAGCAGTGTTGCGGGTCTTGGACTGGACAGGAAGGAAAGCGTAGTGTTGTTAACTCACACGGTTAAGACTTCCTCATTTCAATCTACAGGAGACGGCACTGGAAAAAAAGATGAGGTCTTTTCTGGAAGTCCCCGGAAGAAAGAGAAACTGCACAGTGGCCCCTGGCCTAAGTGGCCATTATGTGGCGTGTAGCACTGATGACAACACGCAAAACTGCCTGGAACTGCACTTACGAGTACGACAAAAACAGGCTCGGGGCGACCTGTGTGCCTTTCTGATGGATGGGGGCGGGGGGGGGGTGAGGTGGAGTAATGCTCATCGCTGCCTACATCGGCGTTCCACTTTCCTGCTTCGTCCCCATTACTAATGTTTGCAGCGGAGTTTCCAGCCTTCAGACCAGTGGTCTCCAGGGTGTGTGCGCTAAACGTGCTAACCACGCTAGCCACAACATAGTAACCAGACTAACCACGCTAACCCCGCTAACCGTGCCAACCACACTAACCATGCTAACTGCGTTAACCACTCTAACCACAGTAACCACAGCAACCACGGTAATCACAGTAACCGTGCCAACCACACTAACCACAATAACCATGCTAACTGCGTTAACAACGCTAACCACAGCAACCATGGTAACCACAGTAACCGTGCCAACCACACTAACCACAATAACCATGCTAACTGCGTTAACCACGCTAACCACAAGAACCACAGCAACCACGGTAATTACAGTAACCGTGCTAACCGCTTTAACCATGCTAACCGCCGTGGTGGGCAGCCGGTGATGGCAGAGGAGCTGGTGATGGCAGAGGGGCTGGTGATGCCAGAGGAGCCGGTGATGGCAGAGGGGCCGGTGATGGCAGAGGGGCTGGTGATGGCAGAGGGGCTGGTGATGGCAGAGGAGCTGGTGATGGCAGAGGGGCCGGTGATGGCAGAGGGGCTGGTGATGGCAGAGGGGCTGGGTACTGGCAGAGGGGCTGGTGATGGCAGAGGAGCTGGTGATGGCAGAGGGGCCGGTGATGGCAGAGGGGCTGGTGATGGCAGAGGGGCTGGTGATGGCAGAGGGGCCGGGTACTGCCAGAGGGGCCGGTGATGCCAGAGGGGCTGGTGATGGCAGAGGGGCTGGTGATGGCAGAGGGGCCGGTGATGCCAGAGGGGCTGGTGATGGCAGAGGGGCCGGTGATGCCAGAGGGGCTGGTGATGCCAGAGGAGCTGGTGATGGCAGAGGGGCTGGGTACTGGCAGAGGGAACAGGGCGCGGGGTGTGAGACGCTCATTGTTCGTCACGGCGACGTGCCCCCCCGGTCTCAGCCGTTCACCCGTGAGCCGGGGGCGCCTCCCTCCAAAACGGAGCGCCACTCCGGTGCCTCCTGCTGCCAGCTGCCCCCCCCCCCCACGGGCGATTTGCCGCTGAATAAAACGGCTGGAAGGAGCCGCATGGGTGATTTTTTAGCGGGGGGGGGGGGGGGTATGTGCCACTCTGTGCTTCTACACACAAAGGTCTTTTGACAACACCAAAGGGGGGAGGGGGGTTGGCCAGTTCCCCTAATCCGGTGGCGTGAAGGCGCCTTGTTGGGTTCGTTTACGGTAAAGGGTGATTCCTGCTTGCTTTCAGCCTTTCTGCCAATTCCGGGAATACCTCTGCTCATTTTGGATTGGGGGGGGGGTGAACTTTGACCCTTTGACCTCTGACGGGACTTTAAGGAGTGCAGCCGAGGTCGTGGCGTGGGGTCAAAAGGAGGGGAGTAATTCTCCAATCCCACAATCCCCCTCTCTGTACAACAAGACAGATGCGACCACTGTGAGGGGGGAAGAGCTTCACAGAGAAACGGACTCAACTCCCTGGAAAACAGACACGGTGTGGCAGACAATGTTCCCTTTCATTCCAGCCGGGAAAAACAGGAAACTGTTCACTCATTTCCTAAACCGAGATACATCCATCTTATTGATTAATTTCACCAACCATTTGTATGAACGTTTCCCTCTATACAATCCATCCAGCTGTACAGTAGATATTTCTTAGTAACATTTCTTAAGATAGATCTCTGTCTTGGGAACGCTGAGCTGAAAGCCATTGACCATTTGGACAGTACTAGCAATGCAAGATAATGCAAGCGACATCGCGAGAATGATGAAACAAGAAATAAAATTTATCATTTAAGAAGCTTCCTCTCGTCTCGAAAGGGCACGTTTTTTTTTGCAGTACATGGGGCAAGAGGAAGGGGTGAACATGGAGTGCTCAGCGTCAGTTCGGGAGAGATGCTGGGAGGTTGCTGTCGGTTTCTCTGATTGGACAGAAGGGGTAGGGGACGCAGGTGGACCAATCCCACATCCCCAGCCAGCGCACCGAGCGGGAAAAGGTGTCAGAATTTAATGAGCGACACAAAGTGCTGGAAAAGAAGGAAGGAGAAAGAGCAGCTGGTGTCGCACAGAATGAAACAAAAAAAAGCCGCTCCTTTTATCGGCCTCTGTCCGTTTGTATTTACATACAAATGTGGTCCAAACCGGAATGGGAAATATCTGATTCCATTTGAGTATTAGCTATTTAGACTTCACGGAAAAGGTTAGATGTGTATTAGATACGTGAAAAAATTGATTTGGGTGACTTGCCTTGCTAAAAAAGACGAGATACCTGGTGTGCAACTTATCTCCAGTCTCCCAAATAAAGACAGAGGTCAAAGGGCGAAAGTCTTAGTTGACTTAATGGAGAGGAAAAAAAATCAATCAATGTTATCTGATGTTTGACTGCAGGTGGAAAAAAAGAAATGAAAATAACGTCTAGCTTTGGTGGCCACAACGGAAACGTCCTGAGGTCAATGGCATTCGATACCCCCCTTTAAACAAAGCACCCACAAACCATCACTGTCCCGCATCACATCAATCACCCCGGAGATCGCCATGACGACCCCTCAGTCTCTGGTACCCTCACTCCATTATGCCCTATTTTGGGAACGGTGGCTAGCCCAGGTGAACAGCCCAGGTGGCTAGCCCAGGTGTGTGGTCACGCCCAGGTGACTGGCGGTGTGGACACGCCCAGGTAAACGGTGAATCTGAGCATGCTCGGTTCTGGCAGACATCTCCACCCCCCCACCCCCCACCCAAAGCATTCCCTACGCTTTCTCTCCAGCACGAATATGCGATTTACCACAGCCCTAAGTTAAACAGTCCTGGGTAGAGCTCCGGGGGGGGGGGGGGGGGGGACATGCTTGGCTCCCGTGCCCCCCCCCCCCCACCCCCCTCGCGCCCCATCGTTATTCGCGCCACATCCCCGCGCGGCTGCAAGGCCCCGTCTCCCTTCCTCCTCGACTCAGCGGAAGGGGACCCGGGTCACTGCCGAGGCCCTTTTCTCTTTACGGTCAGCGCCACCGCGGCCAAGTGTCGCCGCTTTGTCTCAGCCGACTCCTTCCTTCTTTCACTTTCTTTTTCTCCCCCTCTCACGGTTTCTCTTTCTCCGTTTTCTCTCTTCCTCCCCCCTCTCTCTTTCAGCCTCTTTCTCTCCCTTCCTGTCTGACCGGGCTTTACTCTCAGGGCAGTACAGTAGTGTGTGGTTTAATTCTGCCTTCCTCCCTATGGCACCCCGACCACACCCAGTCGACCCCCCTCCCCACACCCCCCCACCCTGAAACTGACGAGAAGAGATTGCCAGACGACATTCACACACTCTTACTCTCTCTCTCTCACACACACACACACACACACACACACACAATAAAATGTCCAGTGTTAATTCAACTCCAACAAAAGAGACCATATGATACTCTGCAAGAGTTGATTCAACACTGAACATTTCACAGTGCGGACACACACACACACACACCTGGAACAAAGGCTGCATACATTATGAATAAGCACAGAATTGTCTAATTGTCTCAATCCCAGTCTTTAATTTCCTCTCAACCTCCAGCCATGCCAGGATATTCAATTATTGAGCAGGTAAGAGTTTTATTATTAATCAGACAGAAGATGAGGGTGACCGGGCCCAGAGAATGCTGGGATAGAGGCCCAGAGGCTGCTGGGATAGGGGCCCAGAGGCTGCTGGTATAGAGGCCCAGAGGCTGCTGGGATAGGGGCCCAGAGGCTGCTGGGATAGGGGCCCAGAGGCTGCTGGGATAGAGGCCCAGAGGCTGCTGGGATAGGGGCCCAGAGGCTGCTGGGATACCACAGGTCCGTGAGCAGAGAAGAGGCCTTTTGGCAGGAGCAGAACCCAGTGCAGACAGCTTTGAGGAACGCACACTCTCATGCTCAGCAGCAGCGGTGCTGAAGGGTGTCGGGGGGGGGGGGGGGGGGGGGGCGACGAAGCCCAACGCCATTTTCTTTAACGAGGGCGAGAGCGGCTCCAATGGGTGTCAGGTTGAACTGGCGCCCAAAAGCACGCCTGTCTCCACCACCATGGCCACCGCCGGCCCAGAACAGCTGAGCCAGCGACACCTCAGAGAAAAAAACTGAGGGGGAGGAGAGAGAGAGAGAGAGAAAGAGAAAAGGGAACAAACCGTCTGGCAAACAAGCGATTTCTTTGTGGCCGAGGAGGATGCGTCGGAGGCAGTTCCCTGATTTGGCGGCTGTCAGGGAGGTGGACAGACGCCCCAGTCATCTGTTTCGCTGATGACTGGGGTGTCTGTGGCGTTCCGCTGTGGGGGGGGGGGGTGTTTGGGGGAGGAAGGAGGGAGCCACCATCTTTCATTTTTTTGTTTTATTTTTTTTAAACAACCTTGTGTAAACTGCTCCTTACCCTGAATGAACGCGCTCCCGGGTGTTAAGACGTGGTTTTCAGTGCGAAGCTGAAAAAAAGTAAATAGATAAATAATTAAGTTATTTTTGTTTGTTTTTTTGTTTTTTTTTTGACGGATTGAAAGATTGAGGCCGACGCAAACCTGCTGGAGAAAAACCCACTGCCCGCAGAGAAGCAGGAACAAGCTCTCCTCTCAGCCAAAGAGGCTCGGTTTCGGGGGAAATTCTCAGAACGTTCGCCAAGTGACCTCATATTTCTGCCTCCAAACTGCAGTGCATATATGTGACAGATTTTACACTTGATTCTCCTCCAACACAACTTCACCCAAATCATTTGCAAGTGTCTCTGCACCTTGTAAGTGCAGAGAAGGTGTTGTACAGTGAAAGGAACGCTCACACCCCCCCCCCCCAGAAAAGAAATACACTGAAAACAAAATGAAATGAAATTAATGGGCAATATATGTTCAAATATACCAAATATACATTTGAAACACTCTGCTGTGACAGGCTGGAGAAGCAGCATTTCAAAAGTGAGACAGCACACACATTCCAGAAATCCATGCCATTTTAGGGGACTTGTGTGTTCAACAGTGAGGAGAGATTTGGGAGGGGGTGGGGGGGGGGGGGGGATTTCTTTTGAAACTGAGGAGTCTAAAATAATCACCTAGGTATGCTTGGAGTTCTATTTCTATCCCACAATACAAAAAAAAGAAGCAAGTTAATTTTTTTTTTTTTTTTTTTTAAAGAAGCACTTTGATATTTCTGTCATTCAAATTTCATTCTCTTCCCTTGTGCACTTGCCAAGTTCTGACAGTTGGGTGATGTGTGTGGAAAGCTTTTTTCTTTTGTCTGTCAGATTTTTCTCCTGCGCTGGTTTTTGTGTGAACGCAGCGGGAGGTCAGAGCGGAGGGGGGGGGAAAGATTTCGCTCGAGTTTGGCGCGTAGTTCTCAATCGCACACGTTTATTTAGAGCTTCTGCCGCGAATATAACTGGGGTAACTACGAACGGTAGTGTCATGGGTTTGCTGTAACTTTTGGGTGGAAAAACAGAGATGTGTAGATCTAGAGCGGGGGGTTTCAAGTTGGGTCCGTGGGGAACCCACAAGTATGCAGATTTTCAGGTAATCTCTTGTTTAATTAAGGTTATTGAGACCATGTGTTTTAAGTTACTTCATTTGTTTTGCCTTTGAGGTCTTCATTATCTTCCAAATGGTTTGTTTTCGTGGCCATGTGTCCACGCTTCCACCAGTCAGGAGCCTGTTGATTTACCTCAGTCTTTATTTCGTTCAGTTAATTTTTTTTTTAGAATCTCCCTTTATGTTATCATTTTCGATATAGCACACCATAGCACAGTGAGACCTGGGGGCTTTTATTCTTCATGGCGTGCGTAGCTATTTCTGACATAATGTGGCTTAAGAGGGTAAACAATCCCTCAGCACATGAAAAGTGGTAATTAAGAAAAATGAACAGCTTGCTAAAATTCTGGGACTGCAGTTATGGTTGGGATGAAGACCAGCATACACAGGGGACCCCCCCGTACTGAACGTTAAAACCACTGATCTAGGGGAATTCAGCGAAAACGCAGACAAGATCCAAACCCATCATTTTCAGTTAAGATGAGGCAAATGCTTTTTTTATGTGCTACTTAGAGCAACACATTCTCAATCTAACCCATGCACCTACTATGGTGCTTTAACTTTATATCTGTTGGGCTATGTGTCAATGGCTACCATTGGCGCTAACATAGATGACTAGCATTGGCTGTGCTGGCTGCTGAAATGCTTATGTGCACGAATGTACGTCACCCTGGATATGAGCTTAAATGCAATGCAATGTAATGAGGAGATGGGACACTATGGGGGGGATGCTCAGTTCAGTCCAGTGTTACCACAGGGACGAGAGCCTCCTTTGGCAGTGTCAGCAGGTTCCCATGGTAACGGCTCAGGTGACTCGGGGCGCCCTGCGGTCCACCTGCCTCAGAGTCGCCTGGTGGCCGCCCGGCTCACCTGCGGGAGGGCGGACTGAAAGAACAAGCCAGCAACACCTGTTTCAGAGGCAGCACCTGCTGGGGCTTCACTCCGCCCCTAACACGCTCAGAAATGGGATGTTATTATGGGATGTGTCCAGGAGCGCCGGACAGGTGTGAGGTGAGGTGGGAAACAGCCGGGACTGTCTGTCTGCCACAGACCTCAGGATCCATCACCAGCCTCATCATCAGGTGTGACCGCACCTGCACCTGGGCGCGGGCGAAATCCGTCGGCTCCCTCTCACATCTCATCGCCATGACAACCCCGACGAGGGATACCACGGTGACGATTATGACACGGAGCGCAATTAATCCCCAACACAAATGTCAGGATGGCATTAATTTCCCCGGGTCGCAGTGAGCCGGGGAGGAATGCTAATCCTAGCGTAAGCGGAATCCTGTCTGACATGTTTGCCAGTGGCCCGGACACAGCATTGCAGACTTCTGATTGGATGACAGGTGAAGGTTTTCATGAGACTTTTTTCCAACACCCCACCCTTCCATGAGCAGCCCCCCCCCCTCCTTCATCCACGAACATCCCATTACAGGAATTTAGCGGACGCTCTTATCCAGAGCAACTTAAACAATGATTTCACAGCATCCATTTATGCAGCTGGATATATACTGACGCAATGCAGGTTCAGTACCTTGTTCACTGACAATGTCAGTGTCCTACTCAGGAATCAAACCTGTGACCTTTAGGTTATAAGACCAGCTCCTTACCCATTATACTACACTGCAGTCTTGTCGGTACTACCAGTTATTCAGCTAACTAGTCATAAACACCAATGCCAATTCACTCATTAATTAGACTACAGTCAAATACTAAAACACAGGCATGAGAACAGTCAGCAGCTGCTCATATCAGGGAGTCTGGCTAAAATGTCAGATCGTATAAATGAATTGGGCAAATTAAATAATTAAGAGCAGAAGTCGGTCAGGAGTCCAGACGCAGACCGCGGCCTTCCCCGCCCACTCTGGATCTACAGGGACTCCACGGAGGGACTGGGATGAACAGGAGCAGCGTCTGACTGAATAAAACATGTCCTCACTCGGTCCTCCTCCAGTTCCCCTGCTGCACCTCAGATGCTTTTCTTCTTTTCTTTTTTTTTTCCACCCCGCGGATTCATTTCAGGGATACGCGTGTCTGCGTAAATAATTAACCGAGCCGGTGGATGTGCTCCCCATCGCGGAAACCGATACAGTGCAAGGCAGCCCCCCCCCCCCCCCCAGCTCCTCCCCCCACCCCCAGCCCCAGCCCCAGCCCCAGCCCCCCCCCCACCCCCAGCCCCAGCCCCGACCCTGGCTCCGAACTCTGGTCGCTCCCCTAGTTTACAGTCCCAGCAATTTCTGGGGGGGGGGGGGGGGGGCTACCGTGCGTTATTAAACAAGCTGGCCTCTCTCTCTCCATTCAGCCACTGCTCAGACTACTATGGTTGGCTGTGCCGTGCGATCCGGTTACCATCGGGCACGGGAGTGTCGCACGAACACCGCGAGAAAGGGAACTCCCGGACAGTGAGCGACTCCGGGCCGGATCCGGCCCCGCAGGATCTGACTTCGGAACGGGATCGGAGCGGACCCGTCCCGGAGGTCCTCGCCGTCAGCGGAGCTCTCCGACGTTTTCGCGCGCGGACCGCCGGACTTCCTGTCAGCCGCCGAACAGAACCCTGGCTTCCTGCACACGCCTCTCTCTTTATTTCTTCTTCTTTTTTTTTTTTGGCCCCGTGGCTCTTCCTGGAAGCCGCTAATCCGCTGAACCTATATCCATGCTAAGGCGGATTAGCATCTGCGCTAACGCACGGGTGGGATATCATGAGGCCTGTCAGGCTGTTAGCGTAGCATCTTCCTCACCGTGGCAGAAACATAATCCGCGGCAAATAAAGAAGCGCCTTTGCGCAGGTGATTTCCCCGAGGGGTTCTTCTCCTGAGCGAAGAAGCCGCAGCAGCACTCACCTGTCAGAGCACGCGGGAGGCTTTTTAATAAACGAACGGGAACAGCTGCCAGTCCGCCGTTCCTATGCTACAGCTACCTTCCTCAGAGTCTGATCAGGCTGTGCGCTAATTTAGAAAAGAAACAGAAACCAAATCCTCCCGCACTGTGATGGGGACACTGTGCAGTAGGAGGTGGAATATTTTTGAATGAGAATTTAAACTGAGGCCCGGTCTCACTGTGGTCCTTAATGATCCCATGGCACTTGTTCAGTAGGGTTGTTGACTCCGGTATCCTGAACATTTTCCCACAAAACTGGCTCTCTGCAGTTAATCATTGACCCTCCATCTGATTGGCTACACAGACCATTAGAATTTTAATACAATTTCATTCTTTACATTGATTGGCTAATCAGTCCTTTAGAATACAACAGAATGTCATCCCCCTACATCTGCACAATCTCTTGCATTCCCCACGCACATTGACATCCAGGTCAGGTCATCACTGGAAAAGAGGACCGAGTTCTCAGTCGACCTACCTGGTTAAAAACGTACGTAAATAAACAGGGGAAATGGCGCAGAGCTCGAACAGAGCTACCTGGAGCGGGCTCTCCTGTCAGACCAAATGGCCGGGAAGACTTCAGAGAAGACAGTGGATCAAAAGGCAAGCAGAAATTCAATTCCATAACGTTTCACGGACGTTTTTTCGGTCTGACTCCACAGGAAGGCCGATAGTCAAAGACACATCTGCTGATGTCGGCAACTGTCCTTGGGGCTCAGAAACGAACAGCGATGTCTGCTGAAGGGCGAGACGCTGAACGAACAGGCATGGCCGCCATCGTTCGACCGATACAATTCATTTCATAACACGGCTTGCTTCGATCCTGGACGCTGAGACCGCGTCCTGCAGGGACTGTAAATTCGATACAGTAACAGTTAATCAAATCGCCTGTTTGCAAACAGAATCACTCGGCTTGGAACCATTACTTAGAAATAATATTGCAAAATAAATAATACTGCATTATCACTTAATTGTTTCTATATATTGTAACTCCTTTATGAAAGTGATACAGCACTCGAGGCTGTGCCGTATCGTGAATACAGCACAGCCTTTGAGTGTCGTATCGCTTAAATACAAAACATAATAACAAATTTGTTATTATTTTTAAAAAAAACTATGGATAATGTTTTTCCAAGATAGAAACTGCTGCACTTTCTCACGTTCTGTGAACAAACAAGAACCTGTAGTTTCACACGGCTTTACGTTACCGCGGAAACGTAGTTCGCCGCTAACACCATGTGACCACAAGTAAGCTAGAGGCAGTGGCTCAGCCAATCAAAATGCATTTAATCCAAATGCGCTGGTTTCCTGGATAAAGCGAGTGACCACCGCAGACCTGCTCACAGAAACGCAGCATTTCAGGCGGCTCTTAGGGGAACCGATCTCACATCCTCTTCCCTCTCTGCTAGGGCTGCTGATTCTGGACCAAACCCAGCGGGAGAGATAAAAACGAACCGTTTTATTGCCGATGAAAATATTGCAGAAACGGCGAATAACGTCGATCACACTCCACTTTATATTCTCGGGGATAATGGATAATTAGACGGGGAATGCTGGCGAGGAATACAGAAACAAGCAGCACCGTCTGATCGGTGTGCTAATTGCCACTGCATTTTTAATGTCTACAGCAAGCTACCCATTTAGCATTTCATCTACAGAACCAGGGTCTCCCATGGCAACACTCCCAAAACTTAACCATAGAAAAGGTCCCCTAAAACAATTACCCTCTGGGTAGGAATCCACTTCACCCACCACCCACCCATCTCAATAAAATGCTTAGCGATTCTGACACCATTATCCAAATTAACCACAGGCTATGACGCAACCAAACGGCTCTTTAACACAAGTGCATGAAAGCTCTTGTTCAAAATGGCATGTCATGCAGTATCTATATCAGATATAAACATAAATCATACAGAGTGCACTTTGGTGAGGAACTGTATTTAGCACAGTATAAATATGTAATAAAATACAAAGGAGTTGCAGCTCGAAGTTTATAAATATGTAATTAATGAAGTATTCTTAAAAGGGGAACATATTTCTGCTGAGGGTCCCCTTGGGGGTTCTTCGCGTTCCCCCAGAGCTCCCCGAACCCCAGTTTGGGAGCCCCAGTCCCCTGGGACACTGGACTAATAGCCTTCTTCTTCTTTGTCCAATAGGAATACTGCCCCCTAATGGCCAGCAACAGCAACTTGATTTCCACAACAGGTCTTTCACCCTACTGCCAAACTAAAACCATCAAGCATGAAAAGGGGTGTTACCGATGTAGAAGTCATAGAAAACAAACATCATATAAACACGGCCCTACTCCACATTTACTAATGCTCATTTCGCATTTCATGTTCCATTCTACATTTTGGTCGAAGTCGATTTTTTGTTTCTTTTAGAAAGGGAAGAATGTTCCTCCCGGTTTGGCTTTAGCAAGAAAAAAAACCAATTTGATTCTTTCTTTTTTTTTTTCAATCAGAATTTCCAATAAGCAGGAAGCCCCCCGTGGTGACGGGTGATTAGATGTAAAAATCACTCTTCCTCAGACCCCATGCATAATTCAGCCCTCCTGGCAGCCGCGCCAGGGCCCGTCTTCATCTCCAGCTGCGAGAGGAGGTGGCTCGCCCTGGCTCACCGTTTCAGAGACACAAGACGCACACAGCCCTGGCAGTACTGTTTCCCTTCTCCAAAACGTCGGTTTTTTTCCATGTTCATTTCAGTTTAATCCGTAAACTGTAAAAAAAAAAAAAAAAAAAAAAACGTTGTTTAAGCAACGGTTTCCAATAGCATGTTTTAGTTTGCTTTCAAGGTTCAAGATTCTGTACTTTCTATTTTACTGTCTTACTTACCTGCCCAGGGACTACGGGTGGAAATTAGCAAATTGCTATAACCCGGTACATTACATCTTTCCTTGTTTTATATAAGGTTAATGTTCTTTGTACACTGTCCCTGTTTAAATAAACTAAATAAATAAATAAATAGATTACAAACTCTAAACTGCAGCTTTTTATTTTTGGCACAGAAACCATAAATAAGTTGCATTGACTCATATTGTGCTGTTCACGCATTTTTGTAGTTTTGTAAACCATATTTTATTTTATTGCTCGATTCACCAATCAGGTGCCTGCGTCAGCTGTGTAGGCCAATGACTGTGGGGACTGCAGAACGAGAACTAGAGATTACCTTCCCACACTTTGAGCTGTACAAGTTTTGTGTCTTAACTGATGTGTTAGACACAATACTGAAGAGTTTCACTGTGACCAAGCTGGCCAACATCTGTGATTAGTCTCTCTGTATTAGAAGAAAGAGACAGAATAAAAAAGAGAGAGTATGAGAGAGATGACAAGGGATGAGGTAACCAGAAGCTAAAAAGTGATTGACAGGGAGGAGTGGCGGAGCGGGGGGGGGGGGAGGACTCATTCTCATGGGGTTTCTAATTCCACCTGACCCAGAATCAGGTGTTTAATTCAGGAGCGATGAGGTCACCCTGCTCTGCAACCCTATCACAGCCAGTGGGATGCGTCCGCGTGAGGCAACATGGCGGGATGCCAGTGTCTTACAACACAGCGGGGAACCTCTGTAACGGACACATGGCCAAAGAACATGACAAAGCACCTCTGTAATCCAAACAGCAATATATTATGGACAGGAAAGGCCTGTCATGCTTCTGCACTGCATTAGATCCATGGGGAATTAAAGATTTGTGGTAGACTGTGACAGAACACCCACCCCCCTCACCAACTCTGCCACTGTCTTCCTCTCTCCACCGTCGAACCCCGGCCGTCGAGCCTGGCTCCTCCCACCCGTTGCCCTGGGTGACAGTTCAGCGCTGTGTTCCTCCGGAGCACTCGCTCTGCGTCGTTGTCACCTCTCCTCCGTGCTGCAGAGAGGGAAATGATAAAAATAGGATTTCGGCTTTCACAGTTCCCCTCCAACAGCCGCTCAGAAGTAAGAGCGTTAGCGCCGTGGGGCGCTAACCCAAACGGGCTCTCGGATTTTGACGTTGCTTTTCTTATAACCGCAGGTTCATTACTCCAAAAATAATTTAAGGCATCAAGCTGCGCCTTAGAATGTATTCATACGGAGCTCTCGCGTGCTGTGTGAACACTGCAGAATGCCACGAGGGCAACAACGGTCTTCGCCACCTCAACGTCGCCCCCCACAGGTCAAAACGGCAGCCTTCGCCTTCCACCCAGACCTTGGAATTATACCAATAACATCACTACCCATTGTTACGTAATGTGATAATGTAACTAAATTGATACACTGTGTCCAGCGTGTCAATGGAATCCACTGTGACATCACAATCACTGAGGCATTTAACGAATGTGAACATAGCGTGCGCAGGCTTCTGATGTCCCGCAGGAGAACAAAGATACAGCACAATTCCTGAGAGAGGCACAGTACATTTGAGGAAGAGTACTGGTGTAATAAAGATAAAAAAGTGCAGTGAACCTGAGTCATTGTACCTGTGCAGGGTACAGCCATCTTTACTGTGCAGTGAAGTAGCTTGTGGACCTGTGCAGTGGAACACAGCGTTCACGGACATGCAGAGAGAGACAGAGAGTGAAACGCAGTCAGCTTACATACCTATGTGCTAAAACCGCAGTCGGCATACCTGCACAGACTTGTCTCAGAAATGCAAAGACCCGACGCTTCACACCTGGATCTGAGGCTGTTCAGACAGCAGACTCCTGCCTGCTGCACCTTCAGTGTGTTTACAGAACCTCATTCTTTTATACCTGTGAGGTGTGCAAACGGAATCCTGCTCACCTCGTGAGTAATGACACCCCCCTGAGCCTCAGTAAAGAGGGACCGCTCAGCCACAGACATCTGCTTTCGTTGTTCCAAAGGAAGGGTGGGGGAAGGGGGGGGGGGCTGAGGGGGGTTAGGGGGCCACGGTTGTCTCTTTCCAGACGGCCCTGAAGACTCGAGATGAGGAAATTAGTCTTGCGTTTGCATGTTTGACATTGAGGAACCAAAAAGAACTAAGAGAGGCAGTGGGAAGTAACAGGATAGGATGAGAGAGAGAGAGAGACAGAGAGAGAGAGAGAGAGAAAGGAAAGATGAGAAAAAGGAAGGAGGAGAAGAGGAGGGAAGGGTGGTAGAGGGTGAGATCAAAAAGGGACAGGAAAGGCAGGAAGGACGAGTGAAGAGGAGAGAGAGAGGGTGAGAGAGGGTGAACGATGAAAGAGTAAGGAAATGGATGGCTGAGGAAGAAGGATAAGAGAGGGGAAAAAGCAGACGGGCCGGTCTCTCTCTGGTGAAGTCATCCTCTAGAGAGGGATCCACCCCCCTAAGATAGTAGGTAGTTGTGTCTTGTAACCACTGCTTTGGCAACGCAAGTGCTCATATTTGTCATGCCAATAAAGCACTTTGAAATTGAATTGAATTGATAGAGAATGACAAAGAGTTAGACTTAGAGAGAGAATGACACAGAGATGTAAAGAGAGAGAGAGGGACTGAGAGAGAAAGAGAGAAAATGCCAGAGGTAAAGAGAGAGAGAGACAGAGAGAGAAAGAGAGAGAGAGAGAGAAAATGCCAGTGGTAAAGAGAGAGAGAGAGAGAGAGAGAGGGACTGGACAAACCCCACAGTCTGGTGCCAGGTCTGGACTGTGCCAGTGCTGACTGCGGGTGCCAGCTCTGCAGGGTGATGCATAATTGGCGGTAATCCCGGGGGGGGTTCAGTCAGGAGGGGTGACCACATCTCACCGTGACCAGCAGCCCCCGCTGTCCAATCAGGACCCCACAGTCTGCTTTCTCCCTACCCAATCAGGATCCCACAGTCTGCCTTCTCCCTGTCCAATAAATGGTAAATGGTAAATGGACTGCATTTATATAGCACTTTTATCCAAAGCCACAACCTGGTAAGCTGTTCTAGTGGATGGAGAACTGTCTGAGTGAAGAAATACTTCCACATATCAGTGCAGAATCCATGCCTTCTGCTGATTTCCCGCTTGTTCTATTGACAGAACTGAACCTGAAAAATTTATATCTTCACCCTACCGATCCTTTTAACAAATTAAAAAAGCTCAATAAATACCCACCCGTGGCTTTATTTTACTAAGCTTAATAAAGTATAATGAGTCTTTCATCATAACATTTACATTTCGCACCAGGAGTTAATTTAGTTGCCCTTCTTTGTACTTTATTTCCAGAGCTTCTGTCAGTTTGGCCCCTGTTGAGTCATCATTAACGCCTGCCTATCTTTAGCCCAGGCAAGGGGGATGAGTCACAGATAAATGGATGAAAGTGAGAAACAGAGTGAGAAAAGGAAGAGGGGGAGCCTCGGTGACCTTTCACCCTTGGCATTATGGCCCCTCCCTCTTCCCCCCAGCTGTGTCACCAGTGATTGGCCCCAATTAGAGATGCTGGGATTATAACAGTCATCTCTCTTTTTCTGTCTCCGTCCCCTCTCTCTATCCCTCCGTTTCTTTCCCTCCCACTCTCTTTTTTCCTCTCTCTTTCTTTCTCTCCTCAAACCGTGCGTAAACAGCACTGCTGATCATCCTGCCTACAGTCTCTCTCTCCTGCAGAAGAGATTCTATTCCCAGCGAGACTGACCCGGCTGAATAAAGGTCAGACAAAGTGAAGAAATGAATCACATAAAGCAGCTGCATGTCTCTTTAAGCAGAAGCAGCTCCCTGTGCTAACAGCATGCTGCCCCCCCCCTTGGTTCCTAGACTTAACGATTTTATATCCATCTCATCACTCCAGCCACGAGGGTAGACAAGGCCCGTTCAGCCAGCTCAGGACTCTGCTGCCCTGGTCCTGGAGAGTGCAGGGGCTCTGCTGCCCCGGTCCTGGAGAGTGCAGAGCTCTGCTGCCCTGGTCCTGGAGAGTGCAGGGGCTCTGCTGCCCCGGTCCTGGAGAGTGCAGGGGCTCTGCTGCCCCGGTCCTGGAGAGTGCAGGGCTCTGCTGCCCTGGTCCTGGAGAGTGCAGGGGCTCTGCTGCCCTGGTCCTGGAGAGTGCAGGGGCTCTGCTGCCCTGGTCCTGGAGAGTGCAGGGCTTTGCTGCCCTGGTCCTGGAGAGTGCAGGGGCTCTGCTGCCCTGGTCCTGGAGAGTGCAGGGGCTCTGCTGCCCTGGTCCTGGAGAGTGCAGGGCTTTGCTGCCCTGGTCCTGGAGAGTGCAGGGCTCTGCTGCCCTGGTCCTGGAGAGTGCAGGGCTCTGCTGCCCTGGTCCTGGAGAGTGCAGGGGCTCTGCTGCCCTGGTCCTGGAGAGTCCTGCTGGGTTTTGTTTTGTTTTCTTATTAAAATCAGCTCCCAGTTCAAACCCCCCAGTAACCAGCTGAAGTGAGTTAACTGTGTAATCGCCTGCTCTGATTGGTTAACGAAGTGCAGAGTAACAACAAAAACCAGCAGAGCCTGTGGCTCTCTCCAGGACCAGGGTTACAGACCCCCTGTCATAGGGTTACAGTGTGTGTGTGCGTGTGCGTGTGCATGTGTGTGCGCGTGTGCGCGTGTGCGCGCGTGTGTGTGTGCGTGTGCGTGTGTGTGCGTGCGTGCGTGCGTGCGTGTGTGAGTGTTTGTGTGTGTGTGTGTTTGATATGAAGCCACTCTACCACACAGTTTGTTCAGCGCGGGGGCAGATCTCGTCTGTGGTTTGGTACTCAAACGTTCGCCCGTCTCTACGACGCGTCCCCGTCCGCTGCAGGATGCGGGGGCGACGTTTCTCTTCAGCGGTCACCGCGCGCGTGTAATCGTCCTACCGCCCCGGGACCCTCCCCCCCACACAGGAAACCGCATCTAATCACGCCCGCGGATGAGGGTATGGATTTAGGAAAACATGTTACGGAAAAAGACGCAGCTTCCTTTTTTTCACGACGACGACGATGATGACTAATAATAATAATAGGAGAAGGGGGGGAAACTGGGGGGTTGAGACGAAAACCGAATTAGCGATGATCTCATTCCTGGCTGCTGTGATGACCTCATCCCCACCCCCCCACCCCCCCACCCCCATGCCCCAAGCTCACTCATGTCTGTCAACGCGGACGCTTCCGAATGACCTCATTGCTAGCGAATATATATCGCCCAACGCACTAGTCCTGTCGGGTCACGCACTCGATCGCACAAAGGAAACAACACACGTTCAGACTGAAAGAGAGGCCCGTAGGCACCAGCCAGTGAGCACAGAGTCATCCAATAGCGTTCCGCTTCATTTCTCCAGCATAACTACATGACTTTGACTGCTACATGACTACATAACGATTCACAGCAATGGGTCATGATGTGCGACTCTGTGTTTGGGATAAATTCTATTTAAAACAGGTCACAGTACTTATCATGGTTGTCTCACACACAGACACTGGACTACATGTTCATTCACACACTAATACTGGACTGTACACACACACACACACACACACACCCACTCCACAGTCTTCCAGGGCTGGTTCTTCCCTTCCTAGAATATTATTATCTGTGATCTATCTTCCGATTTATAATAATCACAGCCCACCTACACACAGTATAATCACACACTGCGCGTAGCAGGAAGCCGACTCGCATTTCCACACACACACACACTCACACACATACACACACGCACACACACACACACACACACACACACACACACACACACACACACACACACACACACACATGCGCGCACACACACGCACACACACATACACACACACACACACACACACACACACACACACACACACACACACTCACACACATACACACACACACACACACACACACACACACACATGCGCGCACACACACGCACACACACATACACACACACACACACACACACACATGCGCGCACACACACGCACACACACATACACACACACACTCACGCACACACACACACACTCACGCACGCACATACACACACAGACACACGCACACACACAGACACACACACGCACACACACACACACACACTCACGCACGCACATACACACACAGACACACGCACACACACACACACACACACACTCACTCACGCACATACACACACACACACACACACAGGATTCTAGGTCAGGCGTGAGCGTGCGTGGTCAGGTGGTCAGGGAATGAGTACGGGGGCAGATCGTGTTCGGAGTCAGAACGCTCCCGTCAGGAGCCCATAAACACGGAGCTCTCTCAGACCGCCGTCCAGCTGTTCTCCCAGGGTGCACTGGTGTAAAAACACCATCGCCGCACCTGCTGTCGCCATTCCGTCTTTGAGAATTCGCCCTGGGTTCGGCCGAAGGTGGCGGCCACTACATCAGAACACCCCCCCCCCCCCCAGAGCTTTAAACACAGACCACAGGGCCAGTTCCCGGCACAGACACACTCGATTTACCCCCGGCAATGACCCCCCCCCCCCCTCCTGACAGGGGAACGGCAACACAGGAAGTCTGTTACCAGAGCCGCCCCCACCCCCCAAGTCAGATCTGAAGATAATGGTGTGACATTACCTCAGTGTGTAAGTCATCACTACCATACACAGTCACACACACACACACACACACACACACACAGAAACACTCACACAGACACACACACACACAAACACACACTTGAAAAGAAAAAATGAATGCAGATGCATTTGAACAGACAAACAGAGTATGGGTTCTTTAAAAAAATCCAAAATGGTCTGGATAAGAGTGTGTGAGAAATACAGCACAGACAAAAGCGAATGTAAGTGTGAACTAGGGAAGCCAGAGGAGAGACAGGCCGACCTTGGCTGACCTTGGCTGATGCAGAGGCACTGCGGGGCTTTCCGGGGTCACAGCTCATCTGTAAGTTACTCCTTTTTTTTTTTTTGGGAGGTTCGGATTGTTTCTCGCTCTGAGCTCTGGTAGCGACGAGCAGAATTTTGGCACAAGCTTTGAGCTCGGGTTGCCATGGCGATGGACCCAGCAGAATTGCCTACACACCACCCGGCACCTTCCTTCTGTGGCTGGTGTGCTAGTGTCTCTCCTCTCCCTCTCTCTCATCATGTCTTTCTCCATCTATCTCTCTGTCATTCTCTCTCTCTTTTGTGTTCTCTCCCTTCAGATTTAATGTTTTCAGTGGCCATGATGAGAGATCACCAACGCACGGATTAATTTCCAAACACAAACACACACCCACAAAACGGAGAACAGCGATGAGCTGATGATGCTTCCCTCCCTTTCTCTCTCGCTCTCTCCTCTTCCTTTCATTTTCCCACTCACTCTATTACCTGGGGAGGGGTGTAAGGGGTCTCGTGCACCCCCCCCCCCCCATCTCCTTGGTCCCTTCCTGCACCCTGCTGTCTTATTTTAATGTGTTCCCAATGGCCTGGGTGGGGGGGGGGGGCTTTCCAATTAGAGTCAGTCAGCCCTGACCGTCTCCCCAGGACCCAAACGCTCTGACTCTCCACCGGACAAGGTCAGCAGCGTCTCGGCACGGCAAACCAGCTCCGGGTTCCGAAACGACACGCTAACGAGAACCGCGACCGCGGAAACCAGCGGCCTTCTGCGGCGCGGGGGAACACGCTAACGCGCTAACATGCGAACACGCTAACACGCTAACACGCGAAGACGCAAACACGCCAAAGGGTATTTCGAGAGTGGGACCCCCCGAGCTGCTCACCACGGTAACGAGGCCCAGCACACCGTAGCGGAACGCAGGTGAAGGGGGGGCGGTTTGGGGCCTCTCTCGAACCCGGCCCGGGGTGTCGTTACCGCGAAGCAGAACCAGGACTCCTCGCGTGACTCAATCGACATTCGCTCCCCGTCCCGGCGAGAGATGGTAATTTACTCTGGAGCACAACGGCGTGACGGCATGAGCTGGAGAGAGAGAGAGGAGAAAGAGAGGGAGAGAGAGAGAGGGAGAGGGAGGGAGAGAGAGAGAGGAAGAGTGGAGAAAAAAAGACGGAGTCAGGAGAGACCTTTGATGTTCCTTTATTGAAACACTGAATTTTCCACAATGACCTTAAAACCTATCCCAGCCCCCTATTTACAAATAAATAGGGAGTGAGAAAGAGGGAGAGAGAGAGACACAGAGAGAGGATAAAGAGAGGGAGCGAGAGAGGAAGAGAGAAAGAGAGGAGAGAGAGAGGAGAGAAAGAAAGAGGGAACGAGAGGAGAGAGAGAGAAAGAGAGGAAGAGGGAAAGGGAGAGAGAGAAAGAGACAGAGAGAGAGGATAAGGAGAGGGAGCGAGAGAGGAAGAGAGAAAGAGAGGAGAGAGAGAGGATAAAGAGAGGGAGAGAAAGCCAGAGAGAAAGAGAGGGAAAGAGAGAGGAAGAGGGAAAGAGGGGCTCGCTCTGCACATTAGCACTGAGAGCCAGGACCCGCTCGGCACAGTAAGCACTGCTCCGGAACATTCCCCATAATCACCTCAGCCTGCCGCGCGGAGACTGCAAATGAGCGCGGAACTCCCGCGGGAAACGGACCGGATTCTGGCCCGAGTCCAGCGCCGCCGGAGCGGGGCGAAGGTCCCGGGGTTCCCCCAGAAACCTCGACACACACAGCACGCCCCGGTCCCCTATCTGTGCCCAAAACAGCATGCCCCCGTCTGTGCCCAAAACAGCACGCCCCTGTCACCTATCTGTGCCCAAAACAGCACGCCCCTGTCACTTACCTGTGCCCAAAACAGCACGCCCCCAGTACCTATCTGTGCCCAAAACAGCACGCCCCTGTCACTTACCTGTGCCCAAAACAGCACGCCCCCATCACTTACCTGTGCCCAAAACAGCACGCCCCCATAACTTACCTGTGCCCAAAACAGATGCCCTACAGCGGACCTGGAGATCTACCATCCTGTAGGTTTTCACTCCGACCCTAACAAAGCACTCCTCATTCAACAGCTAGAGATCTCATTGAGCTGCTAATTAGTAAATTCAGGTGTACCAAATTAGGACTGAAATGAATGATAAATGGTAAATGGTAAATGGACTGCATTTATATAGCGCTTTTATCCAAAGCGCTTTACAATTGATGCCTCTCATTCGCCAGAGCAGTTAGGGGTTAGGTGTCTTGCTCAGGGCGCAGGGCGGGGATCGAACTGGCAACCCTCCGACTGCCAGACAACCGCTCTTACCTCCTGAGCTATGTCGCCCCGTCATGAAAACCTTCCTACAAGCTCACTGGCGCACACGTTATATTGAATATGTAATTCTGCACCTGAAATATGTCATCAGAAGCATTGGTTAAAAAAAAAGCTGAAGAGTTCCGCTGGCGTGGAAACAGGAAGCAGGATGCACTCCTAGCGCCCCTGCAGGGAGAGAGCAGCTGAGGAGAGACCTCATTACCGGGGGGTAGCAGGAGGACGTGCTGGGGCGGCGGGACGGGGGGCTGGAGTGGGGGGGGCGGGGGGACGAGGGGCTGGGGCGGGGGGACGGGGGGCTGGGGGCTGGGGCAGGGGGGGTTCCAGAAGGCCGAGGCGACCCGGGCGGGCCCCAGCTCATCTTCCCGCAACGCCTCGGCGGCGGAGGCATGATTTCGGAAATCGATACGGAGTGGAAGCCGTCCCGTCGGGGGACAGGGGCTCCACCGCCCGCCTCTCGCCCCTCGCCCCTCGCCCCTCGCCTCTCGCCTCTCGCCTCTCGCCTCTCGCCCGCGGGAACTGATTGCATTTTGAGTGAAATAATGTTTTTCATTACACATCCATTCAGGCCGTCCAGACGACTCTCTCTGTCTGTCTGCAGCCCTCTCTCCCCCTCCTGCGATTCCTGTGTGATCCCCGGCAGGAAGAGATATTGTGGTGTGTGTGTGTGTGTGTGTGTGTGTCTGTGCGCACATAGGTGTGTGTCTGTGCACGTGTGTGTGTGCATGTGTGTGTGTGTGTGTGTGTGTGTTTCTGTGCGCATATAGGTGTGTGTCTGTGCACATGTGTGTGTGTGCATGTGTGTGTGTGTGTGTGTGTGTGTGTACACGTGCGTGTGCAGGTGCATGTGTGTACGTGTGCATGCGTGTGTGCATGTGAGCACGTGTGTGTGTGTGTGCATGTGTGTGTGTATGTGTGTGCATGTGCGTGTGCTTGTGCATGTGAGTGTGCGTGTGTGTGTGCATGTGCGTGTGCAGGTGCATGTGTGTGTGTGTGTGTGTGTGTGTGTGTATCCGTGACCCCCCTCTGTTCCCCCCCAGTATTGTACAAATCCTCATCACTGTAGTGCAGCCTGCAGTCAGTATGTGGTGATGTCACAGCTGATGTAAATCAATACTCATGAAAAGGGCACAAATCCCCTTTCTTACAGGAGCAATCAGTGAGCAAGGATGACTCACACTGTCTGTCATTCTCTCTTTCTCTCTCTCTCTCACACACACACTCTCTCACTCACTCTCCCCCTCTTCTCTATCTCTCTCACACACACACACTCTCACTCTCTCATACATACGCATACTCTCCCCCTCATTCAAATTCAAATAAGCTTTATTCTCTCACTCTCTCACTTTCTCTCTGCTTTTAACTTTGACTGTCCTTGCAGAAATAATGTTCAAATTTTCCAGACTCCCTGACTTCATTTCTCTGCAACAGTAATATCCATGGCCTGTTTAAAATGTCCCCGGCATTGGTGTGGTTAGCATGTATGCGTACATCCATCAGACATTCATCTTCGCAAGCAACAGACAAAGAGGCCTTTCAATGGACTCGGAATGCTGGGAATTCTGCCCCTTAAATAGCTGTGTGTTCCCAGATGCGACAGGAATTCTGCCCCTTAAATAGCTGCGTGTTCCCGGATGCCACAGGAATTCTGCACTCTTTCATTCATATTTATAATGCATCGCTATGAGTCACGTTCTTGCTCAGTTTGAGCTTTTGTCACTTTCGTGGTTGTTAAACTGACAGCGTTCTCTCATAGCTTCCATACCATATATGTACATATTATATACTGTCTGACAAAATGGGGATAAGAAAGTGATACGAACCGAGTTTACATCCCATTTTTCAGGACGTAAACTTGTTTGCTACACTAAAATTTTTTTCCAAGTTTCTCGCATTTCCCAGTGGGCTGAAATGGGAAAGTTTGGAGTATGTGAGCCGGGTAAGGGCCACAGCGGTCTATGAACTCCGGTTAATGAGAAGAACCCTAATACCCAGAGACACAGACCAGCTGATCCATGCGGGCAATTCAACCCAGTGCTGTCCCTCAAACGCTCCCATCAAACCACATCTTCCAATGCCCATAATTCACCCCAGTATCTACAGTACTGTTGTGGAATTGCATGATGGGTAGATACTAAAGCACACACACACACACACACGTGCGCACAGACAC
>CM077286.1:6477950-6497950 GCA_039654925.1 Anguilla pacifica
CAAACTGCACATTTTTTGCCATTGTTAATACAACTGAATTTTACATGGTTGCGGTCTACATGTATTTGATATATATAATTCATATATAATTATAATTTCTAATATATAATAACATATAACGTTCCTTATTTCAGTACATGAGACGTTAGGCAGTCCAATGCCCCAGGACAATGATGGGGACACTGTGCCGTAGAATATGATGCTGTTGGCCTTTGGAGAAGACATTAAACCAAGGTCCTGTCTCACTGTAGTCATTAACCTCTAGGCCCCCTCACAAAAAAGGGGGAGAGGGGTAGAGGCCTCTCTATGTCAACATCGCGCCAACTAATCATCCCCTGCATCTGATTGGCTGCACAGTCCCTTAGAATTGAACAGAATATCATTGGCTACATCTGATTGGCTGCACAGCCCCTTTAGAATAGAACAGAATATCATCCCCGAAATCTGATTGGCTGCACAATCCCTTTAGAATAGAACAGAATATCATCCCCTAAATCTGATTGGCTGCACAGTCCCTTTTATCCGCCACACACATAATTCCCCAGGGCGTCGCCGTGGAGAATGGCGTTCTCGGCTGACCTGCCCGATTGAATGTGGATGGAATAAAGAGAAAAGGAGGGGAGGGAGGTGTGTGAGTGAGCGAGGGATGATGTATTCATCACACGCGAGGGAGGAGAGGAGGGAGGAGAGGAGAGGAGCCTCGCCCGGGACATCGGAGCGGAACGACAGCGGCGGATTTGAGGACATGTTGGCAAGGATTACCATTGGGGCCCCCCCCCCCCGCCTGCTCCTTGTCATGTTAATCCTGAGACACACAATGTGTACTCGCTCAGGGGGGGAGCGTGTCGTGGGGGGGGGGGGGCGCAGGTGCAGTGGCCCCCGCTCAGATAACGCACTGTGGAGGTGACTGAAGGGGAGAGTCGCTCTTTCACGGTCCGGGGGGGGGGGGGGGGGGCTTTACGGGGGATCTTGAGAAGCTGGCAGGTGACCTGGGGGATCAGATCACATTAAGAAGCGCGGTCGTGCTCTACGTGGGGGGGAGCACGTAGGGGAACCCGAAAAGGGAGCCTCACATTGTTCAGTCAAGGCCAGGTATGGGGCGACTTGCAGACGCAGAATCGTCAGTACGTGCTCACACTGCACAGCAGGCCCCTTATCGGTAAAAGACAGCACCCGATATCACCTTGTTGACCAATGACCAATTTGCAGTCGCTGCAAAACCCACACGGCAGCCTGCGCCTGACTGCTAATTCCGCTCGGACTCCTTGAGCGACAACAACAACAAATGAGGGCCACGTGAGGTGACCTTTGACCCGTGCGGGAAGAGGAAAATCTCGAGGGGAAACACAACTGCGCCCGGCCAACGGCGGGACTGTCAGGGAGAAACCGCCCAACTCCCAGCTGAAAAATAGCAGCAGTCTGCCGTCTAATTAGGAGACGAGGCGGGTCACAGAATTCCCCCAGAAACCCATCTCAAGCAGCAGAGGTGAGGTAAGGTCCTTCAAGCTAGCTGCTAACCAGGCGCCAGTACCTGCACTCCTCCAGTAACAACCCCTCCCCTCAGGCTAAGGTACTGCTATGAGGGGAAAGGGGGGATTTATGGGATAGTTCTGGCAACCTGCCATGACATCTTAACCCACCAATCGCATTTGCATGTTGTTGCACAACGAGAGCACGACAGTAAAAATGCTACCTGTTCCCCCGTGCTGGAATGTTCAGAAGCCATCGCTGAGAACACAGGTAGAAACGGACGCTTTTGTACGTCGAGACAAGATGATTAATAGATCGCACAGATCTTTCAGATTCTGAGTCACTTAGAAATAGCTGCACAGAGAACAATTTTCTTCAGACAGGCTATTACTAGCGATAAAATAGAGCGTCTGCTCGAATGAGTTTCTGATAATCTGATTTTGAATCACCTCTCCTACAAAAACTCCACAGCTGAGAATTTGGGAGAAATTTTTCTTTGATGGTCCATCATTGACTGTCATAAGCGGCTATACCTGAGTCAGCCAGAGGATCACATGAGTCACACCCCTCAAAACCGTGTCTTCATTGCCTCCAGGTGTGGCGATATATTACAAGCAACAGTGTCCCAACTAGACTAAGTGGCTAGAAGTTAGGAAGTTTGACGACGTAGCGTTTTAAATAGCAGACGGGTTTGAGTGTTTTGGGTTGTGTGTGTGTAGCATAGACAGACCTACTAAACCCATGATAAATGAGCTCAGCATTGCTGCGTAAACAAACAGGTGTGTTGACAGCCAATCACGCGCCTCCGTGCTGAGATTGCAGAGCACGGGGGGCCAATCACACGCCTCCGTGCTGAGACTCCAGAGCACGGGGCTCATCGCTGTCCCCGTGAGAGCCGGTGCGTTAGCGGAGACACCTGACCCGCCATTTTTAGCAGGATGTTTGAATGCTTCTGGGATTACTGTCGGGAGTTAAGGCTAAATCTCTAGAGCGAGAGTAACTAGGACGAAATCGCAGGCGGTAACCAACAATAAGCGACGTTACAGGAGCCAATGAAAAATTCATTTCGCACGTACCCCTTTCCGAACAGCACCTGGCTCAACCCGAAAACCAGCACGCACTGTACCACTTTTCGTGTGGATGCACTGGTTCATTTTATCTCCTTCTTTAAGCTCTTCTTCAAAGTCTCACGCAGTCTCAAGTGCGCTGAGGGTCAGAGGTCATAGTCAGGAAGGAGGAAGGAGGAAGAAAAACAGCAGGAAGGAAGGGCCACGGAGGGGAGAGGACGCCGGTCTCACAGAATCGAGAACCGCAGCATCAAAGAGAGGCCGACACCCTGGACCCTGGCCTCAGCACAGAAGAGAGCATCGTCCCCTAACCCCACTTCCTGGTCCCGATTGTGACATCACACACACGGTTACCGGGGTTATTGGAGAGAGTCGAACATTCCGCGTGTGGAATAACAGCCTCTTTGGTCCTCTGGGAGGCCCAGCAGTGTGGGGACAGATGCAGTTTGCTCCGGGGTTAGTTCCTGTGCTCCTCTGGGTGACTCACACTCTGTTTTAAGTCTGGCTGGCACATTTACCCAGCCGTACCTTTGGGCTTATTCTCAGTGTGTGTGTGTGTGTGTGTGTCGTGTGTCGTGTGCGTGCACGTGAATATCTCCATATCTATGTGTGCATGTATCAACATGTGTCAGCACGTGTGTGTGTTTGTGCATGTATGTATGTGTGTGTTTGTGTGTGTCTGTGCATGCATGCGTGTGTGTGTGCCTAAGTATCTGTGTGTGTGTGTTTGTGTGTGTCTGTGCATGCATGTGTGTGTGTGCATGCACGTGTGTGTGTGTGTGTGTGTGTGTGTGTGTGTGTGCGTGTTTATGCCTGAGTATTTGTGTGTGTGCGTGTGTGTCTGTGCACGCATGTGTGCATGCATGTATGTGTGTGTGTAGGTGTGTGTGCACGTGTGTGTGTGTGTGTGTGTGTGTGTGTGTGTGTGTGTGTGTGTGTATGTATATGTGTGTGTGTAGGTGTGTGTGCACATGTGTGTATATGTGTGTGTGTGTGTGTGTGTGGGTTATGTTGACAGGAAGGGGACTGCAGTCCTGGGGTAATCACGCTGAATCGCTGGCAGTTAAATCCTGTCGCCTCCGTGTGTCTCTGATCCGCTGACGGCCTGGCGTCTGAACCCCGGGACCGTCCCGCGGGCAGCAGCCCCGACACGTGTAGCGCAGCGTACACGCGTGTGCGGGCCATGTAGCGCAGCGTACACGCGTGTGCAGACCGTGTAGCGCAGCGCACACGCGTGTGTGGACCATGCAGCGCAGCGCACACGCGTGTGCGGACCATGCAGCGCAGCGTACACGCGTGTGCGGACCATGCAGCGCAGCGTACACGCGTGTGCGGACCATGCAGCGCAGCGTACACGCGTGTGCGGGCCGTGTAGCGCAGCGTACACGCGTGTGCGGACCGTGTAGCGCAGCATGCACGCGTGTGCGGACCATGCAGCGCAGCGTACACGCGTGTGCGGGCCATGCAGCGCAGCGTACACGCGTGTGCGGACCATGTAGCGCAGCGTACACGCGTGTGCGGACCATGTAGCGCAGCGTACACGCGTGTGCGGCCATGTAGCGCAGCGTACACGCGTGTGCGGGCCATGTAGCGCAGCGTACACGCGTGTGCGGACCATGCAGCGCAGCGTACACGCGTGTGCGGGCCATGTACCGCAGCGCGCACGCTGACTCGAGTCCTCGGGCCGCACCCAAACAAGAAAAAAAGAAAAAAAAAAAACAGCGCTTAAAAACAGAGGCGCGCGTGCACACTCATCCGTGCGCTGGAACACGCACACGGACACGGAGGCCTTCGTTACCGCGATTACTCACCGCTGAGCGGCAGAGATGATGTATTCTCCTCCAGGCTCAGGAGCTCCCTGCCCCCCCCCCCCCTTCTATGTGATGAATATGTAGTTTCGATGTTATGAATTCTGGGGAGGGAGGACTGAAGGGGCGTTACATAATCTCTGTACATGATTAGGCTGTCCTTTCTGTCACAGGACGCGCAGTAATGAGGACGTTCCAGTGCCGGCTCATCTGCCTCTGACATGTGATCAGTTCTCTGGCTCCTTATTGGTGCTTTTGGATTATGCAGCATGCCTGTGTGGACAGGGCCGCTGCAATGTGTACTGTATGTGTTTACATGTGAGCATGTGCACTTCTGTGTGTGGGCGCATGTGTGTATGTGTGTGTGTGTTTGTGCATGTGTGTAAGTGTACTCCCCTCCCCTTTCTGTTAGTGCTTTGACATTCCACCTCATTGACCTGCATTGCTATGATTACGCAAGACAATTTGAAACCGTCCAATCACAGCGAGCGGTCATTAGAGCAAGACTGCGTTACGCCACTCCATCGAGAGTGTCACGAAAACACCGTCCAATCAGATTACAGATGAGCCTATCCCACTCCAGCCACAGAGAGTGAGTAATGTTGCTTGCGGAGCGTCAAAACACAAAGAAAGTGTGTCATGCAAAAAAAAAAAGCCCCCAACCATCTGAAGACCCATTTAAGAAGAGTTTCGCTCGGGGTAATGTGCGGGGAGTAATCAAATCATCACATAATGTCAGATCAACTTGGACTGTTCGCAGATTTGCCTGTTAAACGTGAGTGACACAAAGAAGAAAGCATCCAACAACACGGTTTGCACAATCGAGCAAAAATGACTAATGCTGCCACTTTTCTGCAGAATATACACACATATATATATACATATTATACATATATATATATATATATATATATATTGTATATATATTTATTTATATGCAGTCAAAATGTACATGTGCATTGAAATTTTCCTGAAAGCAGGAAAATTGTGCAGTAGGGGAGATGTGATTGACAAGAAAATCTGAAATGACATGACATATTCAAAATTAGACCCCTGGTATCCAACCAGGCAGAACTCCACCGCCCCCCGCCCCCACCTAATGTCAGTGCTGTCAATCAAATTACCGTCTCCCATGGAAACGGCTCTGCACTACCTGTGTCAGGAGGGGGGCAGGTGAGCCTGTGGGGGCGGAGAGCTACGAGACTGCTGCTCACTCGATGCCCGGTGCCTGCCGCTTGGTTCAGCCACCACTCCGCTAACCCCGCTAACCTGCTAACCCTGCTAACCCCGCTAACCTGCTAACCCTGCTAACCCCGCTAACCTGCTAACCCCGGTAACCCCGCTAACCTGCTAACACCGCTAACCTGCTAACCCCGCTAACCCCGCTAACCAGCTAACCTTGCTAACCCCGCTAACCTGCTAACCCCGGTAACCCCGCTAACCTGCTAACACCGCTAACCTGCTAACCCCGGTAACCCCGCTAACCAGCTAACCCCGGTAACCCCGCTAACCAGCTAACCCCGCTAACCTGCTAACCCGCTAACCCCGCTAACCTGCTAACCCCGCTAACCCCGCTAACCTGCTAACCTTGCTAACCCCGCTAACCTGCTAACCCCGGTAACCCCGCTAACCTGCTAACACCGCTAACCTGCTAACCCCGGTAACCCCGCTAACCAGCTAACCCCGCTAACCTGCTAACCCCGCTAACCCCGCTAGCAGCACCGCTCCCGGTACCCCTTGCTCCAGATACCCCTGGTACCCCCTGTACCCACCGTGCCCGGTACCCTACAGATCTAGGGAACCCGCCTCTCCTGCAGAACAGATAGCGCTTACATTACATCAAAGGCCTTTAGCAGACACTCTTATCCAGAGAAACTTATACACCTTCTTACACAGCATTTACATTGCATCAGTTTATACAGATGGATATATACTGAAGCAGTGCAGGTTAAGTACCTTGCTCAAGGGCACAACGGCAGTGTCCTACCAGGGAATCGATCCTGTGACCTTTCGGTTACAAGACCAGCTCCTTACCCATTATACTACACGTACATGTATGTAAGGCATAATCTGCCACAGAGCAGGAGCTGGGGTCTGGAGCAGGTCTACTGAAGAGGGCTCCACTCCAGCAGGCCACAGGAAGCGGTCCACATTAGTGCTGATAACCCAGATGGCTAGTGAGGACCGACATGCACACTGAGGAAGTGTGTGCCTCCGCACCTCAAGCCTCCCACTCACACAGCTGTCCTTTAACACCCCCTAATAAAGGTCATTATGAGGGACATTTAACTGGGTCTGAAATAAAGAAACAATGAAATTAAATAAAAAATTTTAAAAAGGAGAGCAGGGTCGGAGTAGTACTGGGTCACGTGATCCCAAAAGCCCCTTCCGTGAACGTTTTTCGATTTCTGAGAATCTCGACGTTGAGGAAACCCATCTGATGAGGAACTTGAGAGGGAGCGTTTCCATGGCGATGCTGACCTCGTATGAAGAAATAACTGCTTGAGAAACCTTAGGCTACAAAATGCTTTTTTTTACCCTCCTTCCTCTCTCTTCTCCACCTCTTTTCCACAAGATTACTTCCCTCTCAACATATGATGAATACTGTAAAAATAAAATAAAATAAAGAAATACACAAATTCCGACCCTGTCCCTGTCCCCCCGCAGGCTGCAGAAGGAAACGGGACGAGAAGGGGGAAATCGTCTGCAATCCCAGCATGCCGATCACCTGGGAGTGCCAGAACCGAAATCAGCGCTCTCGCTATCTTCACCTCGTCTGCGGCGGGGGGGCGGGGGGGGGGGCGATGCGATAATTACCCTCCCGGGCACCGTCTGGCTGACTCTGAGCCGGCGGCTAACTCGACACGCTCCCCCCCCCCCCCCCCGTGCTTTTCATCGGTTCGTAATCGCAGGACTGAGCACGCCGCGCAGAAGCACGCTAACTCTGAGCGCTGCACGCACACATGCGCCAGGACCTTCCTGTTCCTGTCGCAGTCTGACCGGGCGTTCGTAACGATCCCCGTCACGGGGGATTTACCGCACGCGGCTCAGACACGGCGGTCTCTGCCAAACAAAAGCGCGGGAGCGCAAATCGGCACGTCGAAACAGGAAGTCCACGGAGCTCAGCTCACACCATTTGCTCAGTGAAGCTGCGAATGTCTTCTCAATCTTTCCCACCACATTAAAAACAAAAAAAAAAATCCCTAAAAAACAAAATGGCAGCCCCAGTAGGTGACAGATTACAGGTGCTTGTGCCCCAACCAACCCCCCTCCCCCACCTGAGCTCGCTCCCGGGAGACTGCAATCACGTCCCCATGACAACAGCATTGTCTGGGTTCCATAGCACCTGAGCACCTGCCCCAGTTCGGGGTCAGACATTAAAAAGTGTGCAAAAAAAGTGTCATCTAAGCTCTTTCATAATATATATTAAATTATGCTAAAGGCTGCAGCACAGACATAGGGTATGGGTCAACCAATTAGAATTGTAAGTATGTTCCACCTGGGAAAACCTACCAGCAGAACTAGATGGAATTAATGTTAATAAATGAGTGGACTTGTGTTAAGACTTGACCTGTGTAGCTTTCACATTCAGGCACGGAAGAGCACAAACTGACTGGGGCGAAACAGCTCTCTCAACAGCAAGTTTGATTTACGCCCAGAAAATAAACATCAAATATACTTATTAATACTGTACTAATTCACTATGAATTCTCAGCATCATTCATTTGTGTTCGATCAAAGTTACACCTATCTGCACACCTGAAATACAAACGCTCAGGCAGAGACAGAAAGACGTCTCTCTCCTGGCGGGGTTGCCAAGCGACAGACCGTGCCACACAGACAGGGACAGAGCTCTGGGCCGTGTGAAGATGGATCAGGCCCCGTGTTCCAATCGGGGCGAATGATTGGTCGGAGCATCTTGCGAGAGTGGCATCAGACCGTGAACTCAGGGCCTCTTTTGCCCCCGCCCCTTCCTCTGATTGGCCCAGTGTGCGGGATTCAGTTTGGGACACGGCGCTGCTGAACAAACAGACAGATGGCGTTTCGCTGACTCCATCTTGGGAGATGACACCCCCCTTACCCCCTGCCTCCACCCCCCGCCCCCCCCCCCAGCACCCATTGCTTCCCCCCCTCCAGTCTGTGAGGGAATTCGATAACAAGACGAAGGCCAGGATGGGCCTGGCTCGGGGGGGGGGGGGGGGGGCTGCTTCTGAATCTGGGCCATCCCGCACGCCTGGCCAATCCAAACACGTTCATTCTGATGTTTGCTTCTCCTCAAATCAAGGTCTTCCCCCACCGAAGGTCAAAAGGGACGCGAGACCTGAACCAGTTTTGGTTCCTCGTGCGCGCGCGCGCGTGCGTGCGTGCGTGCGTGCGTGCGTGCGTGTATCGGTCCCACGCGTTTCTTCCGCAGCGCTAGCATTAACTGCAGCCCGGATCTGCATAGAGCTAGCGCCAGCGTTGGCTCATTAGCGACACGCTCCACGAGTGCTTCTAACATGTTATTGATGTAAGCACACAGGGTAGAAAACAATTAGCCTAATGGCCCTGTCTGTTAAACAAATCGCTGCATGCTCTGCGTCCCCTACGGAACAGGCGTCTTCCCGCATTTAAAAAAAAAAGATGTTACTTTGGGTATTGGGTGGTGGGGATTGTGGGAGTGGGGGGGGGGTGTTGGGGAGGGGGATGATGGACAGCAGAAGATGCTGATCTGTTGAGAGAGGCAGAATGAATCCATGTCAATCCCTGGACCTTGCTGCACTTTAAGAGCACAAGTTCAAAAAATAACCCTGAACTCCAGCTGAACTGCAAGTAGAGGATGGAAAAAGACCACAGCAAAAGCCTTAGGCTTTTTTTCCCCTCTTTCTCTTTCTCCCTCCCTCCATCCACTTCTTCCCTATCTCTCTCTCTTCCTCTTTCTCTCTCCCTCCCCCTCTCTCACACACAAACACACGCATTAATAATTTATGAGGCAGGCAGTTAAACACAGGACCATTTTTCGCTGTCAGTGATGTACGGGACTTTGTAGCTTCTCAGTGTGAGCGCTCCTACGCTGACCGTCCAGCGATCTGCTTCAGTTTTGGAGAGGCCTGCAATCTGTAATCCTCTTACATCCTCTCCATTCATGTACATGCCCCAAACGGAATAAACTCACATATACGTGAGCGCATGCATGCACACACACACACACACACACACACACACACGCACACACATGCACGCACACAGGTTAAGTCCCTTGCTCAAGGGCACGGCCGCAGTGTTGTATTCAGGAATAAAACCTGCGACCTGTGACCTTTAGGTTCCCTACCCATTATACTACACTGCCAGCCCCATAAGCATCTCAGAGTAGATGAGCTGCTCTCAGATCAGGCTTTCCCATCAGTATCCTAACCTCATCCACTACGAGCAGAAAGGCTAAACTGATCCTAGATCAGCTCTCAGCTGCTTCATTAATATGGGTCCACGGTGTCACACTGCACATTTACATACGCAAGGGCTGCCAATCCCCGCTCCAGGAGAGCTACCATCCCGTAGTACTTCACCCCAAACCAAACAAAGCACACCTCACTCAACGGCTAGAGACCTTTGTTGAGCTGGCAATTAGTAGAATCATGCAGGCGCCAACCTACAGGGTTTGGCAGCCTTGGCATATGCCATGTTTTCCATTCTAACCAGGCCAGTCAGCTCTTCGGGCTCAGAAAGATTTAAAAGGGGGGGGGGGCGGGGGGTGGGGGGCAGGGGGGTTTAATTTATGCAGTTTTTGCGAGCCAGAACCTTTTGAACTCACCTACTGCATTTCTGGCACTCCTTTATCTCCGAAGAGCCGTAAAGCAGTAAAACACCAGAGAAAGCTTTATGGGGAACGGGAAGGGCAGAGAGGCGCCATTTACACATCAGAGTCGTTACAGAACCGTTAGACATCGCCGAAACGGACCGAGGGGCAGCGGAGAATCGATGGCGGTCGCAGGACCCACGGAGAGGCCAAAAACGTCGCCCCGAAGAGGAGAGGACCCCAGGAGGCAGGCCGGGATGCAATAAAATATATCTTATGTTCTCACCAGCACGGTCAAACTCCCCCAGGAAGCGACACCTGTTTCCGCTGCCCGTGTGCTCACCTTAAAATGCACCTGCACCCCTAATCATCACCCCCGCCCCCCCCCCACCCCACCCACCCAGTAACATATAAAGGAGCAGAAAGATGTAACGACTCCAACACTCTTTGGGTGAATTCATCGCTCCTTTCTGACGGAGGAGATGGGGCTGTTTTGTCAGAACCAACGCTCTGCAGAGAGCGTGATCGCACTTCCACCTCTCAGCTCTTCCTGCCTGCTATTTCCTCACACTGAAGAATTTATGCAACGTAAAAAAAAAAGAAAAAGAAAAAGAATCCAGCAGGGTTATGAAAAAATATAATTTCTACAGAGAGAACAAAGTGCCTTCTTCCCTGCAGTTAGTCTCTCAGTAGTTAATTTTTTTTTTTGATGTTGTGAAAAAAAAAAAAAAATGTTTTCAAAACCCATGCGGATACATCACAATCTCGTTTTCTTTCTTCAGTATTTTTCCAGCCTGGTAATGAGTTTTTAAAACCCCTCTCCTGGCAGCGCGGAAGGCCAGAGTTAACCCGCAGCCGTGACCGAGGCAGTGGGAGGAGCATATTCGTGCGCTCATTCCCCTAACGCCTACAGACCAGGGAGGAGTCCACGTCCATCATCTGACACACGCTGGAACACGCGTGTACGCAGTATGGCTATTTTGGGCTACGTATGTGTGTATGGATGTATGTATGCATGTACATAGTGTGGGAGGCCCATCGCCCGTCATGCGATAAATAGGGCATAATCTGAATATACAGTATACACAGAACACACACACACATGGATACACACCCACACACACACAGACACACACGGATACACCACCACACGCACACGCACACACAAACACACACACACACACACACACACACACACACACACACACACACTCGACACTGGCCTTAGAAGAGAGAGAGAGAGAGAGAGAGAGAGAGAGAGAGAGAGAGAGAGTAGCTCAAGTACAGGGCTGGGTTTGGGTGCTGGGCTTGTCTGAGATTGTCGCTTGACGTGAGATTGAAAGCCACACTGACCTAGTGTTCTAGAAGTCACGGTGAAAGGGAACCATGGTAACTCACCGTAATATGAGCGTTTCCACACGATGCTTCCCCACGGAGCGGGCCGGTGGGGGGGTGGGGTGGGAGCGGGCCGGTGGGGGGGTGGGGTGAGAGCGGGCCGGTGGGGGGGTGGGGTGGGAGCGGGCCGGTGGGGGGGTGGGGTGGGAGCGGGCCGGTGGGGGGGTGGGGTGAGAGCGGGCCGGTGGGGGGGTGGGGTGGGAGCGGGCCGGTGGGGGGGTGGGGTGGGAGCGGGCCGGTGGGGGGATAGCGAGTCCCCAGAGGTACCGCTGAATCGCTGACTCCACAGTTGAGCAGTGGACTGATGAAAGGGTCAGCTCACCGCCTCCATTGTCTGAACGGACCTGATTTATTACACCTTCCCTTACACATGACCACGGCTCAACCCAGCACGGTAAACAAGATATGAAGAGTAATCAAAGAGATAACGCACAGGGGAAAGGGAGTGAGGGAGAGTGTGTGTGTGTGTGTGAGTGTGTGTGTGTGTGTTTGTACATGTTTGTGTGTCTGAGAGAATGTGTTCGTGGATGTGTGTGAATGAGCATGTACATGTGTGTGTGCATGTGCATAAATGAATGTATGTGAGTCATTCTGAGTGTAAGCATGCAAGAGTAAGCATGTGTGAGAATGAATGTGTTTGTGTGTTAGTATGAGTCATTCAGCGAGACTGTGTGAAACTGAACATGAGGGCAACCACAGTACGCTAGGCTAAGCTTTCTGCTCTCTGTATGACTGGAGCCACAGAGCGCTAGGCTAAGCTTTCTGCTCTCTGTATGACTGGAGCCACAGAGCGCTAGGCTAACCTTTCTGCTCTCTGTATGACAGGAGCCACAGAGCGCTAGGCTAAGCTTTCTGCTCTCTGTATGACTGGAGCCACAGAGCGCTAGGCTAAGCTTTCTGCTCTCTGTATGACTGGAGCCACAGAGCGCTAGGCTAAGCTTTCTGCTCTCTGTATGACTGGAGCCACCGAGCGCTAGGCTAAGCTTTCTGCTCTCTGTATGACTGGAGCCACAGTACGCTAGGCTAAGCTTTCTGCTCTCTGTATGACTGGAGCCACAGAGCGCTAGGCTAAGCTTTCTGCTCTCTGTATGACTGGAGCCACAGAGCGCTAGGCTAAGCTTTCTGCTCTCTGTATGACTGGAGCCACAGTACGCTAGGCTAAGCTTTCTGCTCTCTGTATGACAGGAGCCACAGAGCGCTGGCCGGAGCTCTCTAATAAATGTCCCAGATTAAGTTATCTGATGATTGCCCCCCTACTTCACCGGTTAACAGGAAGGGGAATTGCTTTCACAAGCCTCCTCACAGAGGTCGCTGCACTAGATTTCATTTCAGGCAGCGATAGCTTCTCCAACGCTAGCCTATATATATCACGCCCGGAACAGGCCATGGAATCAATTCACCTCCCGCTGGGGGTAGCGGTCACATGACCCAGCTGCCAGAGGACCCCACACCCCTCGCCGATGCCTGCCAGGGTTAAGGCCGACCAATCAAAAGCAAGCTGTACTCAGCTCCGCCCACAGCCACAGTCAAGCTAATTTATGGCAGTCCTTATGTATGGGAGTAGCCAGTCCAGAGTACTCAAAAAAAAATCACCAATAATGTCCTTAATTTCATAAGCTCATCTTCATGTTAAGCTGATTGAACCTACTTGAGATACCACATGGGGAGACACCAAAGAGAGGAGGGTGTGGGTCAGGTGCTGGTGATGGACTGAGAGCAACTCCCTGTCCCTACCAGCAGGGGGCGAGAGGCAGTCACAGGCACGAACTGGCACCCATATACACAAACGCACATGCAGACGCACGTGCACAGATATAGGAACCCACATACACGTGCGCACACACACTCATGCAACACTTACAAACATACACACAGATATGAAAACACACACACACACACAAGCACAAACACCCCCTCCCCGCCCCACCCCACCCCCCTCCCCCCCCGGCAGCAGTTGTTGTGAAATTGACAAATTGTGCAAGGCCTGCTCTCTGTGAGCCTGTACGTGTTCCACTAAGTCCGCGGCTGGGACGGCGGGCCAAACGTTTGATTTATGGGGCCCCCCCCCCGATTGCTGAGCGATTCCATTCATTACGGGGATGCCTCGACCGCTCGCGTCCCCATAACACCGTATAAGCTCCCGTCGTCCTGACAAGGTTCCGGTCTCCGAACGATGTTGGGGGGGGGGTGGGGGGGGACCCCACTCTGAGCCACTCAGCATGCATCGCGAGGCCCCAGGGGCTTATGGGACGGAATTGGAAAAGCGCAGCGCAGATTTAACAGGCTCAGATGAGGAGAGACGCCGCGCCTATATTACACCCCCCCCCCCCGTGCACCCCCCCGCCCCCCTCCCCCTTACCTCCTGGGGGTGTCAGACCGCTCGCTTTTAAGGAAAGGCTTTAGTCTAACCAGCTCTTAAAACAGGGGTCCTCAATCTTACCCAATTCAATTCAATTTTATTTGTATAGTGCTTTTTACAGAGAACCGTAAAAACAAAGACACTTTACAGCAAGGCAAGAGACAGAGCAAAAAGAGCAATCAGAGCAAACACCAGGCCTGAACCCCCCAAATAGCAGGTACATAAGGTAAAAAGCTCCCAGTGGGGAGAAAACCCCCAAACGGTGGGTTGAAAGGGCCGGTGTGGGTGCAGGCTTTTGTTTCAATCAAACAATAACACACCTGATTCTACAAATCAAGGTCCTTAGCAAATACTCCAGAGGTTGGCTAGTAGAACCGACGGTGAAACTGCTTCGTTTGGAATGAAACCCTTCACCCACACCGGGTCTGGGTAAGATTGAGGACCCCTATTAAAAATTAAAAAAAATACACCCCACCACACTCCATAGGATCCTCAACAACAGACCTCCTAACTGTCGGATTTTAAAACAAGAAGGGGGAACACACCAGGCCTCGCCACTACATTCTACACCCAGAAAACCAGGCCTTCATTTTCATATTGCATAAATTTAAGATATCATTCTGTCTAATATTACCATGCACGACAGATTGCTACTTTCACACATAAAGCACATAAAGCACACAATTCTCTCACGAATTACGTAAACTAATGCATAAGATACAGGGTTCCACAGCGCTCCCATTTTAAAACCAACTAACTAGAGACACACCTGTCAATTGGGATGCGTTAGTGCATACCGAAGTTTTTCAACTTAGGAGCACGTGCGCTCCATGGAAGAGAATGTTAGCGCAGAGCCCCAAGATTACAGGATATTTTGTTGGGGTGGCGGAATGTAACGGGGCAGAACCGGCCGTGCGCGTTATGACTAATGCCCCGGTTATTTCCAGACCGCAGTCATCAATACAAGCGGAGAGCTCGACAGCCTTCCCCGTCTTTATTCCAAGAGGACTAATTACTGGGTGCAGAATTAATGATGGATCCAGCCATGCTAATTAAACAGGAAGGCTTTTTTTTCTCTTCTCTCCTCCTGTATTTTGTGGGCGAGTGACAGAAGGAAAGCGCTGGGTTATTTCATCCTGCCATCTGGTGAGCCGGTGCTGGGTTATTAGCGACGTAGCTATCAGAACAAGAGAAGGAGACTGGGGGGTACGTAAGCTCTGGATAGATTTGTAATGCCAGGAACAGGAGGAGAAGAGACCGCAGGTAGATGAGCTCCGTATAGATGTGTAATGCCAGGAACAGGACGAGAGGAGACTGCAGGTAGATGAGCTCTGGATAGATTTGTAATGCCTGGAACAGAAGGAGAGGAGACCGCAGGTAGATGAGCTCTGGATAGATTTGTAATGCCTGGAACAGGAGGAGAGGAGACTGCAGGTAGATGAGCTCCGTATAGATGTGTAATGCCTGGAACAGGAGGAGAGGAGACTGCAGGTAGATGAGCTCCGTATAGATGTGTAATGCCAGGAACAGGACGAGAGGAGACTGCAGGTAGATGAGCTCCGTATAGATGTGTAATGCCTGGAACAGGAGGAGAGGAGACCGCAGGTAGATGAGCTCCGTATAGATGTGTAATGCCTGGAACAGGACGAGAGGAGACTGCAGGTAGATGAGCTCTGGATAGATTTGTAATGCCTGGAACAGGAGGAGAGGAGACTGCAGGTAGATGAGCTCTGTATAGATGTGTAATGCCTGGAACAGGAAGAGAGGAGACTGCAGGTAGATGAGCTCTGTATAGATGTGTAATGCCTGGAACAGGAAGAGAGGAGACTGCAGGTAGATGAGCTCCGTATAGATGTGTAATGCCTGGAACAGGAGGAGAGGAGACTACAGGTAGATGAGCTCTGTATAGATGTGTAATGCCTGGAACAGGAGGAGAGGAGACTGCAGGTAGATGAGCTCTGTATAGATTTGTAATGCCTGGAACAGGAGAACAGGAGACTGCAGGTAGATGAGCTGTGTATAGATGTATAATGCCTGGAATACTCAAGGTCCAATCAGGGTAAGAGCTTTAGGGCAGTAGAGACGAGAGTCACCGATGAAGCTGACTGTAGAATGCGGAGGCAAAATGTGCAAAAGAAATGTAAACCATTCTTTCCTAAAAATTTCACAGCCAAGAGCGCTACCCTTAATAAATGATGCGAAATGAATAAAAACTAAGGTTTAGAAAGCCAGGGTTTAACTTTTCAGAATTTGCATCTTACTTGGATGAAATGTGATGGAACAGTGAGTCATAACAGAATGTTTGTGACCTGAGGTCTCTGGAACGGAAATCTCTTCATTTCAAATCCAGCCTCTTTCTCTCTCTCTCTCTCTCTCTCTCTCTCTCTCCATCTCCCTCTCTATCACCGTCTCTCTCTCTCCATCTCCCTCTCTCCCTCTCTGTCTCTCCCTCCTCTGGCCTAGGAGTCAGTGATCGTCCCATCAGGGGACTCCCAACATCACTCGAACCCGTGCTAGAATACTCATGAAGGCGTATGGGCACGACATTAGCTTTCGGGCTAATTCCACGCAGAGCACAGAGGAGGGCAGGATGAGACAGAGGAACTCGGAAAGCTCGGCGGCCTGGGGCAGTTATTTCAGTTATTTACGATATTTTTAGAATTCCGCCATAGACGCCGCGAGGGCCTCTCTCTCTCTCTCTCTCTCTCTCTCTCTCACTCTCACTCTAAACAGCTCACTCAGTTATGGTGTTCTACCACTAGGGGGCGAACAGGCCGGCTCAGCGACTGCCACAACTTGTTCCGATTGGCTCTGACCAACGCAACGCTCACGTCGCTTTTTTAAAATCGAGTAAAACCAAAAGATTTTAAGACGAACATATAGGGTGGGGGAGGTGAGGTTCTCTCAGTGCAAGTGTGTGCCTGGGATACAGTGATTCACACGGACATGTGTCCTCAAATTCATTACTGTAAATCTGTCACCGTGACTTCGGGTAATGGCCTCTTCAAAGCCAGGTCAGCATATCTCTGGTGTGTGTGTGTGGGGGGGAGGATGGAGGGGTGAGTGTGTATGTGTTGCGTGTGGGGGGGAGGGATGGAGGGGTGAGTGTGTGTGTGTTGCGTGTGGGAGTGTGTTTTAAGGCCAGCTGAAGATGAGCTAGCAGGACCTGGTTTTTCTTGCAGCTAATTAATTTAACTGTAATTCACTCTGGGATCAACTCCCCCAGTATTCAGAGGGATCTCATTCAGGGAGTTTACCCATAATCCTCTCCGTTAATGCCTCCCTTTGCCTTATCACTGCGTACAGCTGTTATTTTTATCATTAACATGGCATAATTTTCCTCCATGCAAAGCACCGCCATATAATGGAATGGACTCAATATTCTTTTTTGTTTTAAATCTGTCTCTCTGACCTTAAGGCTTCTAGGATTATAAACCGTGGAAATTCTTTCAAATCTTGCTGTACCCAGCTGTACTTCTGCATTTGGAAAAGTTTGGGGAGGGATGTTGGAAACTTGTTTCAACATCATACAAGGCAGTTTCCAAACCATCTAGATTTCAGATGGACCTGTGAAGATTCAGGAGCTCTGCATTGTCCTGAATCTGCAGGGTTAGGTTGAGTAGGTCAGGACTAGGGTTCAGTAGGTCAGGGTTAGGGTAGAGTAGGTTAGAGCTAGGGTAGCGTTGGTTATGTTTGAGTAGGTTAGGGTTGAGTAGGTTAGGGTTGCTTCTCAGGCTGGACATCTCCTGAGCCCGTCCCCAACCTTCCTGGGAGGGAGGGAGCGATGGAGAGAGAGAGAGAATGACAGAGAGAAAATAAATAAAAAAACTGTGACAAAAGACTCTCTCTGTCCCCCTCTCTCTCGCTCTCACTCTGTCTTGTGTAATTGGATCTCCGTGGCTCAGTTCTCTGTATCATCGCGGGGAACTAATGGACTTCTTAATTAAATCCTGGAGAGGGCAGAACGAGCGGAGGCTGAAGCACACACACGCACACACACACACGCACACACACACACACACACACACACCTTCTCACGCGAGCGCACTTCCCGCCACAGACCGACGCGTGGGGAACAACCGCCAACCCGCCGTCCACATCCGAATCTGCAATTCAATTTTCCCTCTTATCAACCACCTTCCCTGCTACAAAACAAGATCAAATGAAAAGGGGGGGGGGGGGGCAAGGATGTGGTTGTGGAGAACAGGCAGAACTGACCCGCAGGCACATTGGGGGTGGGGGGCGGGGGGGGGGTGGGTAGTTTCTCTTCATCAGTGCTTTTTGTGCACCATAAAACACATTATGCCCCTTCTCCATTCTGCACACAAAGGTTTGATAACTCTGATGTAATAATACCACAGAATAATACCACAAAAGAAAAAAGGCCACTGCATCCAAGGTCATTATTTGCACACAGAGAATTCTGCTTCCAGACCCACTTAACATTATTTAAAAAAAAAAAAAAAAAAAAAAGCATTTCTACTCTTTGTTCTTATGATAATCATTGCCTTTTATTAATGATGCTCTGCTTTCAATTATTTTTTTGTATGTACATTTATCTGATCTCATTTAATTTTACTATGCATCATTTTATTGCAAAGCACTTTAAAGACATTATTATTATTATTATTGTTATTATTATTTCAAATGGTATCCATATTTGATTGTTACAAATATATTTCTCTTAATTATGACCACTAGCTGATAAAAAAATTTAAACACGTGGACCATATCCGACACATCAACATTATACACAAAGAAGGTAATGTGACCTTCACACAGATGTTGAAGTTCATGAATCCTACCCTGATGTTGTTTTTGTGGTACCAAAAGTAATTTCCTCTGTGCCAGTGTGTTTTGCTCTAAGGTTTGTGTGTCTGTGTGTGTCTGCCTATGTGTTAATCTCTGTGCGTGTGTGTGTGTCTGTGTGTGTCCATATCCATGTGTGTGTGTGTGTGTGTGTGTGTCCATATCCGTGTGTGTGTGTGTGTGTCTGCCTATGTGTTAATCTCTGTGCGTGCGTGTGTGTGTGTGTGTCTGTGTGTGTCCATATCCATGTGTGTGTGTGTGTGTGTGTGCCTATATGTGTTAATCTCTGTGCGTGTGTGTGTGTGTGTGTGTCCATATCCATGTGTGTGTGTGTGTGTGTGTGTGTGTCTGTGTGTGTGTGTCCATATCCATGTGTGTGTGTGTGTGTATGTGTGTGTCCATATCCGTGTGTGTGTGTGTGTGTGTGTGTGTGTGTGTGTGTGTCTGCCTAAATGTGTTAATCTCTGTGCGTGTGTGTGTGTGTGTGTGTCTGTGTGTCCATATCCATGTGTGTGTGTGTGTGTGTGTGTGTGTGTGCGTCTGCCTGAGGTAAACTCCTCATAATCATCTCATTACCGAAAATACGGAAAAGGCCTCCAGGAAATACCTCATCCCTCTCATGTTGCTCATTACAGCGATGACATCACCCATAATGCACCAGGTAATCTCATTAAACCAATCAGTGAGGGTCAGGAGTGGCCCGTGCCAGTGACCCACCAATGAGAGATGCACTCAGCTCTGAATGTGTGGGAGAACCCGTCACATAAAAAATACAGGAAGCACAAACAGGAGACGGGGAGTAACAGCGCGACAGTTGGATTTCCCGCACGTTATTAGTGTCAGGTAGTGAAGAACAGGCTAATTACAGCACTCCCCAAGTGGGTCAGCCAGCTGAGAAGCTGGCCACAAAGTGTGGAGGGCTGCAGGCTCAAGTCCTGGCTATACCGAAAATAACCAGGAGTTCATTAGCAGCAGAAAGGGTGGCTATAAACCTACTGGTGCTCTAATTCATTAGAAACCTGACGTCAACAGGCCCCCCTACTGCTATTAATGAGGCACGCGCTTCCCCTCCTGTCAGAGGCTACAGTTTAGGCACTTTCAGCCAAAGCAACTGCAAGAGGCATTTAGTACTGTGAGAAATCCACTGCTAGAGACAAGCAGAGCAAAACAAAAACAAACATATCAGTGCCACTGCACTTGTGGAACACAGCCAGTGTACACTTTTCCCCTCTGGCCTCATATAAACTCTGGTTAGATTTGATCTAACACCGGCAGTTTGACTCTGATGGACGGGTGAGAACAGGTGCTCTGAGCAC
>CM077286.1:6505450-6517950 GCA_039654925.1 Anguilla pacifica
ACCATGCATGTGTTTATCAGCATGTGGTCCACTTTGCCTGCATCTAAGGAAAGTTGCTTTGGTCACGCCCATCCGTGAATGTACCAACGATACGGCAAATCAGCAACATTCAGTTTCACCTCCAGCAACAGCAGAGATGCATTTTTCAGTGCTGGGCTAACCAACGTGTGCAAACGCTTGGTGAATGTATATCCTGTGCTATTGGGCCCCATGGTCTGGTATCTGTTAAGGCTCTGTTCCAGTGTGTGGATGGGCCCCACAGTCTGGTGTCTGTTAAGGCTCTGTTCCAGTGTGTGGATGGGCCCTCATGGTCTGGTATCTGTTAAGGCTCTGTTCCAGTGTGTGGATGGGCCCCACGGTCTGGTATCTGTTAAGGCTCTGTTCCAGTGTGTGGATGGGTCCCATGGTCTGGTATCTGTTATGGCTCTGTTCCAGTGTGTGGATGGGCCCCATGGTCTGGTATCTGTTAAGGCTCTGTTCCAGTGTGTGGATGGGCCCCATGGTCTGGTATCTGTTAAGGCCCTGTTCCAGTGTGTGGATGGGCCCCATGGTCTGGTATCTGTTAAGGCTCTGTTCCAGTGTGTGGATGGGCCCTCATGGTCTGGTATCTGTTAAGGCTCTGTTCCAGTGTGTGGATGGGCCCCATGGTCTGGTATCTGTTAAGGCCCTGTTCCAGTGTGTGGATGGGCCCCATGGTCTGGTGTCTGTTAAGGCTCTGTTCCAGTGTGTGGATGGGCCCCATGGTCTGGTATCTGCTAAGGCTCTGTTCCAGTGTGTGGATGGGCCCCATGGTCTGGTATCTGTTGAGGCTCTGTTCCAGTGTGTGGATGGGTCCCATGGTCTGGTATCTGTTATGGCTCTGTTCCAGTGTGTGGATGGGCCCCATGGTCTGGTATCTGTTAAGGCTCTGTTCCAGTGTGTGGATGGGCCCCATGGTCTGGTATCTGTTAAGGCCCTGTTCCAGTGTGTGGATGGGCCCCATGGTCTGGTATCTGTTAAGGCTCTGTTCCAGTGTGTGGATGGGCCCTCATGGTCTGGTATCTGTTAAGGCTCTGTTCCAGTGTGTGGATGGGCCCCACAGACTGGCATCTCATCCATCATCTCATCTTTTTTTTTTTTCTTGTTCTGAAAAGCATGGCTGATCATTCGGCTGAGAGCACAGCGGGGAGATGTTAGCTAAGCCAGGGCAATGGCCAGCCCCTGGGCTCGGTACTCAAGAGCGACAGTGTCCTACGGCTGAGGTTCAGAGAGCCACTCTCACACGCCCCCCCCCCGGTTGTCCCTCTGAATAAAGAGACGTCCTATTGGCCGATGTCCGCAAGCTGAGTTTCCTCTTCGACGGGTTAGCGTTAGCGTCGCTCTCTGCGTGTGCTGGCTCTATTGCCCTCGGTCGTCAGAGGACTAAAAGCATGCAGAGGGGGATAAGGCACATGACCAGAGCAAGGTGTGTGTGTGTGTGTGTGTGTGTGTGTGTGTGTGTATAAATATACGTGTCTATATTGATAACATCTTGGGGACATTGACCTGAATACACACCAAGTGCATGGGGACCAGTGTGTGTGTGTGTGTGTGTGTGTGTATAAGTGTGTGTGATACATCAAAAAAACACAGATCCAAGTTAAGTGTTCAGATCAAAAACCCCTACTTGCCAAAAATGTGAAGTTTTGCAATAAATGCAATAAACAGAAAAAATGTTCTGATGTAAAGTATCACTATGAAAGAGAGAGAGAGAAAAAGAGGAAGACAGGGAGAGTGAGTGATGGACAAAGAGAGGGGGGGCAGAAAAAAAGGACGGAGAGGGAAAGTGAGAGAGAGAAAGAGAGAGAGAGAGAGAGAGAAATGGGGGCTCACTTTGAAAAAGTAGGTCATGAAAGCGGTATCTCTCTTCCGCATGTAGACCCCCCCAATCCCCCACCCCCCCCGACTCCCAGTCATTCACTCTCTTTAAAAGAAAATCCTTTTAGCAGCAAAGGACCCACTCCATCCTCTACTAGGCATCCATTTGGTCAACTTAATGGAAAAGTTGAAGAATGACTTGAAAGAAAAATGAAAGCAAAGAAGAAAAAAAAGTATCATTATCCAGAGAAGTGAATAAATGCAAAAAAAAAGGAAAAAAGAAGTAGAAATCAGATCACGACGTTGCCCTGGGAACCAGCCAGTGCCGGGATAAGTGCAAAAATGTAACGTTCACAAAAATGGTGCACCACCAAATGTTTAAGAGGTGAAGACTAACGGAGTGTGAATGATGCAAAGACAAAGTCGAGCATTCGGGTAGCGCCTTGTGTTTATTTTACCAGCGTTTTGGCAAAAGACGCCGTCGTCAGGGTGATCAGCAGTGAGCAAGCGTGACCCTTTCACAGGACTAACTGAAGACAGGTGAGAAGAAACCATGTGACACGACAACACAATCAAGATCGTGCTGCGATCCTTCAGATTTTTCAAGTTCAAAGACATTCGTTTTGTGTTCTCTTTTGGCGGCCCTGCTTACGGCAAGCCGCGATGGACACACAAAATCAGCGGGATTGACGCTGGCTGAAGCGGAAATGGAGAAGGGCTCCAGCTCTAACCTGCTCCTCTAAGTTTCCCGGTTCCTTTGACTGAGAGAAGGTAGATAGCGTACGCAGAGAACCCTGCGCGTTCGCTCAGAAAAATGCACAAACGAGGTTGGCAAGGTGGCGCGCTCCCCTCTCCCCTCCGAGAGGGACTCGTTTCAGTCCCATGGTAACTAGGCAACAGGCAAAGGCTTGCCGAATCGAGGTAAAATGCTCGGATTCATCGCGGCTGCGGGCACGGAGGAACCAGAACCCCGAAAATAAGCCCCTTTTCCCGAAAAAGATAAACCAGCGGCCTAATACTGTGACACGCAGCCATGAATACGAGCGCTGCGGCATTACGACGAGATCGCTCTCACCGCGGCGAAGGATTATTTACCGCCCTCCTGGCGGAAGGAAGGGAAAACGATTCGGGGCATGCGAGAGAGGACGTAAAAGCGTGCGAGAGAAGCACTATCTTCCAGGGCGGGCGGGCGGGTTGTGATCTACGGCGTGAGCTGATTGGGCAACGTTCGCGTTCCACATTCGCTCAAGGGTGGGAGCCCGTTAGCCCGGTGAGAGCCCGTTAGCGAGCTAACTTTCGGCAGCCTTTCGTGGAAACGGCGGAAACGGATTAAACATGACAAACGTCACTAGCGTTAGAACGTAGCATGCCGCCTTTCCCTCGGCCTCTGAATGAGCAGAGCGCGGTACGCTAGGCCTGTCTGCGCCGCTAATGGTTAATTAATGATCACAAGGCCGCTCTTAAAAGGCAGAGGATCAGACAGTTTTGTTCAATCTGTTCCTGGGCCCCTAATTGTTTCCCATGGATTCAAGGCCTAACGAGTTCCCAGGGACTTCTCATTATCTCTCTGGTTCAAGTCGGGTGTTTGGTCGGGAGTTTAATGGCCATCTTAGGGGGGAGAGAAAAAAAAAACATAAGCGAATTGCATTCAAAGGAAAAGCTTCCACCATTTTCCCTGAGGCGGCAGACGACTCCGGCATAAAGATGTCAGCACACAGATACTGGAGTCATTTACACAAAAGACAACAGGATCAATATCATAGCAGGGATATCTTAGGGGGTCACAGCATGACCCACTGGCCCCTCATTTTTTTTTGGAGGGGGGCAGGGGGGAGGGGGCGGGTGGAGCTGGCACGGTGCCCACGTGGAAGTCCGGGGCACGGGACCTTGGCGGTCTGGTTCCATTCTTAAACGCCATGGGCACAGGAAGGAGGGCAGAATGGGAGCAGCGAGGCTGCCCCATGGAGAGGGGTACGGGCTAGGGGTCCCCCCCACCCCCCCGCCCCCCCGCCATCCAAACCAAGCAGCCGGGGGGAAGAGGGTTTCAGTTTTGGAGCGTCCCGCAGACAGGAAGTGACAGGAAACAGCTGACTGACAGGGCTCTTTAGACAGTCTACGGATAAATATGGACCGGTCATAAAAAGCACCTTAATCCCAGGAGCTTCATAAGACGCAGAGTGCTTGCGTTAGCTTCCAGGTGTGTCCTCGCCTGAAGCGCTCACAGTGTCACTCGGAAATTTACACACATTAAACCCGCCTCTCCCCTTCACACAGTGATGGCCGCCGTGAGCCTTCTCTAGTCCTCCTTTGGCGGTTAAGCTCCCTACCGAAGGCGGAATGTTGGTGGCCCTCCGTTATTTGTGCTGTCCAATCAGGCTGCGTATGCAAATTTAGAAGCACAGACCAGATCCCCTAGCGGAGAATTTGTACAGCTTAAATTGCACCTCAAGTAGAATGCTCTTTGAATAAGCAATGGAATGAAGAAGCATCTGGTATGAAAATTGTTACCTGTGCACATTAGAATCAAGTAAATTAATTCACTACAATAATAGATTTTAGCTCGGTGTGGATGATGCAACAATGAAATTAAGGAAGAATAATTAAGGGTGATTTTTTTCCATTTGTTTTTATAAAAAATGAAGATGATAACTATCATGCCCCTGCGAGTACACAGTACATTTCTGGGAACCTGTTCAGAATGGCTGTTATGCTGTATCCTTTTCATTTACTGTTTAAAAATGTGGACTACATCTACATTTTTTTAAAATGCATTTTTTGCTGTATATATTTTTTCATAGAATACAATACAACAGTTTGGACACATACAGGTGGGAATGCCTTTTGAATTTCATAGTTTTTATGTTGATGTATTACTTTTTTTTCCCCATTAGCATTTTAATACACTGCCAACTGTGGAAATAACCATAGCTACGGTGGGTCCTGTGATATGCTGTGAGGACGGAAGGCCAATGTGACTGCCCGAATAAAAGCGTGCCAGGGAGATGAGTGATCTTTCTCTTCGGAATTGCATTATCATATCCTCCCGATGGAAAAGAAATGTGATTCTCCCCCTTTTTCAGAAAAGCTCACTGAAATAAAATATCGGGGGGGAGTGACTGAAAGACTGTGGTCAGGTGGGTGAAACAGGCCACAGATTGGGCAAACGGCCCCAATTTCTCCCCCTCTGTGGGAGGCCGAATGCCGGGCCGTTCTGTTTCAACAAAACGGACCCGGGTTTTCCCGACTCGGAAAGCCAGCGGTGGCCACCCGAAGACTCGGAATCTCGGAATGAGGTCCGGAATGAAAGTCGCTGGGGCTTGCCGGAATGAAGCCTGTTGCTTATCGATTTAAAAGCCTCGGTAAAAACTTACTTAAAAAAAAAAAAAAAAAAATCTGCAAACAATCTCTAGACCTTTCATTTAGTTTTGGCATTTAAGCGATGCTCGTCGTCAAGGCGACTGACAGAAGGTGCATGACTCTTCAGCTCTCTCTTCCCTCTCTTGCTTGATGAATTTAATTACCTGCAATCTGTTTTCACCGCATCGAAAGTCAGGCACATATTATCTCCATCTGCAGAATTAGCCCTGTGCGGTGTGGTGAGGTCACACAAATATGTGATTCGAATGTTCTTAACTGAACATTCTAATGCCGATGTCACAATCGCTGCTGGTAATGGAAAGCGACAGAGTTCTAGAACGCCGACTTAGAGTGTTGAAAAAAACATTGCAAAAGACCTGCTCTTCAAAGGGTTAAATAATACTGTACATGGATGTGCTTGTATTTAAGTGCATTATTCTGTCTGTCTGGTGCAAGAGTTATGAGCTACTTGTTCGTTTATGCCTGCCCACCCCTCCTCCCCCCTGTGCTTATAGCTTGTATGAAATACACAGAATTTCACGCTTCTTACCATGAGAGCGTGTGGCTGCCATGTTCTAAAGCCCCCCTCCCCCCTCCCCCTACTCAGCGGCCCGGGGTAATACAGGGGTATTAATACGTCCCACTCTCCCCTGCATGCTAAACAGCCCCAGGGATGTCAGCGCGAAAAGAGGTCCCCTGTGAGCCACTTGCTGAATATTTAATATAACATTTAATGTGCAATTTCTCCAGCCGAGTACACATGCATGCCTTACACACGCATAATCATGCATGCACACCTTCTCTCTCTCTCAGACACACACACTCTCTCTCACACACACACAAACATTCTCTCTCTCTCTCACACAGACACACACACTCTCTCACACACACACCCACATGCACACGCACACACACAAACATTCTCTCTCTCACACACACATTTTCTCTCTCTCACACACACACAAACGCACATGCGCACGCACACGCACACACCTATTTTGTACTCCAGACGTACAAACTCATTTTGCCCATTTAGCTCAATTCAGTACATTCAGTTGACAACAGCCACGCTACCATTTACCCCAAGACTGAATTACTGCTTAAGTGCACTTTCCCCATCTGATAAAGTGCGCTCTGGGAAACAAGGCCCCAGCCATACTGCACTGCACATTCACGGGGGGGGGGGGGGGTGTCGCAAAATAAGAGACCCCCCCCCCCCCCAAAACAACGTTCAGTGATGCCAATTACGCTGATAAACGCTGAAGGTTATTAGATCTGAGTGCACAGTTCTGTGAAGGATCAGTGGCAGTTTTTCTGTGAAGCACAAACAGCTTCTTTCTCTGACAGACCAGAAGCTACTTTCTGTGAAGGACCAGTGGCTTCATTCTGTGAAGGACCAGAAGCTACTTTCTGCGAAGGACCAGTGGCTTCATTCTGTGAAGGACCAGAAGCTACTTTCTGTGAAGGACCAGTGGCTTCATTCTGTGAAGGACCAGAAGCTACTTTCTGTGAAGGACCAGTGGCTTCATTCTGTGAAGGACCAGAAGCTACTTTCTGTGAAGGACCAGTGGCTTCATTCTGTGAAAAATAAGTGGCTTCATTCTGTGAAAGATCAGCTGCTTCTTTCGGTGCCATTAGAGGAAGAGCCGGCGTCCTCCTTCACAGGCACGCGCGCACGGAACACAGGGCCCAGCGGTGGTCACATGACCACGTTTGGAGCACCTGACAGAGCCCTGCAGGCGTCCAATCACACGGCTTACAGGGCTGATGAGCAGGAGCTCGCAGGAAACAACAGGATCAGACCGCCCCTCCTGGCTAACGTGTGATCTTTCCCATCTAAAACAACAGCTTAGAGTCCCTGTGAGTAATCACAAACCCCAACACCCACCAGAGAGAGAGAGAGGGAGGGAGAGAGAGGGAGGGAGACGGAGGGGGGGGGAAGGGGGGGAGAGAGAGAGAGAGAGAGAGAGCCAATGAGCCAAGAGAGAGCGAGAGATAGATATTTCCATAATTGCACATTTTATGGATGGCTACTCTTCCTCTTTTCCATTCTCTCCATCTGTCTCTCCCCAGCTTTCTCTCCCACCATCACTCCCTCCTGATCCACTCGTTCTTCTCTGGTCCCTCTGTCACTCCCATCCTTCTCTCACCTCGTCTTTCACTCTCTCCTCCTTTCACGTCACTTCTTCCACACTTTGTGCATGTCTTTCCATGTTCTACCTCTTCCCTTTATTATTCTTTTCCTCTATCTCCCTCTCTCATTCCCTCCACTCCCTCTCTCCCTTCTCTCCCCGCCCCCCCCCCCTCCCAGGTACAGGACGGCTCATGATTAACAGGGGGCCCCACAGAGGGAACACCAGTCTCCCGTTCGGGGAGGGGGGGGTGAAGGGGGGTAGGGGGGTCGGTTTCCAGTAACACAGTGAAGGTCAGGGCAGTGATTATCTCCTCAAACAGGAAGCGCGAAACAGACACCAGCGAAGCCGGGAACGCGCTCGTCCAAAAACACGCGGGGAAGAACCTCGGGAACGCACAGCAGCCGCGAGGGGATGGAGTCCGTTCAGCTCTGGGGGGGGGCGGGCGGGGGGAGGCGGTTCAGCGCTGGGTGTCCCCGAGCTCCGTGGGGGGGGGGGTCCGTGTCCGACCAGCCTTCGCGCGACTCAGAGCTCCACAGAGAAGCAGCCAATCAGCTCCACACCTCCACGCGGGGGCGGATTAAAGATGGCTTCTGAGAGGGAGACGGAGCGGCCTTTTCGGCGAGACGCCGGTCATTTGCGTCGCCCGTCGCTGGAGGAACGCTCAGCTGAGTCCACGCCCACAAACGGACCGCAACCTCCGCCCCTTTCTCCTCCACCAGTTTTAGGGTGCCACAGATCCATCCCAAAATGGCATCCGAATGAAAACCACACGATTGCAAACCGCCATTAATCCCGCGTGACAGATAAGAGGTACACCAGCTGAACACATTACCCCCTCTGGAGCTCAAATCTTACCCACAACGCCCCACAATTATCTACACACCCATCACTTCCTGTTCCCTTTGTGTTCCTCTATATATGGCTCACATAGGACACTATCTTACCAGCTACAATCTTGCACATCAACAGACAATTCTGCGAAGGGCATGCAAATATTGAGTCTGTAAAATGTCCTTGTGTGTGTGTGTTATTTTTTTCCCCAGATCTGACGCCTAAATTCGGACAGCTCAGCCGAGCGCAGCCCGTGCTCTCTCAAACAGACACAAGCTAGCGTGCGGATTCATGAGGCATATCTGAGAGGAAAATGGCTTATGAGTGCTTGATAATCCTGAGATCCCACATCAATATGACCCTAATTTTACACTTCATTCTGTTCATAAAGATTTTTATTATTTTTATAAAAGAAAGGTACTTCACAACTCAATTGGTACTTACAACTCAACTAAATTGGTTAGGAGCTGCCAAAAGCTGCCACACTTTTCCCCGAGAGGAACAGGACGAGTTTGGGTGCAGTAATGGAAGGGGTAACCACAGGGCTCAACTGAATAACAGTAATTAAATAATTAAATAAATAAATAATAGTGTGATCAGTATAATATTATTAATCAAGCTGCATTCATCCAGTACGGTCATTTTCTCATTAGTTGAGAATTATGCACCAAAATGGACTTATCTGATGAGCGGAGGTTAAATATCATAACCACGTGTCAGAAAGGGAAACAGATCTAACAGGAATCATTTCCTCTCCTCTCTGAGAGCCTCTGTGTTGCTGCTTTGAATGTCTGATGTTTGGGGGTGCAGTAGGTGTGTGTGTGTGTTTGGGGGTGCAGTAGGGGAGTGTGTGTGTTTGGGGGTGCAGTAGGGGAGTGTGTGTGTTTGGGGGTGCAGTAGGGGAGTGTGTGTGTTTGGGGGTGCAGTAGGGGAGTGTGTGTGTTTGGGAGTGCAGTAGGGGAGTGTGTGTGTTTGGGGGTGCAGTAGGGGAGTGTGTGCGTGCGTGTGTGTGTGTGTGTTTGGGGGTGCAGTAGGGGAGTGTGTGCGTGCGTGTTTGGGGGTGCAGTAGGGGAGTGTGTCCGTGCGTGTTTGGGGGTGCAGTAGGGGAGTGTGTGCGTGCGTGTTTGGGGGTGCAGTAAGGCTGTGTGTGTGTGTTTGTGGGTGCAGTAAGGCTGTGTGTGCGTGTGTATGTGTGTGCAGGGGGTGCAGTAAGGCTGTGTGTGTGTTTGTGGGTGCAGTAAGGCTGTGTGTGCGTGTGTATGTGTGTGCAGGGGGTGTGTGTGTTTGGCAGCAGGGGGCTTCTCGGGGACCCCTGTAACTCTAACCGGATTAAAAGCACCCAGAGGCAGCAGGAAGTGCTGCGACACAGGGCCTCACTCTGTGGGTTAATCACACACAGCCCAGCGCTAACCGCTAACTGGCTCTCTCAGCAAATTCATCATTCAGCGCAAGGGTCCATTTCCCCCAACCTGGCCCCTCCCGCGCGGTCTCCAGGGGCAACCCACCCCCCCCCACCCCCCCCCACCCCCCCCACCCCCACAGGGGGCTTACATGCAAGACCAGTCACATGCTATTACACAGAGGCTTGTTTCCAATTACACTGAATACAATGGACACGAGATACACGCGTGCACAGACAGACACACACAAGCACACACACTCACACACACATAGCAACACATGCATACACACAGACACACACACACTCACAGACCTGTAAATTGAATCAGCTCTTTAGTGCCCAGCGGCGCTAACTGCATTGGCCCTTCCTCTCCTTCTCACCTGACCGCGTTTCCTTGGACACGTCTGTCTCCCGAGATGTCCTCACGCAGACCCGCAGCCCGCCGTCTGTCCTAATGACCCTCTCAGACAGCCCCACGCCATCACTGCCCGACCCATCCCCCCCCCCCCTCCGCCCTCCCCGCGCAAGACTCTCCCTGCTCGCTGGCGACAAGCCAGCATGGCCTGGCGACACTCAGAGAAGAGGAAGTCTGCTTGCACGGGCAAACAAAGGGTAATACAGGTGTTTGGCACACCTGTGTATTAATTCTGCAGCACTTTGGTTGATGAAGGCCATTTTAAACATGCTTTAGAAATAGACTTAACTTGACCTCAAACTTGACAGGCAGTCAAACCATCCCGAGCCCTTTGCATATCAAACTACTGAAGCTAAGCAGCTGGTTAGTACAAGTAGGTAAGTTGGTAAGTAGACAGGAGTAACTCAGTTCGTAGATGGGAGACTTAACTTAAGTAAGGAAATTTAATTTGCTGCAGGAAGAGGAGTTTGTTGGGTTGAGCCACCAGGCTCTAGTCCTTACTGCGCGGCATGTATTACACAGTGACCTTTGACCTCTGGAGAAGCTCATTCCCTCATCAGCCATTGCCCTCCCTGACAAATTCAGTCCTCCAGGCAATCTCCCGCGGCAACCAAGACTCAGAGGCAGCGCTGGCCAATCTCCAAACGGAAACGGAATAGATTCTCTACCACCGTTACAGTGGGAAAAATAACGTTCTGAAGCACACACACAGCATTTATAATACCTGTCAGTATAAAATGTAGGTTTGAGCATTTAATGGCAAATAAACAGCATGTAGACTAACCGCACAATGGTGAATAATGTGCTTCATGGATAGAAACTAATATATGAAATAAGAAACGCTACACAAATATTTTTGCTTGGGTACATGTTTTTGTATTTCCCCTGAAAATGGATTCTTTATTTTTATATCCTTTTTCCCTTTCTCTCTCTCTCTCCCACACACACTCTCTACACAATTATCAATGTGCGTAAGTGTCATTCTGTGGTTGGTTTATCTTTTGCAAAAAGTTCAATAGAAATAAAAATATGGAAACGCTACACCACACGCTACACCATAACGTTATTTTTCGTACGGCCAGGTAAAGTGCTTCCGTACAGACACACGGGGTATGAACATCTGTGCATTTCTGTGTAATCACATCGGACCGCGTCTTTAGACAGGAACCTCCGTTAGCAGGTAAAAGGTAAAGCACATCAGATGCAAGGCCATCAAAGAAACTAATGCCGTGTTCCATCAGAGCCAGACTCAAAGGTCAGCTGCAGCCCCCCTAAATCACAGATCGCTGGCTTGGGCATTCTCAGAACTGCACCTTACCGATGAGCTCACATCTGGATCTGTGGGCCTCCTGCTGCTCAGGAATCCACACAGTGCATCGGGACCAAGGCGTATCAAAAATCAGCCTGAGGCTGGAAATAAATAAAATCAATAACATTCAGTTTGAACCAAGCACCCCCCCCCCCCCTCTCACACACACTTTCTGTGTTTCCTCTATTTTTCACTAACTCTCACTTCCTCTGACTGTCTCTCTCTCCATCTCTCTCTCACTCTCTGTTTCTTTCCAGGAGATCAGTGGAGATCATCCAAAACGGTCTGGTTAATCCATCTCACGATCCCCACCCTCTAAATCCCAAGATTTAGGGGGTGGGGGGTTTAACATCAAGAATTACCAGCTGTGTGTCAGCCCAAAAAAATGTACACGTTCATTACACCAACTCCAACCCCCCACACATCGTTCTCAACAATACCTCAACATATTTCCTTCTGCCCTATTTGTGATTTTCAACCGCCATCTCTCTATGCTGAAAAAAAGATCAAAGTGTTTCTCTGTGGCACACCGTTGATCTGTTCTGTTCCTTGGAAACGCGCGCGGACAGGGCTGACATTTCTAAAAGGTAGCGGGCCTCGCTGGCGTCATTTGTTTCAATTCAATTTGGGTGTTCCTTGGGGAAAATGTCATCTCGGTCAACACACAAACACATTAGAGGGTTACAGCAGCGAACTGGAATTTTTAAGAAGACAACTCGGCGAATAAAGAAAAGGTTCCCATGGCAACCGCAGGCTGGCCGAAGCTGCCGGTCTCACGCGCGTCTCGTTCCAAGCAAGGCAGCGCATTCCTTCATTGACATTGTCCGGGAAACGCCGCAGTTCTTCCCGGTCAAATGTTTACGGAGCACTGGCCTCCGGGACTCGCAGACTCTGCAAATATGCAAATCCGAGATTCTCCCCCCGGTTTCTCTTCAGAAAGACTTGCACGAGACATGTGTGCTAAACGGCGGGAGTTTGCTCGACACAAACTTGTTTGCTCACCTTGTAGGTTGACTTGAGTTTCCGGCATACAAGCCTGCTGTTCTACGGCCCTGCTGACCGTGGTCAGGTTCCTGAACAGAAACGCCCCTGCCGATGACCACTTTACAGAGCAAAGAGAAGACCAATTACCTTTCACTTTATACACCCAGAAACCATTTGCTGAGCTCAATGTTTTTTTCAACGGCAGATATATTCTCCCGTTATATTGGGTGC
>CM077286.1:6522950-6547950 GCA_039654925.1 Anguilla pacifica
GAACGGTTTTGGGTGGACTTAACCGCTTCATCGCCACAGAGATACACCGCAGCCTCTCCTGCGTGTGTAAGAGCAGCCGCCATTACAGCGGGGGGGGGGGGGGGGGGGGGGGGGGGAACTGGAACTACTACAAACCACAGGTCAGATAAGGTACAATACTCATTTATGTAACAGTTACTCATACCCATGAACGCATTAAGTCCCAGTTCACACAGTAAGCATAGACTAGGTCAGAGAGTAAGGTTAAAGTCAACTAGGACATTGACAACCAGCTGCAGCGTCAAGACAATGGTACAAGTTCAATACAAGTGCTGCATGGAGGTATATGTGACATGAAAGTGCTATAGGAACAAAGTAGAAGGATATCAGTGCTAAGAGTGATCTCATATTGGCCAAGCCACGCCTTCTCTGGTGTGTAATGTCCTAACAGACACTTTCAGGACCTTGGACAGTTACCTGAGTTCAGTCTCAGCTCGGGTCTTTAGCCAGTTTCAACTCTTCGGCAGTGTGCTGTGCTTTGGACTACCAGAAGGCAGCCAATCAGAGGTGAGAACCTGTGCTGTGTACATGAATGCAGCCAATCAGAGGTGAGAACCTGTGCTGTGTACCTGAATGCAGCCAATCAGAGGTGAGAATATGTGCTGTGTACATGAACGCAGCCAATCAGAGGTGAGAATCTGTGCTGTGTTCCTGAATGCAGCCAATCAGAGGTGAGAACCTGTGCTGTGTACAGCCAGGAGTGTTTTTCACACAAGCTGACACCGTTCAGACCAACGTGCTTGGCTAAAACAGCAGCTATTGCTGACAAATAAACAAAACAACACAAAACAAAAAAAGCCATCCAGCTATGGTCTGCGTAAAGACTGTTCGCTACAGTCTGGGTCAAATCCGACCTGTACCAAAACCAACTGTGACCTGGGGTCCAGTGAAGGGGTAAGGAAGCAGCCATGTTGTCTTCGAGGTACAAAAGCAGATTCCCACTCTCATTTCTCATCATGAAGAAGAAGACGAAGAAGAAAAGATGTAGGCTGACCCAAGAGCAGATGTTGCTTGGTCTGAGGAGTGATGTAATATTGAGCCTGGTGACGTACTGGTGAGGAGTTCGATGGGAATCAATGGATGTAATCTTTTGATGTGGGTCGTTGCATATAAACAGTTCTTGATTTCATGTGGATCAATGTTGGGCATGATCTTAGCCTGTTGTGGATCGGTGTAGGCTCTGAAGCTGGTTCGATATTGAGGCAGTCGTTTTGCATAGAGTGAGTCAGTTAAAAATTACCCCTGTAAAAATGTTGTAATAAAAAAAGAATGAAACTTGAAAGCTGAGGAACTGTGAACACGAACTGCAAATCAGCCTCAATTACTGTACCGTTATCCTTTAATGTTCCACAGGAATTAAAATACTTGTAGACCTGAGGAATTATTTTAGAGCTACTTACGCCCGGGACCAGCGAGAATAAAACAAATTAAAAATAACTTGGTTTTAGATGTGCCTCTACGATGATAAAAAAAAATAACGGTCTTTTTTCTGTCACGGTCCATCAATGAGAAAAAAAAATATACACGACGCCCGTCCCCCAAACACAGGCGAGCATTCTTGTCTGGTATGAAACAACAGCGCCATCTATTGGTTACACAATTTTAGTCACGCTTGTGCAGTTCTCATCGGCGCTGACCCGTAGTAATGTGCCAGGGAAGTACTGCGGCTAATTTTAGCCTCTTGATTGATATTCTCCTTTTGGCAACAGCTCAGCTCAGAAGCAAGCGGCTCACTGGGCCGAACGGAGAAGGACTGAGGTATCGTCACCCGAGGAATACTGTTTAATATCGGTGAAACAACAGAGCCGTTTTCAAACGGAAATGAAAATTACTCAGAATATTACCTTGCTAATGACGATGACAAGCCAGCCGTCCGCACCTGCCAGAGCTGACACGAATGATTACACCGTTATTCAAATAACACAAAACACAACAAAAAAAACAAGAAGGCAGCTATTATTACAAAATATTCACAAAGCTCGGCACGATTTTCACGTCTGGTTATAATGACACTTACGGGCATTAGCTGGTCACTATTAAGCAACGTCGTGCGCAAAATCTGCAGTAAGATACTGCAGCCACTAGAGGGTAGCACGTCTACGCAAATATAAAAGTAAATACTTCTTTTCGATTTTATACTAATGACGTTCCGCACAGCCCGTCAGGACCGGTTATCCTGGCTACTCATAGAAAGTCAAGCCTGCAAACAGAAGTAGTGTGGAAGCAGCGCATTCTTACGGAGGGATCTGTGGGTGTGCTTTGGTTCTCTCTCAGCTTGGCATGCGCCCGTCTCCCCTGCCAGGCCACCCGGGTGGGTTCCGCGTGCTGGAGCACGGACGGGATCGCGCGCCAACGTTTCTCACGGGAAATTACGCCGGACCCCCGAGCCAGGATTCATGCACCTGAGAGCATCTGCTGGAGGGAGTCATGAATACCAGCATGAGATTGAGAGAGAGATAAGGAGAGAGAGAGGGACAGACAGAGAGAGAGAGAGAGAGAGAGAGGTTGAGAGCGAGAGCGAGAGAGGGAAAGTGAGAAGGAGGGGGAGAGAATGTAAAAAAGCAGTTCAAAAGTTTAACACAGAGCAATCACTCACTCTTTATGATCCCTCGTCTGTCTGCTGGGGCGACACGAGGACCATCAAACTGACTGGGCAGCACAAGTGGATGCATTAGGGAGATTGCCTATGGAGAAATAAATGCTGTTTTACTGGCATAACTACCGGAGCCATTGTATGCAGTCCAGTCATCGACGTGATCGAGTGTGAGTGTGTGTGTGCACGTTTGCGTGTCTGTGTGTGCGCGTGTGTGATCGTGTATGTGTGTGAGTGTGTGTGTGTGTGTGGCGTGTGTGTGTATGTGAGCGAACGAGTGTGTGTGTTGTGTGTGTGTGTGTGTGTGAGCGAGAGAGAGAGAGAGAGAGAGAGAGAGAGTGTGTGTGTGTGTGTTTCTGCATGGGGGCCACCTATTTGAAACCTCGAACATGACTCACACAGGAAGGTGTGACTCCACTGTGAGCCCCAAAGGCCACACTAAGCCCCCCCCCCCCCCATCAATGACTTCTGCTCACCAAGGAAATCTCCTCTGTAACCATGGTAGCCTGGGTAACTATGGATACAGCCTCCTTCCAGTCAGGGGTGACAGGAGACTGTTTCCCGTTCTGACCCGATTCAGAGGGGGGTCCTCCAGCTGGATCAGGCACTGAGCAGCCCCCCCCCCCCCCCCTTCTCTGGGAAGGGGGGGGGGGGTATCGAGGGTGCCCCAAAACCCTGAAAGCGTGTCAGCTGGACTGAAGGCTGGCACTGCTAAACGCTGCGGTGGACGTGGGTGAAATATATAAATAATATATATTATATATAAATTGTAATATAAATATATAAAAATGAAGACCCTTTAAAATTTTCCCTCCAGATCATTAGTTGCTAACCCTAATCCCCCTGTGAGTTTATACAGTACTTACAGTACTCTCACGCCCTTGTTCTTTTCCACCAGGAGATAAAAGATAAAGGGGAAATCAGTCTCCCCCCAGCAAGGACATGCTGTCATTCTCAGGGACAAAACCATCCCACTCAGAACGTCAGCTGGTGGAGAGAGAACACCATAAATCTGGACCGATACTTCAGATAAAACTGTAAAAAGAAAATATATTTTACGAACCCCAGTAACTGCAAAAAGCTTTTTGTGAAGAAGTCCTCCAGTTTTTAAAAGTATATTTAGTGCACTTCCAAGTCAAGCATTTTACCAATTTATTCAATTGTTCACTCTACACATCCATTAAAGTTTTTCCTGGTCTGAATATTGCTGTGGGGGAGCCAGACCATTTTCGCTTAGATGGTTTGATGACCAAGTCTGCAAAAATGTCTTTTCAAGGATGCCATTTGTTTATTATGGTAAAAGGATTTATGGTTTTCCCTTTCAGCGCAGAACTGTAGACACTACACATTATTCTCATCTGTCATGTCCCCTTAACCCACCTGCAACCCCCACCCCCCCCACCCCCACCTCCACCCCCACCCCCAGTGTTTTCCTTCAATATCTCCCTTTTCCTATGACCTTATAACAGGGTGAGAACAATGACAGAGTATTTGCAGATGGTGATCTTGAAGATGAGTTTTCTCCCATAATCCTTTGCGGTTGACTCAGGTCACGACCCCGGTGGATCAGCTCTCACGACCTTGTGACCACGAAATAATCTCCCAGCATGCCTGTGGGAGACACGCCTCCAAGGCAGACACTAAACGCCCACCTCTTCCGTCACCGCCACCCGACCACTTCTGGGTCATTTCCCACAGGGTTGAAATCTAAACCTCAGAATCGGCCCTCAGCTTTCCTTGGGCTGTGGGGTGACTCAACTCGATCAATGGCACTCGACGACCAAACACGGACACAGCAGCCTGGGCAGTGAGCAAAACAAAAAAAATGGCAGTGAATTCGGAGAGCGAGGAGCTGAGAAGCTTGGAATCAAAAAGTGATTCAAAGCAAATCTTGAATCAAAAAGAAAATCAAAGTAAATCTTGAATCAAAAAGTGAATCAAAGTAAATCTTGAATCAGTAAGTGAATCAAAACTGATCTTGAATCAAAAAGTGAATCAAAATGAATTTTGAATCAAAAAGTTAATAAAATTAAATTAAAATGAATCTTTAGCAGCTGCACACTAAGCAATATGATTTTAGATACATGTCATATGTTCCTGTATGACATTTGTTGCTCTGGAAAATGGGTACAGTTGCAGGTTCACTGGTCAAAACAAAATTAAAAATACTGAACAGCTGACAGATTGTTACAGCAGTTCTGTCCAGCCCTTTACCCTAAACCAGACAAACCTGCACAAGCTCACAATTAATTATTATTAATTTGTGTTAATAATGCACAATCAATTTATACATTATGATATATGTAGAAGCCCCAAGGTTAAGTACCTTTGGCTTGAGGTACAGTGGCAATGCCCCGTGTGGGAATGAAACCTGCAACCTCTGAGTGGCAAACCAAACCAGTGCCATAATAATCATACTATCCCGAGTGTTTTCCTCTGTGAGTTTACAGTACACAAGAGAAACAGTGTGCGGCATTGTTCTTGTGCTCCCCCTCCCCTGCCCCGCCCCCCTCCCCCACCAGGACTGTTTCCCCCACAACAAGTCTTCAGATACCATGTAGCATTGTGCACCACATGCCTGTGTGTGTGTGTGTGGGGGGGGGGGGTGACTTCGGTTGGGTCTGGCTTGTGTAACCGCCCCCCCCCCCCTTTTTTTTTCTAGCCTCTCGCTCTCTCCACCGCACTTCAAACCTGAAGGTCAGTCCGAACGGTCACCTTGGAGACAGAGAGAGAGGGAGGTACCGCCTGTTTGCTTTGCCAGCGCTCCAACGCCAACTACCACCGGCTGTAATGTGAATATTTGAACAACAATAACAGCGGCAAAAAACTCAGGACCCCGTGTTCCAGCGTGTGGACGGGCCTCGCGGTCCGGTATCAAACCCAGTGGGCTGGCAGCCCTGAAGGGCGGGGCCTAACTGGCCGTGATGTCATCTGGGACTGATGGCAACTCATCATTCACCACAGTATGTTTGCACAGGAAATGTCCTCCTTGGACTCACGTCTGTGTGAGCTCTGTGGACCACAGAACCCCCCCCCCCCCCGAACTGGCTCTTAACTGAAATGGAACTGACATCATTTAGACAGATTCGACAGAGAACACCCTTCCAGAATTTAAATGTATTGCAATAAATCATAAATATGCAGACTTCTGTGAAAATACCATTTAAATACATAATGCATAATTCACAGGAATGTAATTTATTACAAATATCTGAAAGTGGGTATAATTCATATTTTCTCATATACTATTCAATGGTCTTATAACAGTAGGGCTTTGCTTCGTATACAGGCACACACAAGCCTGAGCCTATTTTACCGCTCCTTTCTATCTCTCACTCTCTATCTTTCTCACATTCTTTTTCTCTCTCTTCCTCCCCCTCTCTCTCTCCCACCCTCTCTCTCTCTCTCCCACTCTCTCTCTCTTTCTCACATTCTCTTTTTCTCTCTCTTCCTCCCCCTCTCTCTCTCACCCTCTCTCTCTCTCTCTCTCCCACTCTCTCTCTCTTTCTCACATTCTCTCTTTTTCTCTCTCTTCCTCCCCCCCTCTCTCTCTCTCCCTCTCTCTCTCTGAGAGCTACTCACATCAGGGGAAAAAATGAAAACTAAACCTTCCAGGAGAAAGAGGGATGAGCGGCAGAAGAAGAGAGGCAGTTGGTTGATCTAACGAAGTTAAAGTCACCACCACAACCTGGACTACTCCCTCTGGTCACATGCAGGGAAATGCCCCCCCCGGGGGGGAAAGGACCGGAGGGGGGGTGGGGGTGGAGGATAGTGTTTCTGGAACACAGCTGCCCGGCTCACACCTGGACCCCAGCACACACACTGAGGCCGTAAAGGCAGCCGGAGAGGAGCCTCCGATGCCTGGGAGAGACACAGGAGCCTGCGGCAGCACCTCTGGGCCCATTCCCTCATACCGGGAATGTCCGGAATTCTGCACAGACCACACCCTCCGGCCACACCCCTGTATTACACTCAGCTCCCTCGCACGCACACACACACACACGGACATGCACACGCACACACACACACACACGCACATGCACACACGCACATGCACACACGCACACACACACACACACGCACACACACACGCACACACACACACACACACGCACATGCACACACGCACACACGCACACGCACACACACACGCACACACACACACACACACACACACACGCACACGCACACGCACACGCACACACACACACACACACACGCACACACACACACACACACACACACACACACACACACACACACGCACATGCACACACACACACACACATACATACCTAACACACATGCCTCATATCAGTCCTTTACCCAAATTCAGGTTTTCGGGTTTTTAAACAGCTTGAATCAGCTAAACTCACCATCGCCCTCTTTAATCTAGCCCTAGGGAGCCACAGGCTGCAGACCATGTGACTGTTAAACCCGTTCTGCACTTTGAGAAGAGAAACCACAGCAATCCTGCCGCACTTCATTCAGAAAATCATTTCACATAAAACATATTTTCTTAAACTTCTACTTTCGCTCGCATGGTTGATTCAGTAAGGAAAGGATTGGTAAAAAAAAAAAAAAAATTGGAAGTTGACGTGAAACTTTAACACGCTAAAACGCTTCACACACCTGCATGGAGGGTCTGGTTACAACACAGAGGAATTTTTTTTTCTCTCTCAATGGTCAGATGTGCAGATTAAGAGGAGGGAATCCCACCCATATCCCCCCGAACACACCCCCCCCCCCCAGTCAGGCTCCAGTCACTGACTCATTTACCAGGACAAACAGCCTTATCCGCTCAGCTGCAGGGGAGCAGGCAGGGAGAGGAGGACTCAGCGTCTGTGGCTGGGTGGAAAGTTTACTAAACAAAAAAACTCTGCGGTTTGTGTGGAGAGAGAGGGGGAGGCCGGGCAGACACAGGACCGCCAGAGTCGCCATCCGGACCGGCGGGCGCGTAGCTACAGCGCCGGAGCGGTTCTCCCCCCCCCCCCCTTCGGAACCCCCCCCACTCCTTGTGGGGTACGGGAAGCATGCCCGAAAACAAGCTGTCCCCCTGCAGGACCAACGGAGGCCACCTCTCACACTCCGCCTACTGGAAGATCAAGAGAGTCCTGAGCTTCAGGAGACGTGAGTACGAAAAAGGGGGCTCTGCAACCGGGGGGGCTGCGGGTTCGCATCCCATCTGTGAGACAGTGAGGGCACAGTCCTTTTGAGAAGTTCTCTTTGGGCTACTCAGCTCTAAGTCTCCGTTTAGAGGGTACAGGATGCGTGTGGAAACTGAGACATAAACTACAGCAGCTTGATTGAAAGTCACGGCCAAATACAGAACCTTAGAGAACGCACCAGGAGGGTGAGGGTAAATGCAAGGTGCACAAGTGAGAAAAAAGGTAAAAGCTAATTTGATCTGTGGACAGTCTGCTTGGAAAAAAAAAGAATTTGAAAGTGACTTTCAAGTCCAGCTGGCTGAAACTTTTCCTCAGTGTCGTGAAAGTTAAACACCCCGTGCAGGGGGTCATTGCTATTGCAGAAAAAAAAGGTTAATGACTAATGCCTGTTCTTCTCAGTCAACTATTAACCAGTTTCACACCAAATGTTCCACTGGTGCTCGGCCAAACGTGGGCCGGCTGTACGGTGTGAGTTCTCTCTTTCTGTCGCTGTTCTGTCGTTTCCTGTCCCTCCGTCTGTTTCATCTCTTTTGTTTATTTAATATCTTTCTTTTCCAAGTGCTGCTTTGGGAAAGACCCCGGAATGAATACATACCACTGATCCCTCTCTCCTTCTCTCTCTCTCTCTCCCCCCCTCTCCCTCTCTCTCTCTTCCCCCCTCTCCCTCCCTCTCTCCCCCCCTCCTCCTCAGGTGTGTTCGGGCAGCGGCTGGAGGAGACCGTATCTCACGAGCGACGGTATGGCGAGCGTCTGGCGCCCCTGGTGGTGGAGCAGTGCGTTGCGTTCATCCGCGATCGCGGCCTGCTGGAGGTGGGGCTGTTCCGCCAGCCCGGCCAGGCCACGCTGGTCAAGGAGCTGCAGGTGGCGTTCGACTCCGGAGAGAAGCCCGCCTTCGACAGGTAGCCAGGAAACCCCTCCCTCCACAGGTGTACGCCAGCTGTTCAGCATCAAATTAGAATCAAATATAAAGGTACTAACATAGCATCTGTCACAGTGAGCATTCCTCACACTCAAATCCCCACGAGCCCAGGTCTAGGGCAGCAGTGGCAGGGAAAATCCCTGGGGGAGGGGGGGGAGGAGGGGGGGGGGGGGAATCTGAGAGAACCAGACTCCATGGGGTTGGCAATGCTCCTCCTAATTTAACACATTCTCTAATGTACCACACAGTCTAACACAGCCCTGGTGTACATATTCAGGGTCCTTTAACTGTGTTGTGAAATTTAAAATGTGTGTGTGTGTGTGTGTGTGTGCGTGTGTGCACGTCTGTGCCTGTGTGTGTGTGTGTGTGTGTGTGTGCACGTCTGTGCACGTGTTGCCTGTGTGTGTGTGTGTGTGTGTATGTCTGTGCATGTGTGTGCCTGTGTGTGCGTGTATGTGTGTGTATTCCAGTAGTACAGATGTTCACACAGTGGCATCCCTGTTGAAGCTCTACCTGAGGGAGTTACCTGAGCCTGTTATCCCATTCTCCCACTACCAGGACTTCCTGATGTGTGGGAAGGGAGCCCCCGGTGGCAGGAAGCAGGTATTGCAACACATCACCTCACTGTGATAGACGGGGACTTTTTAAAAGACAGATAAAGAGGATTTACACTTTACATATCTTTTAATTACAGTGAATGCATACCTGTTGAGGTCATTTCAACACACTCAGTCTAAGCCTCTACTTTTTTATCATCTGCTATTTCTGGTGTGCTCAGGCCTTGGAGGATTTGAAGAAACTTCTACACAAGCTGCCCGTGGCAAACTTCAATCTTCTGCACTACATCTGCAGGTGGAGTGTACACACTCTGCACCAATACACACGCTAATTCACACACTCCATGAGCACTCCAGGGTTCACTTGCAAAAGAGATGTCAATTTCAGTGTGACTGCCCTGGTTAAATAAAGGTTTAAAAAATACTCACCACTCTATTCTGTAACCTCATCATGGATGGTAGACATCTGTACTTGGTTAACAAACAGGAAACATTTTATTAAAAAGTTTTGTAGTGCACTGTGAGGAGTGATACTGGCCAGTTAACAGTGGCTGAGCCTGAGAGGATGGGCTTTTTTTGTTGTTCTAGGTTCTTAGACGAGGTCCAGTCCTACTCTCACATCAACAGAATGAGCGCACAGAACCTGGCCACTGTGTTTGGACCCAACATCCTGCGTCCGAAAGCTGAGGACCCAGAAACCATCATCGAGGGTAGGCCTTCAAACTGTGTATGTTGACAAAAAAAAAGCGTTTATCTTCATTTTTTTTGTTAAATTTTGGCTTTTTAACACACATCGAAAGTTCTTATTTTGGCACTATGTACTGTCAAAGTTTTGTGAAATCTAAAAAAGTTAAAAAACAGATGTGGCATGTGTGAGCATATGGGCTTGTATGTGTGTGCATATGTGTGTGTGTGTGTGTGTGTGTGTGTGTCTGTGAGTGTGTGTGTGTGTGTGTGTGTGTGTGTTGATCTGTGACTGGTATCCTGAATATACCCAAGAACCCAGGCCCTGAACTGACACCTATAAATCAGCTTGACGGACAGACGCAGCCGATTGGCGCTATTGCTACCGCTATCACGGCTGAAACTCAGAACAAGACGTGCAGCCATCGCGGGGACCTCATCTGACTTCCTGTACGCGAAACAAGGTGGGGGGGGGGGGGGGGCTGGGGGGGGGACCAGAGCACTGAGATAGACCCCTAAACTGTGAAACGGTCGCCACGGAAACCGGACCTCAGTGGTCAAAGCTGGCTTGAGTTCTGACCACGGGTCTCTGGCGACGGACAGCGGGTTACGCAAGAGCCGAGCGGATTGCGCAATCGCAGCACCCCCGCGTCCTCTGTGACCCCTAAAGGGGGCGGGGCCTGGGGTGCAGACCCGTCTGTAATTCCATCCCTCCCACTCAGGGCACTTTCACAGTCAGCCAAGCCGCCCCGTCAGCCAGGGCAGCTGCGCCTCACCGCCCCCCCCCGCCCTACCCCAAGCCAGCACATTCCTGCGTGTGTGTGTGTGTGTGTGTGTATGTGCATGTGTGTGTGTATGAGTGTGTGTGAGTGTGTATGTATGTGTGTGAGTGTGTGTGTGTATGTGTGTGTGTGAGTGTGTATGTGTGTGTGAGTATGTGTGTATGTGTATGTGTGTGTGTGTATGTGTGAGTGTGTGTCTGCATGTGAGTGTGTGTGTGTGTGCGTATGTGTGTGTATATGTGTGTGTGTGAGTGTGTATGTGTGTCAGTGTGTGTGTGTATGTGTGAGTGTGAGTGTATGCGTGTGAGAATGTGTGTGTGTGTGTGTATGAGTGTGTGTGAGTGTGTATGTATGTGTGTGAGTGTGTGTGTGTGTGTGTGTGTGTGTGTGTATGTGTGTGTGTATGCGTGTGTGTGTGAGTGTGTATGTGTGTCAGTGTGTGTGTGTATGTGTGAGTGTGTGTCTGCATGTGAGTGTGTGTGTATGAGAGTCACATGGTCGTGTCTCTCCTCAGGAGCCGGCCTGGTGCAGCAGCTGATGTCAGAGTTGATCAGAGAGAGCGGCAGCTTGTTTCTCAGAGACTGCAGTGCTGCTCTGGGCTCGAACCCGCCTCCTCGCCAAGGACAGAGAGCTGACATCACCGCAGAAACGCTCCCGGAGACCGCCGTCGTCCCGGAGACCGCCGCCGTCCCACCACCCGGAGGGGAACAGCTCCGCCCTCGCCCTCGCGCCCCCCGGCCCCCTCCACCGGCCCCTGCTCTTCGGAGCCCCCCCCAGGACCCGCGGCCCCCCCCATGCAGGGAGGAGATGGACCTCCGGCCCCCGCCCCGCCAGAGTCCCTCCCCGAGGAGGGTGAGCGACCCCCTTTACGACAACTGCCCCTGCCCCGCGGGACAGCGGTGCTCCGGGGAGCCCCGGGCTCCTCCTTCCGCCACCCCCCCTCCTCTCCCGGGCGCCCCCGCCTCCGTTCCCACGCTCCTGGACAGCTGGGACGTCCCGTGCTGGGGCGGGGAGGCCGGGGGGCGCGGCAGCGTCAGCAGCAGCAGCGGCGGCTCCTCGCGGGAGGAGACCGGCGGGAGGAACGCGCACGAGAGCACCCTCTCCGTCTACGACAACCTGGACCCCGCCGGGCCCGCCGGACCCCAGGACCCCCCCGCCGCCCGGCCTGAGGCCCAGCCCCCCCCGGCCCCGCCTGAGGACAGCGGGGACAGCAGCTCCTGGTCGTCCTGCGAGATCGTCCTGGAGGAGGCCAAACACGGCACCGGCGCCGGGCCCGGGTTCGGCCTGTTCCCCTTCAGAGCCGAGCCGCCGGACCCCCCCGCGGACTTCCAGGCCCTCCTGTCGCTGGCGGCCCCGGACCTGGACCCCCCCGCCTCCCCGTCCGCCATGCGCTACCTGGTGGTGGGGCTCAAGCAGCAGATGGCCCAGCAGAAGGAGGAGTACGAGACGCAGATCAGAAGGTCAGAAATGTCTGTCTCGCGCATTCCGCCCAAATTCTTCTCACGGTCCCAGAATTCCTGCTTTAACCCTTTCAGGTGTGACATCACAGATATGTGATTAGAATGTACTCAACTGAACATTCTTATGCTGATGTCACAACCGCTACTGGTGACTGAAAGCAACAGAGTTCTAGAACACTGGCTTAGAATTTTGGAGAAAGGAAAAAAAAAAAACATTCAGAAAAAAAGCTACTCCTCACAGGGTTAAAACTCTTCCCCTCCGTAGTTCCGCACCCCAGCCAGCAGGACCGCTTCACAGTACATACGCGTTCTCCTCAAGGTGCCAAGTTCCTGCCACTGTTTTGCTTTAGTTCTGGTTTCAGACCACGTTCACGCTCTAAAATGGGCGACGTTCCCCATTATGAATTTGAACGTTCTTCCGACACCGAAACCGCTCTCTGATCATAAATAAATAACTGATTTGAAAAACAGAATGCCCAGGAGTGTTCACGCTGTAACTTCGCGCTCAAATTTTCAGCCCTTGATTACAGCGATTGGTTGTGTGACGTGGCACGATTCGGTTAAGGCTGACTGCCAGGAAAATGTTAAGAAAGATCTTTTACAATTACCCATCACTGGCTGTCAAATAATGCAGAAACGCTCGTATTCACAGTAAGTTTCATGAGTCTGTACATTTGGCAGTATATAAGGAAATTATTTTTAATGTCTGAAGTCGTTACGAAACAAAACAAACACAGACATTAAAAAAGGAAACGCAGCCAAAATAATTTTAAAGGGCAATGTTCATGTGAATATGTTAACAGTGTGGTCCTACTGCCAAGCCAAGATTTCCTACCACGTGCACATGCTTGTTATTCATAAATATAACTCAGGTGAATCCTTTTGTTTATAGTAGAAATTAGCTTACATTTAATAAATCAACAAATGTGTATTTGAAAATTATACATCAGAGGATTCATTTACCACTTATCGGCAGTGACAAGTTTGAAATCATCATTATCGAAAATGACACGGTATATTCTGAGTCATTGTGGCTTTCGGGTATGACTGTCACGATATTTCACATTTTCCTCTTCTGAGTAACGAGCGTAGACATTCAAGAAACGACCAAACTGAAACTACGCCCTCACGTGCAAGTTATTCCGTTAACTGAGGGCAAAAGATGCAAAGTTACAAAATGCATCGACTGTATGTACACATAAATTAACAAAATGTACATATTTTATGATGTGGGTTTTATCGGAATTACTCCCTTGATCATGAGCCGCGAGCAAAATAATGTAACGCTTCGTGCGTAAGCTTGAAACTGACACTTAAGTGGGGAAGGTTGGATACAAATGCTATTTACAGAACGGGCACAGAACAAGACACCTGAAAATGTCCCAGTGATTCTAAATCTGACACAGCGACAGAGACAGAGATGGAGGTCTGGTACGGGGGAGGGGGCAAGTCTCCACCAGCGTTTTCTGCATTTTTGAGTTGCGTCAGCGCCGCGACGTCTTGACCGCGGACTTCCCGCGTGGCGAACTGGCACCAGGTCCGCGGATCGGATCACGTCAGACTCAGACGCCCGACGCTAACGGTTAGAAATGCAGACTTATGTTACAAACCCTGGCCATCGGCTATTGGGAAAGACCGCACAGACGTTGTCATCTTTTCCGCTTGACATTTTTTTTTGGGGGGGGGGGCGGGGTGTTAGATAGCTCTCTCCTCACCCCTATTTTGTTCCCGTTCCAAACATGTCTGTCTGACAATCATGTCCCGAATACTGCTCAGTGCATGTTTCTTGAAATGGGATAGTCCTGGGTCATCCGTATTTATTGGGTCATTTGGTTTATTTATTTGGTCATCTTGGGTCATAATTAAATATTTATATTATTTCATGTTTTAACACTTTCAAATAGTGTATTTGAATTCAGAATTGTATTTACAATACATTGGAACTGGAATATGTTAGGTTCATAGTATAATGCATTTCAAAAATACATACAGATTTCTTTGCATTACAGTATCAGAAGTTTTGTATTTTACATACATTTTCCACACATTTGAGTTTCTGAGTGAGTATGTGAGAGTGTGTGTATGGATGTGTGTATGTGAACGTACATGTGAGTATGTGACAGGGTGTGTGTGAGTGTACATGTTTGAGTGGGTAATAGTGAATGAGTGAGTGTGTGTGAGTGTATTTGAGGGTGTGTGAGTTTATTTGTGAATGTATGTTTGAGAGTGTGTATGAGTAAGTGAGTGTGTGTGTTTGTGGGAGTGAGTGAGTATGAGTGAGCGTGTGTAGGAGTGAGTATATGCGTGTGTGTGTATAGTATACTTGTCAGTCCTGACGGCGGTTCCTCTCTCTCCCTGTAGCCTGGAGAAGCGCAACGAGGCTCTGCAGGGGGAGGTGTCCAGCCTGCGCGCGAACCTGGATCAGCACCGCCGCTGGTACAAGGTAGCCGAAATCAAGATGCGCAACGCCGAGCGCGCGCGGGCCGACGCCGACCGCCGCAACGCCGCCCTGCAGCAGGAGATGGAGCAGTTCTTCGACACCTTCGGCGAGCTCAACAACGAGGCCAAGAAAACCGAACGCATCGTGCAGGGTTTCTGAGATCACGCGCCGCCACGCTAGACTAGTCTGCTGCTCTCGCGCGCAGCGGACGTCGAAAATGTCGGCGGATAACCGGCTGACGGTTCGTCCTCCGAAGCCAACGCACTAAATTGATAATCGCCACAGACTATACGCAAGCTTGGTGGACATAAAAGGAGGGGGTGTTCGAATCTTCTCCGCAACCGATTGTCCATTTTAAAGTTCTCAGGTTTTTAAATTATTCCTCAGACTTATGAGGGATTTATGATTATCTGACCAGGATTGGCGGCTCATCAGGGATAAAACCGCTAAAGCCGTTAATCCGCACTTGGCTGCGACTCCCCACAACAAAATCCCTCAGGATCTCGCTAAGCCGGACCTCTCCGTTACCTTTCACTTCTGTGGACCGATTTCTATTTTCGAATTTTGTTTTGACACGCATTTGTTATTAGCACACAGTTATGTTTATACACACATAGCGTAGCATATGCATTAACACAAAGCACCAGTCTATTTTGACATCTCTTTGTATGAGCCTCTGGATTCACAGTTTAAACCTGCATCCAACTGACAACTAAGAACAAGAGCAGGTGCTTTTGGAAGAGCTTGGAATTCTTTGGTGGAAACAGGACACCCCTACTGACTGCTTTGCGCCACCTAGTGGCCACAAATTAATTTATTAATGATTCAATGTATTCATTCAGTGAGAATGGGGTGGGGTGTTTACCCCTGTACCCCCACTCTCTGGGGTATATGTGGGGTATTTATCCCTGTACCCATTCTGTCACTGGCTGAATATATTTTCTGTCCTTCCACAGGGCAGAAGGTGACCGGACGACACAGTCTGCTTCGAGCCCTCTGTCTAAGCATTTGACTGATCTGGGATCAGCTCAGGAGAACACACCTCTCCTTACACAACGCACGCCAGGCGCACACACAATCACAGATATAAGCTAAATACAAATATATACTTAACACCATGGGAACACAGAAACTGTAATGCAATAAAATAACTAAAAACTAAATAACCAAAGGAATTTTTTCATCTGAATTCATCTTCTGCTCGAGCATTTATTTCTGATGTGTACTCATCGCCTTCACACTAACTCAGTTTTTAAATCAAGGCTGACCGTTATTTTTTCTGTTATTTTTACCTCCCAGTTTTTGCATACTTATAATTTGGGCAAGAAAACGTGACAGAGGACAGGGCACAAGACAGCCGGACCTTCGCGTCCTGAAATGGCCACCAGGGGGAAGTGTTGAGTCACACAGAGAAGTTCAGTAGACAGGGAGCAACATGACAGAAACGAGACATTAAAGTTACATACAACCCACAGCGCTGTCACCTGTGCATTTTCAAAGTGTCAGCTTGAGAAAAAAAATCAAAAACAAGTACAATATTTACGGGAAGAGAGAAGGTGGCGGTTTCTGGTGAGGACGTTAGGGCGGTACAGCACATGCAGGTGTCATCCAGAGCATGACATCACAGCAGTAACAGATGCACTGATGACATCATCCTGGCTGACAGCATTGGGCGGGACTGAAAAACAGGAGAAACTCACGATCCCAAATTCACCATGGACACCACACACACACACGCGCACACACACACACACACACACACGCGCACAAATAGGCACACACACACACGCAAACATACGAGTGCACAGTAAATCTGGGCTATCTGTATTTTGAATTTCATTTCCGTGAACCAAACATGGGGCCTGTAAGAATAAAAATACAGTAAAAGTAAATACACTTTTAAAGACGATCGCTGTATTTGTTGGAGTGAAACAATGAAGGCCGTGAGGTACAGTCACAATGCAACATGAAGAAAAGAAAACAAAAAAAGAACAGGTGACCGGGTATTTTTTTTTTTTGTTGTTGTCCTGATTAAGAACACAAAAGCACAGCTTATCTTACTCACAATACCTGTACAACATGACACTCCTGGAGGTCTTTAAGGCAAAATGGATGAATGACTGATTTAAATGCATCTTTTTTCCTTTTTTTTTTTTTGAAGGGGAGGCGAGTGGGGCAAGGGGTCCAGAGGTCTGTCTTTTCACATATTTCATACATGAAGTCCCAAACATCCAGAATCACAAAGTGCAAAAAAAAAAAAAAAAATTTTTTTTTGTTCAAAGTTCTCCCAACATTCTCCAAATGCAGAGTCCATTCCGGGGGCCAGACTCCGAACGAGGACTCGGCTTTTCGGCCTCCCGGGAACAATATTTTCCAAGGGGGAAATAGCTCCAGAGATACACGCAATACTCACGATTGAAAAAAATAATAAAAACCAAAAAATCTAACGAAAAATCCGCGCTAAACTCTAAGTCTTTACAACGGACTCTGCTCTTGAGGGGGCGTGGTCAAGCTCCACCCCCCACCCCCTATCCCAGCATCCCTTTGGGTGAGATGGAGAGAATACTGCTCTGGTTAAGAGGAAGGGACAGTTAGGGCACCCGTGGTGGACAGGACCTGTCCTCTGGCCGTGGAGCTGGCAGGACCCATGATTTGCATTGAATCAGGCTGCACGGCTGTCCGTGGAGATGCCTGAATGTCTTTTCTTACAGTACAGAGAACACAGGAGTTAAACAGGGCCAACAACACAGGAAGAAAATAGCTTTGCTACCACCAATAACGGAGTACACTGGTAATACCCAACAGAGCAATGCCAGTGGTGATTGGTGGAGGCTTTCTGGCTACGATGAAAGGATCTGGCTACGAAGAAAGCATCCACCAATCACCATTGGCGTTGTTCAAATGGTTGTTAGCAACGTACTGTGTGATAGACAGATTGTTCTATGGGTAATGTGACATCACAAATGCCTTGCCCCTATTCTATGCTCCTTGAAAATAAACGGAAAACTCAGCCATTTTAAACCAAGTCAGAAATGATGCAACAAGCTATCGGTACTGTTTCAACATAATAAGGGCTCCTACTTTGCGACAGATTAGTGTTCAACAGACAGATTTATGAAGGTGCAGGCATAACAAAAGGTCACTTTTAGCCAATCAAAACTTTGGTACAGAGGATGCTGACGACCTTTTGATTCAGGTGAGCCACATGACAAGGTACTATGTACATAGCAATGCACCAATCCATGCAGCATCATGTTCTACACCACAAGCTATGTTGGCTTTTTACAATCTAGTTCAAGCTCTAAAATGCTTGTTCCAAGCAGAACATATAACCCGCGTTGGCGCAAGACTGTATTTTTGCCATGCAGCTGCTGTACGAGAGCTAAACTGCTAACGTGTTCCAAGAAAAGCTAAATCATTAGCATACAGTAGCAAGACAGCTAAATTACTATCATACAATAGCAAGGTAGCGAAATTACCAGCATGCACTCGCAAGTTAGCTAAATAAGTAGAATACACTAGCACGACAGCTAAATTACTAGCATGCACTAGCAAGTTAGCTAAATTAGTAGCATACACTAGCAGGTCAACTAAATTACAAGCATACACTAGCAAGATAACTAACAGCGCATTAGGCCCAAAACATAGACCTAGGTTATATTCTGTTTCCAACAACAAAATGGCAGAATAGGTAAAAGAGCTGGCCACACAGAAATTAGGACACTTGTAGAATGAGATTACATTATAAGTAGGAGCCTTTTCCGTTAAAAAGTTTCCGTAGCTTGACGTTACCATACTCCATCATTTCAACCCTGATTTTAAACAAATTTCTACTTTTTTTTTTTTTTTGAAAATTCTATTATTTTTTTAATCCTGCCTTTTTACAATCGTCCCTCCTGGGTCAGTCTGCATCACTGATATGGATCTGGAACAGGAATCGCGAAGATACATGGTGTGAACTTTGACCCTGAGGGAATGTACATTCAACTGATGAATCAAGATACGCTGCAAAGGTTGTGTAGTTTGCACACAGTGGAACAGCTGAGGGGGAGGGGGGGTTTGTTTTTAGGGCTCCCTCTTCTAAGGACTAGAAATACTGCCGAAATGCCTCCAAACCTCTCCCAACCTGGGTCATTTTAAGTGAAAACCTACTGCACACTTTAGCATCATGCATTTCCTCAGCTGATACGCAGCAGTGCTCCTCAGGCCTGGTCCTGGAGAGCCGCAGGGCCTGCTGGCTTTCGTTGTGACTCAGCACTTGAGTAGCACAGGGACTAACCAGTGAAATCTGCTGATTACAAGCCTCACTCAGGCCCCCCGGTTTCCTGGGTCTGAATCAGCTGTTGATCTTAAGGAGAAAACAAAAGCCTGGAGACTAGGACTCTGCAGGAACAGGACTGACGGCCAGTGACATACAGGGACGCCCAATAATCCTGGGTCTGTATCAGTACCAGCCGATAACAGCTCGAAATAGACTCGCCAAGGCCGGATGGCTCGACACGATGACGCATTTGTTGAAGTGAAAATTTCAGCTGCGTGGGATTTTTTCCCCACCGTGAAAAGTTTTTGAGGTTTTTTTTTTTTTTTTTTTTTTTTTTTAAGAGTACAAAAAAAAGTTTGTTCTCTAAACCCTAAACCTACCCGACAGTACCTAGTTTTGAATTACAGACTCTTACTCTCTGCTTTACAATAAAGCATGCAGGTTGAATTATTCAGTGCATATAAATTTTTCCGTCACAAGCTGGTTGATACCTGTGCTCATAGGCGTCGGCTACCGATGTAGGCCCAGCATTATTTTGCATCCCCAAACGTGTGTATATTTCTTCCACCAATACAGTTAACCGTGGAATGATTGAGAGACAATACCAGCGATGCGTGTGATGTATTTTCAAACATCTCAGAACACTGCAGAGGGATTTTCCTATTTTCCTTCAGATCCTTAAGAGTCCAAAGACGACCTCTGAATTGATAATTCATAATTTTATCATAACTGATGATAACTGATAGTACCTTTCAACATTGATTTGATCGACAGAGAGGTGGACAGTTAATATAAAAACGCAGGTATAATAAATGGACACGTTTACATCGGGGTACAGTACACGTGCTTTTCGAAGCACTCAAGAGCGGCCGACAGTTAGCGTTACCCACAACATGATATCGATGCATACACACACACAGATCATCTATAGAAAATTACACCACACTGGAGCCTCTGCCGCCTCCCGCAGGTCAGAGACACGAGGCGTTCAGGTCCGAACGGACGACCTGGGCTGTGATAATATTTTACAGGAATACTCAACACTGCCATCTACAGGAACGGCAAGCGGTTTGTTTTTTCTTTATCTCAATACGTGTTAAAAGGGGGAAAACAGGCATTTTCTGGTGCATTTCATCGACTGGTTTCTATTTTCTTGTTTATTTCTCTTTGTTCGACAGCATGCAGAGACAAGGAGGAGATAGCAGCAGAAGACCGGTGTTTTTTCCCCCACCGCTGCGGGACGGGGGGGCGGGGTCAGGGGAGGGGCTTGTGTCTGATTGACAGTTCGCTCGTTCGTTTCGTCGCCTCTCGGCTCGTCCCTCGTGCGGCTCAAGCGGAAAAGTCTCGCGGGAAAAAGGAAATGTCCGAACGGAGAACCGCTGGCCTCCAGCGAACGAGGACTCAAATTAGAGATTTTTCCGCTCAGTCGAACTCCAGCGCCCCCTAGCTCCAGGAGGGAGAATGGGCCTCGGCTGCTCAATTAAGAGAGCAAGACGCTAATCCGTCGGACACCAGCAGCACCTCACGGGACCCGGCTAAGCCGGACCCTCTCACGCACTCGACCGCAGCACTAATCCCCGGGATTCACACGCTAGAGCAAAGTCTACCGTGGAGGTGAGAGAATACTCCGAACAGAGGCCCCACACCTCCAAAACTTTCCGCCGTTAAAAAGAAGAATAAGAAGAAGGAGAAGGAGAAGAAGAAGATGAGGCCCCAGTCTCTGGGCGATTTGAAATGGGCAGAATTCTGAATCGTCATAGAAACAGGAGCTCTGTTTTGTGGCGGTGAAGTCGCCCCGGCTCCTCCTCCTCTCCGTTTTCCCGCCAAATCCGCCCGAGCTGTTCTGGTGGGGGTCTCTCGCGCGGAACACAACACGTGCAGACGAGGGGCGGGGGGAGCGTGCCACACCCCCTCTCCTGCTATAGGGCAGGAGGGGCGATGGGGATAGGGTGGGGGACAGATAGGGGTGGAGTTTGGTTTGGGGGGGGGGGGGCGAAGACTGGGAGTGACGGGTGACAGAGCAGGGTGGTGAAGAAGGAAGAGGAAGAAGAGCAAGAGGAGGGTGGCACTGAGGAAGAGGTGGTGGTGGGGGGAGGGGGGGTGGGGGCCTGGCCAGATCAGGCCGTGGCGGGGGCGGGGCGGGGCGGGGCTCACTGGCACTCCTCCAGCACCCCCGACAGGGCGTCGATGCTGCTGCTGTCGGTGTCGGAGGCCAGAGTCTGCTCTGTGGACATGGACGAGATGTCGTTGATGGAGGACGACTGGGAGGGCGTGGCGCTGCTGTTCACCGCTGCGTCTGTAGGGGGCAGCAGAGAGGTGGGTCAGGCACCGTGGGGAAGGAGGGGGGGGGAGAACTTCCCTAATCTAACACCGGATGCTTATTTACAGGATCATACGGTACCTCCACAGTCTTCTCTCATCACTCCATTCTTGTTTCTCTCTTCCCAGTCCATCACTTCTTCATAGATCAGTTCTGTTTAACAAAAAATAAGTTTTACCCCCCTGAATTTGTACATGGTCCCAGGAAGTCCCATGTGTAAACAAAGACAGATATTTTCAAATCGACTTTCAGTTTGAGAGAAGCCACAATGTGACAACACAGGATCTCTCAGGACAAAAGTGGGTCTTCTGAAGGAGTTAAAAGGAGTGAGAAGGTGAAAGAAAATTAAAATCTTTTTTTTATTCTTAATAAAACTAAAAGACGATTAAGAAAGCAAATTTACACAGATATACCAGGCCTTTTACCTTTCCACTGCTCGATGGTGTGCTCTCTCTCCTCCAGCTGTTTATCCGAGATCTGCGGAGGAGGCTGCAAAACATCACACATCACAAACATCTGGAATCAGCCATTTTGCTCTCACCTCCGGATCATTGAACACATCTGGAATCAGCCATTTTGCTCTCACCTCCTGATCATTGAACACATCTGGAATCAGCCATTTTGCTCTCACCTCCTGATCATTAAACACATCTGGACGGCCATGTGCCACAGCAAGAGGTTAATTAACGCTGAAGGCGTATTCCACATGAAACAGCCGGACACAGCGCACACAGGATTCCTGCAGTATAATGACCGTCTATCACCGAGCTCCGTGGAACCCCTCTCCACTGCACCGGTGGTACAGTCCACTCACCGCATCTGCCTCCGCCGGGTCGTACCAAACGTGGATGTAGGGGTGATTCAGGGCCTCCTGCACAGAGATCCGGCACTCGGGGTCGATCACCAGCATCTTGGACAGCAGGTCTCGAGCCTGACTGGCTGCATGGGGAGGGAGATAACATTATGACATCACTAAACCGCGACAGACAGGGGCATCGGACCGTGACGTCATCAACAGCCGACCGTGTGCGTGGACATTCAGAAACGAAAGTTGGGAAAGGACAGGAGTTTTTCAGGAGGGGGGTGGGGGTGGTGGGAGAAAGAGGTGGGGTCTTACTCTTGATCCTGTCGTGCTCGGACTCGGAGGGAAAGGCCCAATCAGGGAAGAGCTCTGTGAAGTTGACCCCGGGATACTGCGGCTTGTTCATCACGTAGTTCCGCACGGTCTCCATCAGCCGGCTCATGAACTCCAGCGAGGGCGTGCCCAGCACCTCAATCACCTTGTTCCACTGGTCTATGTCTGCAGACGGGCTCAGGAAGAGAGGCATACCAACGAGGAGAGAAACACACACACACACACACAGACGCACAGACGCACACACACACACACACACACACACACATAAACACACACATATAAACACGCACACACACACTCACAAACACATACACACACATGCACGATGTACAAACAAAATATCAACCAATCACCATCAACGTTGTTCCATTTGCCGTCAGCAACGTAATCACTGATTGGTGGAGCTCCCACGTCCCATTACACCCTACCGATCGGCAGGAGGCTCCCGCTCCCTCCGCCACCCGCCCGCGAACGTTAGAGCTGACTTTAAGAAGCCAGATGGATTCCGTAGGAGGGGATGCAACACGTCAGAATCGCCGCGTTTCGTCCACGATGCCGAAGCGCTCCGCCGCTTTTCGCACGCATGACGCCGAGCGTCTGCGGGCGAGCGAGGAAGCGCGGCAGGCGGGTTTCTGGAGCGTGGGCGAGGCGCGTCTCGCCTCCGTCTGACTCAGCGAGGGCTCGGCGGCTTGGCGCTCGGGCGCCGCGCCTCGTGAGTCAGACTGACGTCCGTCCGCCGTCTTACGGGGCCGTTTAACACCCTGAATGTCACGCCGAAAGACGGGGGGGGGGGGGGGGGGGGGGGCAACGAGGGGGGGGGGCTGATGTGGCCTGCTTCTCGAGAGAAACGCGCCTCGGTCTGTGGGCGTAAAACCTCCAACCTCACCACAACAACGCCACGCGGTGTCGATTCCTGAAGTGTGAAGGCCTCTAGTGCCTCATTGCTCTATTATAGTCGGGTTGTTGTGAAGTTCGTCAAGTAGTAATCGACATGTTTTAAAGAGACAAAAATTACAATTTTTTTTTTACCCTCAAAATTTTCAGGTGACCTCATCCTAAAATCAGGCTGCCCCACGTTGGGGTTGTGACCCACAGTTTGGGAACCCCGGCCAAAAGGCGAAATTATTAAAGCTCGGAGCTGCTTCAATACAGCTTGAATGGATTCCTGTTGTGTTTACCTGTTCTGTCGTCATGGCGATGCCCTCTAAAGATCTTTGCATACCGGTGCAGTCGTGTTGGTACACAGCCCTCTCAGATGATTTAAAGAAAAACAAAACTTCCCCTCCCTTTATCTCCAAACCTTTAACACTCAATCGTATTCACCAGCTATGCCCTATCCAAGAACCGGGCCTGCCTGCTCGCACTGAGGGACCCAAAATGACACAGGAAACTGTAGCAAAAGAGCGCTAGCACCTTAATTAAAAACTGGCCAATCGGAATTAGAAAAGAAGAAAGAGCAGAGATAAAGAAGAAAACCAAGGAGAATAAAGGTCAAAGCCGCACATCGCCCCCAAATGACTAAAGGGCGGCGCTATAAGAATGCTAATCCAATTAGCCGCAGCCAACATGACACAGCACTGACCGCTTGGCTAAGGCTAGCGCTAAGGCTAAGGCTAGGGCTAATGCTAAGGCTAGGATTAATGCTAAGGCTAGCGCTAAGGCTAAGGCTAGGGCTAATGCTAAAGCTAGGGCTAAGGCCAATGCTAAAGTAGCTTGTATTACACACTGGGATTAAAGGAGCCCATTGTTCTCCTCAGGATGAAAAAGAGCCGCAAGATAAATGATTCACTCACACACAGCGAAGTGCTGCTCCCCACTTCACAGGGAGAAAGGTCAGCTACACGTGCTGAAAAAGGCTCTCTAAACACATTTGCCCCGGATAAGAGTATCTGCTAAATGCCAGAGCAGTACAGTCCGCAATCCCTGGAGCTCTCCTGCTTTCAACTGGCGGAAGATTCGGCGTCTGTGAACTTCAGAACATCGACTGTGCACACACTAGCTCATCTGCTCGAGTCCCACAGCGATCTACAACGTGCGGGTCATAAGGCCTGACAAATTCAGACCTGTTTGTATGCCTGAGTGTTCAGGGAGGGAAGGACGCAGATCTCATTTCAACCTTTTTTTTGTAGGGGACAGTAACAGTCATCACTCGGTACAACATGACAATATTATAAGGGGGGGGGGGGCGGAGAGGGAGAGAGAGAGCAAGAGAGAGGGAGAGAGGTAGAGGAAGAGAGAGTGAGTGAGAGGAAGAAAGAGAGAAAAGGGGAGAGAAAGAAGGAAAGAGGGAGAGAGAGAGCGGTGCCTGTGGAAGGATACGGTCCGTTCCTTGGAAGATGACGCTCCCTTTCACCATCTCCCCCATGATGCAGCCCACAGACCAGATGTCCACTGAGAACAGAGTAGAGAGGTGAGACTCATCGCCCCCGATACACAGGAGCTGCGTGTGTGTGTGTGTGTGAGTGTGTGTGTGCGCGTGCATGCATGTGTGTGTGTTTGAGTGTGAGTGTCTATGTATGTTTGTGTGAGTATGTGTGTGTGTGAGCGTGTGTGTGTGAGTGTGTGTGCGCGAGTGTGTATGTGTGTGTGCGTGTGTGTGTTTGTGAGTGTGTATGAGTGTATGCATGTGTGTGTGTGTG
>CM077286.1:6555450-6642950 GCA_039654925.1 Anguilla pacifica
CCTTAAGAGAAAGGGTTCAGGAGAAGGCCCTTTAGCGAGATTTATCAAGGTCTGGTGCGGCCAACTAAGAACGTTCCCTGGGGTTTACCTGCTCCAGGACGAGCCCCGGGGGGGGGGGATAAGGAGCCTGGATCAGCTAAAGGAGCCGGAAGAAGAGGAGGGTGAGTCATGAAGATGACTGCAATCAAAACGAGAGCTGCTCCTTCACTCTCCTTCTTCTCTCCAGAGAGAGAGAGAGAAAGGGAGGGAGGGAGAGAGAGAGAGCACGAGAGGCAGTTAGAGAGAGAGAGAGAGGGAGAGACAGGGAGAGAGAGTTGTAGACAGAGGTATGTATATATAGAGAGATATGGAAGACAGAGATGTAAAGATAAAGAGATGTGGAGAGGCGGTGTGGGTGTGCAGAGAAAGGGGGAGAGAGATGTAGAGAGGGGGGAGAGAGAGAGAAATAAAGGGGGGGGGGGGGGAGAGCACTCCCGCACGTGTGGGTCTGTCTGGCCGCATGACGTAATCCCTCCCAGTGGGGGAACCGCTCCTGGCCTCTTTTTCCTCACTGTGCTCCCTCCTCTTCCTCCTCCTCCTCCTCCTCCTCCACCGCCCCAGCTCTTCACTCCCTCTCTCATCTCACCTCCCTTTGTCCCTCTCTCTTCATCTTTCCTGTCTTTTCTTGTTGCAGTCTGACATTCCCCCTCTCTTCTCCTCTCCCCCTCCACTGTATCCCTCCTTGCTCTCTCTCTCTCTCACACTGTCCTCCTCTCTCTCTCTGAAATTAAAATATAAATGTGCTTTCACTGCATGACGCCAGAGTTTGCATTGCTAAAACAGTAAATAGATAGATGGTGGCATTAATAAAAAAATGAATCACCCAATGACTAACCCTCCTCCCTGCCCCATAGTCGTTTTCTCTCTGTCTCTCATTTTCTCTCCCTCTCTTCCTCCCTCCCTCCCTCCTTCCCTCTCTCTAAATTCAATTCAATGGTGCTGTATTGGCAGGACAAACACAGCACTAGACCACAGCACACACAAAGCATGCAAATATGATGCATAACTCAAGAAGCGATGACTACACTGTTCAACACATAACACAAAAAACCGTGATAATAAAGTAATAAATATTATTATAAAATGTACAGCCTGATTGGACAGGCACTATCATTTTTATCGTTTGTGAGGGTGGAGAGTCTGTCTATTCCACAAACCAGCCTGCAGCCAGTGTGTCAGCACCAATTAATCACTGTCCTTTTTCAAGCTAAGGACTGCTGTCCCCCCTCCCACCTCCTTTTGGAGAAATGCTAAGCAGGAACAGGGCGAGTTTTAAAGACACGTGCGGGAAGGCTGCTGTTTCTCAAGAGAACGAGGGCAACGCAGAAGGACCATGGACTACATTACACATAAGAACCGCTCTCCTACAGTGGTCACTATCTCCCTCACACAGGGGGACTACATTACCCATAAGAACCACTCTCCTACAGTGGTCACCATCTCCCTCACACAGGGGGACTACATTACCCATAAGAACCACTCTCCCACAGTGGTCACGATCTCCCTCACACAGGGGGACTACATTACCCATAGGGACTAGTCTCCTACAGCCGTTACTATCTCCCTCATGCAGGGGGACTACATTACCCATATCCTCCAGTAATAGAATCTTATCTACCCAATTAGGGCATTTAATAGCTTACCTAGCCAATCAGGCCACTGAATCCCCAAACTAGCCAATCGGGGCACTTAAATTACTCAACCAAAACTCCTTATCCTCAGATTAACTAACCAATGCATGTCATCCAAAAACTAGCCAATCAAAGCACTCCATCTTCAAACGTAAACCCGGTACACCCGTCATGGCTGACTTAATCCGAAAAAGGCCAGAAATAGCTGGAATGTGGAATTCCCGTGGTTAGCTGGGAATACCGGAAAATCGGAAAAGTCTGCACTGATCTAAAAGAGCAAACCTCAGGGAGGCGGTAGTAGTCCCCTGCGCGAGGGAGAAGGGGACGCAGAGGGGCAGGGGGACATTCAGCACCACAAGCCTGGGGCACACAATATGATTTCATCCCTCAATTAGCACTTCTAATTGCCCTCCAGAGCTCAGCGGAGATCTTTGTGCAGCTCCGGTCAGGCGTGTGTAAACTGAGACGGGAATTCTGCAGCCCGAGCCCGGGAAGCACATTCCCACTCCGACGGCCATCTTCCCAGCTGCTCCCAACGGCTCTGCGTGATTTTTTAAAAGACTAAAACTCCCCTTTCTCCCTTTTCAAATTCCTAATCTACATTTATTATAACATGAGGTCGCACAACCAGGTGTAAATGATTCAGAACAACTTCACAAAAATTCAGCGATGACCTGTTTTGTCCTTCTGCTGTTCTATGTAAATAAGGAACCAAGCAGGAAAATAAGTTTGATTGTTTTTAAATTGTTTTAATACTCTCAGGTATTTCCAGGTTTGTTACCAGTGTGCTTGCTCAACATTGCTACATCCATCTCTAACCTTTTCTACTGCTGCACAGCTTGGCCATGACATCACTGCCATGTCCTGGGGTGATGATGTCATACGACACTATTAACTTCACACCGAACTTTCAAACTTTATTGTCCCGGGGAAAATTTCATTTACGGCGAGGATAAAACTACAGAAAACTACAGAAAAGAACTCATAAAACACACATGTAATAAAAGACATCACAAAAAATAAATACAAGGACAAAACAAAGAATCAAGACTGAAGTAAAACACTCCCTTCGGTCTTGTTATATGCAGAGTCAGTGTCAAGAAGAAGCAGGTATTAAAGTATTACTTACTGTACTAGGCGTGTGAACTGCCAACCTGACCCCAGCGATGCGGAGGCCCAAACACGTGTTCCCATCAGTCACTGTGAACTCCATTTAAAAAAATCTAACTCATGTAGACCCTACAAGGCCATCTGGCAGGCTACACGGTACCTGTCCCCAACGATCATTCATTTAATCATTAATCATTTAATGATCATTGCATGACTGATTGCATGACTGCACCGAAGCAAGCTTCTCCCCACTGAAGCAAGCTTCTCCCCACCGAAGCAGACAAACAGCTGGAGCAGAACCGCCCCTGCGATGTATCAGCTCTAAGTTAGCCATTCTCAAACCCTTATTTGGAAGATTATTATTTTAATTAAAGAGTAACAGTAACAGGTTTTCAACTTGCACACATTTCTCAACATTACATCTACATTGATGCTGATGTATCGCAATACAGCCCCATTTCAAGTGTGCAAAACAAAGCTATTCATACATAAAAAGTTGACCAACTAAGGACAACTTCACCTGACTAATGTCCCTCTTCGACTAATTCCTCTCTGCACCGAACTCCAACCAAGTAAAGAAGACACAACCTGGCTACCGCTCATCTCAACAGACTAGTGTCCTTCTCCACCCAAATGTAAACACCACTGGACTATTTGCCCTCTCCATCCAACTAACAGCTGCCCAGGCCAGTTTGAGGAATAGAAGAGGAACACCAGAGTTATTTCAGACACAAATGTCACACAACCGTTTGGGCACAGAAAAACTTGACGTGAAAAAGAAGCTAATTAAGCTAATTAAATGTAAATTCAGGAACAGACGAACACCCACACACAAAGAAATGTGAGAATCGGGATTTTAAAAAGTACAACATAGGCCACAGCAATATATTCAAGTGAATATAATACACTGAACCCAGTTCTAAAGGAGATGGTTGCCATGGAGAAAGAAGTTAATTCATCAGCCAGTGGATCGTAATGGGACAAGCAAACACTCCAGTGCCAGCTCCAACAGGTACAAACCTGGGGCTCATTCTGAACATCACATCACATTAACTGTGCTGTGATTCCAGTGTGATTTCAGCTAGCGCAGTGCTGTAATTCCAGTGTGATTCTATGCTATCACAGTGCTGTGACTCCAGTGTGATTCTATGCTAGCGCAGTGATTCCAGTGTGATTTCAGCTATCACAATGCTGTGATTCCAGTGTGATTCTATGCTAGCGCAGTGCAGTGATTCCAGTGTGATTCTATGCTCTCACAGTGCAGTGATTCCAGTGTGATTCTATGCTATCACAGTGCAGTGATTCCAGTGTGATTCTATGCTAGCGCAGTGCAGTGATTCCAGTGTGATTCTATGCTAGCGCAGTGCTGGGGCGGCAGTGAGCAGAGTTACGTATTGATCCAGCAGAACAGACTTAGCTGACTGACAGACTCAGATGGCGGGGTGGTGCATTGTGGGAAGACAGGCAGCCCTGCAGGAATGTAGTGCACTTCCCATGTCCTGCTACCTGCTGGGCTTTTACTCAGGCTAAACTGGGCCTCAGTCCCAACAGCGGAGTCTCTACTTCTACATAAGAGCACTCATAGGCATGACTATCACAAATATAATAAGCACATGCAACGTACAAACACACACACGCACACACGCACACATACACACACACATACACACGCACACACACACATGCACACACACATGCACACACACATACACACGCACACACAGACGTACAGGTATAATGATCACAGATAATAAGCATGCGTGCTCACAGACACACACCATACTGAACAGACACAACAAGAGGACACACATAAATGATAAACACAATGATTACCAAAGTGAATTAACACACAAACACACACACAACATCCATCCATTAGCAAACCTGAGATACCCAAGTCCCCCATTGTAAGCTCCAAAACTGCCCTGGCCTGGGACCCCCTGCTGGCACTCCCCCTGTCCCGGACGCTCTGAAGAGCATTCTGCAGCCATCCAGAAATATTTCAGATCTCATTCTTAGCCACTAATAGTTTTACAGGGGGGGCAGAATGGCTTTCGGTGGTCAGATAAAACCACCGCAAATAGCCTCTCCGCGCTGCTCTGGAGCCCAGCGCTCCATCCGTGCGGGTAGCGTGTTATTCCACGGGCAGCGAGACTCCGGCTGCACGTCATTCCAAACCGGACCGCGGCCGGTGCACACGGTCAAACTTTAGGAACAGACAGGTTGATGCTGCACTCCGTCCGGGCACCGCGTTGCTAAAACGGGAAGGGAAATTTGTTCAAAAAAAAAAAAAAAAAAAGGAGCCTAAATTCAGGCTGAGGATGATTTTTATCTTCCGTCAGGCCTCTTGTTCTTTAAATGAAATTTTTTGCAGAGGAGGCCTGGAGTGGGGGTTAGGGTTAGGGTTAGGGTTAGGGCCACAGCACAGAGGGCCAAAGGCATCTTCCCACACAAAGCCCATGTGTCCGCGGTGAGATTTAATGACGCAGAGCCTTTAGGGCGAACAGTACTGCCTGGGCACGCGCGGGACGGCAGACCGTCTCCTCACCAGCACAGAGACGTCCGCTGCCGAAGACAGGAAGAGAGTCCGGTGGGATTTAACCCCTTCCTGTCCATCGGCTCAACCCCGCATCCACCTCCTCCCCCCCCCCAACGTTCGACACGTTTACCCACAATACAGTGCAAATACAAGAATCGTGACACTTACTATCAGCAGGGTCATCTTTTTTTGGTATTAAAATGATAATCTGAGCTCAATAAAAGACAACGAGTTTAAATACCAAATGCTGCCCAAGTTTCTCGCCTTAGAAATGCTAGAAAAAAGACATTTGTGATAGAAGAATGCAAAAAACAACAACTCGGGCATGACAGAAAAACAGCAAGAGCGTGAAATGAGTGATTAATATGCATTAGGCCTACAGTGAGAGATCATATTAACAGAAACAGCAGAGGCAGGAGTCAAAGTTTCCTCCAATCGGTTTCGGTTGTGCTGCTCTGCGGGCACGACTGACTTTTCCCTTTGAAAAAAAAAAATAAATAAATAAAAAAATAATTCGTCGTTTTAACGGCGCGGATGATGAATGATTCCTTCCGGCCATTTCTGCAGCTCTTTTTTCTCACTTCTTCTCATTCCCCAGCTCTCGTCCTCGCAGACAGAGACAAGATGGGAGTGACTGGCCTTCACTTCAATGGCCAGCGAACTGCAGCTCAGCAGCAGCAGTGCCGTAGTTCACGACGAGACCGTACCTTCACGATTACACCCCGTGTGCAAGAGCATCACATCCGCAACACAGCTTCACATTGCGACTGTAACTGTCCCTGTAGGTACCTGTGCCAGTACGCTGGTCCAGCCCGATTTCAGTCAGTAAGTTAACAAAGGAATTGGCGATTTAAGCAATTCCACGAGAGGAAGTGCTGTTACACTGTATATCGGCACAGCTGTGATTCGGCCACAGGCTCGAGGCAGTTCCATTAGCCTATAAACTATCAGGCAATTTATTTCTCTTTGCCAACGAATACAGTTGCTTCAGGATTCCATTTTTTCCCCATTGTTCTTTTTTTTCCTACAATGTATCAATTAGAATGCAAACAAAGCGGAGTGATACGTTACAGTAAAAAGTCCGTAACTGTCCTACTGTATATCAGCACCCATGGAATGCCTCTCGTCCAATCAAATCACTCGACCGGAACTAACCGTTGTATAAATGCTAATGTGGAATACAGTGTTGGTGCGTGAGTGCCTTTGCGTGTATATATACAGTGTGATATTTGTGGTTGTTCGATGCACAGTAGAGCACAGACCAGGGGTACCAGGTAGCAGGTTTCAGGGGCACACTGTCCCTCTTTCCGAAGACACACACAGGAGTTACTCCAGGGGAAAGCCTGTAAACACAGGCTCTTTATTTCGGTTGACTTTGCATTAAAAGCTCTTGTGATGTGGAACTGCCTGCCTGTAATCCAATATCACAGCAGACACTAGCTGTCTGTTGCAAACAGATCACTCTCCTGCGCAATGTTTTCTTTTTTCCCCCCTGTCAAATCTCGTGGTGGTACGAGAAAGGGGACCTGACACTGCAGAGGAAGACTCCTCCTTCTTTCTTTCTTTCTTTCATTCTCTTTATTTCTTTCTCTTTCTTTCTTTCCTTCTTTCTATAGTTCCCACATGCTGAATCTACACGGTCCCAGAGGCTTTGTTAGGGAGTGATACTGCACGAACAGCAATCTCCAGCACCTGACTCTTACAGACCCATTTAAGACAAACCATCAGTTCTTTCACAAAATACGAACTCCCACAGAAACACATGCCGAGTTAGAGCAATAAATCACGGTGAACTTTACCAGGTACAGCAGTCTGCACATGGACATATGCACACATAGATAATTTCTTTTTAAAACATCAGAAGTCTGACATAGCAGATGACCCTGCTTTATACTATATATGATATTTATTTATATATAATACCATTGGGATGATGGCAGACGGAAATGCCATTAACCAGGTGACCACTTCCATGTGATACACGCCACATGCATGCAGTAGTGATGGTGTTGGCACTTTTTAGGATTCCTTACAAAAATAAGCATGATAAAGATGGGCTTTGGGGTATATAAAAACATTAACTTCTTCACCTTTCACCCTCACAGACACACAGAATTTGGATACAGCTAACTGCTACACCTGCTCACTCGCACGGGAAAATTGCATTTTTCTGTTACTTAGTGTTGCATGGCAGGAGGTCATATATTGGCATGAGCACCACGCAAGATTCAACTGGCATTTAGACAATAAACTAATATTTTCGATATTAACGTCAAATGGGCCGGGTAATCTTGTAATCTCAGGCCATCTCGCACTTGTTAACTGTCACCAGCTTTGCAAAGTTAACCATGACAGCTTGGAGCTTTAAGCTCATCGTGATTAAGAACAACTACAACGTGCAAACAATTTCAGTTTCATTTCATAGTAGTACTGCAGATCCGGTACGCATCACTACGCAGACTAAGATGGACGCACTGAAGAAACCGTTAAAAAGGGCACTGACAGTCCGTGACAAGAGAGCTCAGATACCGTGAAAAAACAGGATGCCACGAAGAGAGCTGTCCCAACGTACGCTCTGGCACAAGCGCAGCCTTGTAACAACGCATCCAGCTGTGGGCGCAACCTGCGACGCGGTCCAACTGCACTTCACGTGGGCGACATTATTAACGCGCGCGCCGCAACACCTGCAAATGCGCTCGTGAATGAACTTGCGATTCGTTAACCGTTTTTTACTCGCGCAAGCGTGAATAGTTATGGTCTTAAGAGTGATTCTCGTCGGTTGGGGGAATCACTAGTAAGTCAGCTAGTTAAGACTTGCAGACTCTTCGCCTTGACAAAACTCTGGCTGTTTCAATTATTGTCCACCCAAAAGCCGTCAAAATTTCTGCTCCGTGGTTCTGCCACATAAACTTCGAGACCCCCGCCCTCCCTCCCACACCGGCAGCCCGGCAGTTGTTCGGGCAGTGAAATGTACAACACCGATTTTGGACACTGCAGTAACGTCAGAGGCCAGAACAATCCAACTGGTGATGTAGCCAGCTAGCCAGTTAGCACTATGTTTTCTTTAGCTGAAGACGAGATGAAATATTTCCCTTTTATGGGTACACCCGACTCTCGAATGTTGCTTCAAATTACCGGAATTGCAACTCGGAATTAAGGCCGAGTTCTTTTCCCTCTCACTTTTCGTTGGGACTGCGGTAATAGAACTAGTAGCGGCGCATGCAGGCGGACAGGCGGGCTAAATTTAATTGCACCTACCTTCTCCCCTCGCTTTTCCAACACTCCCATGTACAGTGAGCCGCGCAAGAGAAGCGGCTCCCAGCTTCTACACATTCACAGCCACGCTCCCGGATCCAAGCGAAACAAACAAGCGACCTCGCTGACAGCGAAAAGTAAGCGAGCTCTTCTCCTCCGCCAGCCACCGAATTCCGAACTCCTGTCAATGGCACGATTGGGGGCGGAGGCTCGCTGGCACAACAATTCGACGGCAGGCAGGAAACTCGAATGACGTCATCGCGTAGTCGGGATCTCAAGTTTTATTGCGAGTTTTTACCGAAAACGATTACCGTTTTTTTTGTATGAAGACTAAGCAAATGTGCCTCGGTGCATACGGGAAATGCGAGCAGAAGAGTTTTTCAATGCCATTTCATGTTTTTATGAAAATATTTGCGAGCAGCAGTTGTAGCGTATACCAACAGGTTAACTGTAAACACTGTACTGTGGGTGTAATTCAACTGATTCAGTCTTGCGTAGGTTGTGGAAGCAGCTATTTCCTAACCACAGATATTGTCATCGGACGTCCTTATAGTGATATTAACTGAAAAACTGACCTATTTAACGCTGATCTATGGGCTGTTAATCGGAAAATGAAATTTAAATTACGTCAAAATAGTAACACCGCAATCTCCGAGACCAGCTTCCACGAGGAGCTGGCACAGAGGTGACGTCATATCCCTGTCCTCTGATTTGGTCCGTGTACGCTCCATTCAAGTTCATTTGCAAAGCGCTTTGGACAGACACAAAAAAGACAGTCCTCTTTCATCCTAGTCTATCTGTTCGCCCAAACGAGGTGCTTAGTATAACAATGCAAATTATTCACTATTCATTAATATTTATTTAAACTGTGTATTTAAGCGTACGCGCCTTTCATAAACATAACATCGACATAGGCGTGTGGATGTGAGTGTATTTTCATCGAAACCGAGGGGTGACAGGATTTGGGTCCCTAACTGCACGAGCTACTGTCCCAAGGAAATATTCCAACCCCATACACACACAGATTCCCAATTCAACATCAAAAGCACAGAAACTCTGATCAGATAATGTTTTTATTTTTTTTACATTCACAGATTTATAAAGTCCCCAGTTATGATAAAATATATAAAATATAATCTTCATTAAGGCAACTGATCTCTGTATATTTAAGCAGCCCGTGAACCCCCCACAGTTTTAACAAACTGAAGCAGAAAATAATGGAAAGATTTTTATAAAGACAAAAATCGAGACATAATTACCATTCGAGCAAAGCCGGACAGAACAAACACCTTTTTTCCTAAAAAAAAAGTCATAAATACTATAAAACATTACACTAAAAATATTTTTTTTTAAAATTTTGATAGGGAATGCATGTTGAGATGTGTTGCAATGGTGGAATGTATCTATCTTTCCAAGTAAGAACATCCACTTTAATAAAAAGGGCAATTGTTAAACTTAAAAAAAAAATTTAAATTCAGATATTAAAAGAAAACAAACAGAGAAGTACATCAAATCGGTGGAGTTTCAAAATGACAAGGAATGATCTCCAATCTGAGTTCCTTAAAGCCGTGTGTGTTATTCAGATGACGTTTGACAAAGAAAAAACCAGAACACCATACTGTCAATATCAACCGATGTTCATTAATTAGCACGTGGAAACACACAGACACACAAGCTCTTCACTGGTCAATGCTTTTCTTGAGGCCTATCATAGGTCCAAGAGGCCTCACCTCTCTACGAGTGCACGCAATCATTCCAAATATTTCCCGACATTCACATTTTCCACCAATTTGTCAGCACTGGGACTCTTTGGTTTTGCCTCAAAGTAAATATTGCACAACAGTAAACACTTCACTATAAAAAGGTAAACACCGTGTTTTACACCGTCCCCCCCGGTTGTGTACGAGGAAGGACGTAAGTCACAGTGTTTATTGTGAGGCACAAGGTGGAGATTTCAGCTGCATGGTATAAGGGACTGCAAATTCAGGAGAATGGATGATGATGCACTAATTGGATCAACCTTCCAGTATTTCTTTTTGAGATGCACAAAACCTACCCACCGAAGTCCATGGCACAGATTCAATACCCCAGAGTATCTCTCAGTGACATACTATATAGGTGCATATACGTCATTATACGCACGCACACACACACACGCACACACACACACACATGCATGCATGCACACACACACGCAGACACGCGCACACGCACCCACACACTCACACACTCACACACAAGATTGCACTTTGGAATGCAGGTTTCCTCCTCCAACAATCTGCCGGTTGCCGTGGGAGATTGTTGCTGTGGGAGACTACTCCACTGTCACTGACTTGGCCAGGTTCCTGGGGCAGTCCACCTAAAAGCCAAGATGAACAGCGTGCGTGAGACAAGCCTCAAACTCCTCTCTGAGACAAAAAAAAACTAAACAAAAAAACCCAGAGTGGGGGGGGGCATTGACATCTTACAGACAGAGGGGAAGTGACAACACGTCATACAGGTATTGGGGAGGTGCCATTGTAACAGGTAGGGGGGAGGTGGCATCACACAGGTAGGGGGTGAGGTGACATCACACAGGTGGGGGGGGGGGTGACATCACACAGGTAGATGGGCACGGGACATCACACAGGTGGGGGGGTGGTGACATCACACAGGTATAGGGGGAAGTGACATCACACAGGTGGGGGGGCGGTGACATCACACAGGTAGATGGGCACGGGACATCACACAGGTGGGGGGGGCGGTGACATCACACAGGTAGATGGGCATGGGACATCACACAGGTGGGGGAGCGGTGACATCACACAGGTATGGGGGGAAGTGACATCACACAGGTGGGGGGGGCGGTGACATCACACAGGTAGATGGGCACGGGACATCACACAGGTGGGGGAGCGGTGACATCACACAGGTATGGGGGAAGTGACATCACACAGGTGGGGGGGGGGGCGGTGGCATCACACAGGTATAGGGGGGGAAGTGACATCACGCAGGTAACGCACGTCGAATCCGCGCAGCACGGCCAGGTGGAAGGACAGCAGCTGCAGGGGGACCACGCTGAGGATGCCCTGCAGGCAGTCCACCGTCTGTGGCAGCTCTATGGTCTGGTACGCGTTGCTGGCGATCTCCGGGTCGTTTTGGCAGCAGATGATGATGGGCCGGCCCTGACAGGAGAGGGAGAGCACAGGAGCGCGTCAGGCAGCTTGCCGCGGGACGCCCTGCTCTTCCCAAAGCATGCTGGGACACACAGCCTCAGCAGCAGCGGTGCAAACCTCAGGCTTCACCACGATAGGATCATTTCGACTCTTCAGGCAACAGTTCAGTATTTGGCAACATCACAAATTTTGCACCGATACGATGCAAAATGGTCCGGATCGATTTAGCTTTACACCCCCACCTCCAAAAATAATTATTGCTGTTGGGAGTGGGCAAATCATGAAAAAAAACATAAACCCACATGTCCAAAGACATTCAGATCAGACTAATTGGAGACTCTAAATTGCCCATAGGTATGAGAGTGTGAGTGAATGGTGTGTGTGTGCCCTGTGATGGATAGGCAACCTGTCCAGGGTGTATTTCTGCCTCTCACCTAATACGTGCTGGGATAGGTCCCAGCCCCCCAGCCCCCCAGCCCCCTACCCCCCAGCATCCTACCCACCTACTCCCCTACCCCCCTACCCCCCTACCCCCCAGCCCCCTAGCCCCTTAGCCCCCTACCCCCCAGAATCCTACCCCCCAGCCCCCTTACCGCCTACCCCCCACCCCCGTGATCCTGACCAGGATTAAGCAGGCTGGATGACGGGCGGACAGACGGACGGACGGACGGAGGCGAGCCTCACCTGTCTGGCGGTCACCTGCTGCAGAGCGTTGTGGCACTTGGTGTAGCAGGCGTCCCGCATGATGACCATGATGACGGGCATCTGCTTGTCCACCAGCGCCAGGGGGCCGTGCTTCAGCTCGCCCGCCAAGATGCCCTCCGAGTGCATGTAGGTGATCTCCTTTATTTTCTGTTAGGAGCGACCAATCAACAATTGCTGTCATGCAGGTTTTCTCTCCAACTCTAACAGAGCCATTCAACAGCTAGAGACCTCGTTGAGCTGCTAATTAGTAGAATCAGGTGTGCCAAATTAGGCTAAAGCAGGATTTTGTTTACACCTAGGTCACCTAGGCTAAATGCGCCAACTGGTTGTACACACCAACACTGGTCCGCTCGTAGATTAGATCCCAGTAAAACGTTTCGTGTAGGGACACAAGAACTTCAGTCTTTGGCTGTCATTTACCCACTTAACGAGAAATGCAGTTAAAATGTCAAGTGGCGTACATATGAGGGCTAATTACGTAATTAAGGCCAGAAACTTTCAAAGATAACCAGAAACAGATAACGGCCCCTGCTGCCTAAAACAGGCAGGTGGGGGAAACATTTTAGAGGTGAAAATAGAAAAAAAAAAAATAGTCAAGCGTGCACCCAGCACACAATTGAGCCTGCTGGTCCAGAGCTCTCAGGGTTCTGATATCACCCTGAGTCCCGCTCGTCTGCTCTGTGCATTAATCTCCGTGCGTGTAAAAATGCCTCCCCATCGCGGTGTGAAATGTAGCGTGTAATCATTTCTACCTGGGCCTCGACCTCGTCCCACTTAACTGAGCAAACTGTAACTCAGCGAAGCTCCTGTGCTACGCTGTCACGCTTTATTTATGCTTTTAAAACTAAAGTATAAACAAATAAATGCCAACCAAGGCCTCCTTTAATGTCTTCTTTCGATGAACAGAGGAGATTGTCTTATCAACTCTACGACATCCACACACAGCTAGACAGTTGGCACAGCGGACCCAGTAAAAATAAGAAAATTACACAGAAAGGTGTCGGCATGTGATACTCACCAGCGCCCCCTCCAGGCAAGTGGCGTAATTGAAACCGCGCCCCATCACTAACAGTGACCTCTGCTGGTAGAGCTCGTCCGCGATGCTCCTGATCTTCTCATCCAGGGCCAGAACCTGCTTCAGGAGCTCTGTGAACCAGGACACACTCCATGTTAATGTGTCATAAGAGGACACACACTCCATGTTAATGCGTCATAAGAGGACACACACTCCATGTTAATGCGTCATAAGAGGACACACACTCCATGTTAATGTGTCATAAGAGGACACACACTCCATGTTAATGTGTCATAAGAGGACACACACTCCATGTTAATGTGTCTTAAGAGGACACACACTGTGTAAGTGTGTCATAAGAGGACACACACTGTACAAGTGTGTCATAAGAGGACACACACTGTGTAAGTGTGTCATAAGAGGACACACACTGTGTTAATGTGTCATAAGAGAACACACTCTGTGTTAATGTGTCATAAGAGGACACACACTGTACAAGTGTGTCATAAGAGGACACACACTGTGTAAGTGTGTCATAAGAGGACACACACTGTGTTAATGTGTCTTAAGAGGACACACTCGGTGTAAATGAGTCATAAGAGGACACACACTGTGTTAATGTGTCATAAGAGGACACACACTGTACAAGTGTGTCATAAGAGGACACACACTGTACAAGTGTGTCATAAGAGGACACACACTGTACAAGTGTGTCATAAGAGGACACACACTGTGTAAGTGTGTCATAAGAGGACACACACTGTGTAAATGTGTCATAAGAGGACACACACTGTGTAAGTGTGTCATAAGAGGACACACAGTGTAAATGTGTCATAAGAGGACACACATGTTGTTGATGTGTCATAAGAGGACACACACTTGGTGTTAATGTGCCAAAACAAGACACACATGGTGTGAATTTGCCGTACAAAGACCAGCACTAGACATGTTCCTCTAGCTGGCAAGTTCATCCTCTAGATCTGCTTAGTCACTGCAGTCTGAAAAAAATGCAATTCAATGCCTGGAGGGGAATGAAAATCTCATTTCCATCCAATACACAATAAGACTGACAATAAGCAAGCAGATGGAAAACTGCACCCATCCATGTGCATTTATTCAGGCTGTATCTTTTTACGGTTGATTTTAAATCCGCAATGATGGTTTCAATAAACCTTTTTTTTTTTTTTGGAAGGATAAAAATTTATGAAAGGCAAAGAACATGGCTTAAGGTAGATTTTATTTTTATTTTCTATTTTATTGAGTGTCTGAAATTAGAAAATTTCTGGAACAGCAGAGGATCATGGGAAATGTTCCAGGTTCCAGGTTCAGGTTTAATGGCTGGGACCTTCCATTCTGCACCTGAGCAAAGCACCAGGCCTTCAGCAGCTGTGCAAACAGACACTGAGCAAAAGTATTTATAAGGGAGGGTGGCCTCATGTTGGCTCAGTGCGTGTGGGGGGGGGGGGGTTCAGTGGTGTTACCGCTATGGCTCAGTGTGGGGGGGGGGGGTTTAGTGGTGTTAATGATATGGCTCAGTGTGGGGGGGGGTTAGCAGTGTTTGTTAGCGCTATGGTTCAAGGGGTTAGCGATGTTAGCGATACGGCTCAGTGTTGTGTGTTAGCTGTGTTAGCGATATGGCTCAGTGTTGTGTGTTAGCTGTGTTAGCGATATGGCTCAGTGTTGTGAGTTAGTGGTGATAGCGATATGGCTCAGTGTTGTTTGTTAGCGGTGTTAGCAATAAGGCTCAGTGTGGGGTTTAGCGATGTTAGCGATAAGGCTCAGTGTGGGGTTTAGCGATGTTAGCGATAAGGCTCGGTGTGGGGTTTAGCGATGTTAGCAATTTGCTCAGTGTTGTGTGTTAGCGGTGTTAGCGCTATGGCTCTCAGAGCTGCAGGTAGAGGAGCGGAGGCCTCACCTGGCAGCACCTTGAGGCCGTCGATAATTTCCAACCTCCTCTTCTGCAGGGACAGCCTGTCCTCACTCATCATCAGGGCAAACATGACCAGAGACACAAACTGGCTGGTGTATGCCTGGAACACACACACACACACACACACACACAGTTCAGCATTAATCAGGGATCAGTGATGAATGAGGTAAGGCATATTTTATTACAGTATGTGTAATTTTTTATTGCTGGGCCATGCCATGCTGTGCTAGGCCGTGCCAGGCCATGATGTGCCATGCTGTGCTACGCCATGCCATGCTGTGCTAGGCTGTGCCATGCCATACCAGGCCATGTTGTGCGATGCTGTCCCATACCATGCCGTGCCACGCTGTGCCATGCCATGCCAGGCTGTGCCAGGCCAGGCTGTGCCAGCAGGTCCATACCATGCCGTGCCATGCTGTGCCATGCCGTGCCAGGCCAGGCTGTGCCAGCAGGTCCATACCTTAGTGCTGGCCACGCCGATCTCGGGCCCGGCGTTGATGTGGATGCCGCAGGCGGTCTCGCGACAGATGGAGCTGCCCACGGTGTTGGTCACGCCCACCGTCAGGGCACCGTGGTCCTTACAGTAGCGCAGTGCCATGAGGGTGTCCGCCGTCTCTCCTGGGGCGGGACGGGGGGGGGGCGTTAACCGCCATTAATGAACTTTAATTATTGCGCAATAATGGTCTGATTAGGATGCAGTAACCAGGCAGGTGGGCGTGGCCTATGTGTGTCCCTCACTGTTCTCCGGTACCTGATTGGCTGATGAAAAAGCAGACGTCGTCCCTGAAGACGGGCGTGTTGCGGTCCAGGAAGTCGCTGGCCAGCTCCACCATCACGGGCAGCTCCGTCAGCTCCTCCAAGATCTGCCGCGTCTGAGGGGAGCACGGAAGCCTTCCTCATTACCATCGTCATCATCGGCACGACGCGGACTCTCAGCTGCTTGCAGTGCCCTTTCGCCAGCACGCTGCCCCCTGCTGCCCACTCACCGCCACTCCAGCGTGGAAGCTCGTCCCGCAGCCAATGATGATCAGACGCCGGCAGCGTTTTATCTCCTTCAGGTGATCCTTCAGCCCCCCCAGGATGACTGCATAGAGAGAGAGAGAGGGGGAGGGACAGAGAGAGAGAGAGAGAGAGGGAGAGAGAGAGAGAGGGGGAGGGACAGAGAGAGAGAGAGAGAGAGAGGGAGGGACAGAGAGAGAGAGAGAGAGAGAGAGAGAGAGAGAGAGAGAGAGAGAGGGAGGGACAGAGATAGAGAGAGAAGGAGAGAGGGAGGGACAGAGAGAGAGAGAGAGAGGGAGGGACAGAGAGAGAGAGAGAGAGAGACAGAAAGAGAGAGAGAGAGAGAGGGACAGAGAGAGAGAGAAAGAGACAGAAAGAGAGAGAGAGGGAGAGAGAGGGAGGGAGGGACAGAGAGAGAGAGAAGGAGAGAGGGAGGGACAGAGAGAGAGAGAGAAAGGGAGGGAGGGACAGAGAGAGAGAGAGGGAGGGACAGAGAGAGAGAGTGAGTAGAGAGGCTTGAGGGCTCGCAGTTGGCTTTCCAATTGATCCCAAAGGTGTTGGATGGGGTTGAGGTCAGGACTCTGTACAGGCCAGGCAAGTGTTTCAACACCGTTCTCAACAAAACCATTTCCACATGTGCCTCGCTGTGTGCCCGGGGGCATTGTCATGCTGAAACAGGAGAGGGCCTTCCCCAAACTGTAGGGGAAGCACAGAATCATCTAGAATGTGATTGTTTGCTGGATCATTAATATTTGCCTCTACCAGAACTAAGGGGCCTAGCCCTAACCATGAAAAACAGCCACAGACCAAGGGGTTTCCCGATACTTTTGGTCATACAGTGCATGTCCCCATAGGAACACAGGCAGTAAAAACAGGTTTAGATTTTATGAGCTGCTGGAAGCTCATTTAGACCCCGCCTGCATCATCGCTGCCCTTTATTTCCAACGCTGTGATTGGAGGAGAAAGTGGAGGAGCGGGTTCGCTGCCCTGTGGCTCCTCCCACACCTGAACTGGCCTGCTGTTCATCCTGAGCTCCTGGAAAAACTGTTCTTAATTGTGATCGCCCACACTTTTGTTGTCTGACAGGTCCTTTGTTTGACTTGCAGGCTGGGGAACCTGCTCGTTTGCTTTATCAGCACTGAGGGGTGGATGACGGGGGGGGGGGGAAGTGGAACCAGGATGTGACTTCAGGGCGGACAAAGATGGATGACGAATTATAACAAGATACACAAGTTGTAAAGGAAGTCGAGGGAGAACAGTGGTCGCAGATTGTCATCAAACTGTAGGCAGGGACATTAACTCACATCCTGTGAGACTGCACAGTCTTAATATAGAAATATTTACACAAATATGAACCGCTGCATTAAGTTATTGTGTTAACTACAGTATACTTATAAGACAGTACATGTTTTGTGGATGCTGCAGGAGGCTGATTCGGACAAGGCCCAGGATACTACTTGTTGTGCACAATGTTGCATTTGTAGTATCTTGTTAACCCCTCAGTGATCTTTGGGGAGGCGGTACCTGTGTTGGCGTCAAAGCAGATCCTCCCCCTCATGGTGTTGAAGACGGACTCGGGCTGCTCGAAGATCTCCTTCTGCATGAAGGCCTGGAAGTTTCCTGCAAAGAGAAGATGAAGGCACACTCATTCACAAGCACGGCAGCCTGCTAACGCTAGGAGGTCAGCAATGCAGTACAATGGGTCAGGAACTGGCCTTGGAACCAAAAGGTTGCACATTTGATTCTCAGGAAGGACACCAGGTACTCAAGGTACTGGAACAAGATACTTAACCTCCATTTCTTCAGTATATATCCAGCTGTATAAACATACGCTATGTAAAAAAAATGTGAACAGCTGTGCAAGTCGCTCTGAATAAGAGTATCTGCTATAATAATAATTACTGATAAATATATAAAATGCATGTGCTACAGTATCACAACTGTTGTGATATAGCATATGTGTTGTGATACAGCATATCTGTTGTGATATAGCATATAACTGCTATTCTATAGCATATATGTGTCGTGATATAGCATATAACTGGCATGTATATAACTATTCGCCAGGACAAATAAAGACTCAATGGGTGGTGCTGGGGCAGATGGGGGGGGGGGGGGGAGGAAGTGAGTGGGTGGGTGGGCGTTACCCCCCAGCTGACAGGCAGAACCGCCAGATCGAGGGCGTTGAAGGAAGCCTGCCAACAGCCCCCGCCTTGAAAAACAGAGCCCCGCCCACCTCGTCCATCCAAGTGCTTAGATCACACGCTGCTGGCCTTCAACCCAAGTTCAAGCTGTTCCACTTCTGCTCAGCCTGATCATATCTGACACAACACTGTCTGGGACGACTCATTACAAAAACAATTGGTGTGCATGCATTATTATGAACTATTATAAACTGTGAATTCACCAGTTCTGTTTTTACAACTCGGTGACCTGCCCAAGATCTTTTTGTTACATTTTTTAAACCCCTTTTTAATTTCAGGCACCGAGCAAACACTCTAATCCAGAGCAGCTTACACACTTCATATTCATTTACATGCAATCCATTTTTAAGACTGAATACTTTACTGAAGCAATCCAGCACCTTGCTTACAGGCACAACTGCAGTGCCACATTTAAGAATCAAACCTGCAACCTCCACATCACACACCCAGTTCTCCAACCCCTGCACTACACTCATCCAGTAGCCGTTTGCTCTACGCCAGGCCCGCAGTGGCCTGGGCTTGGCCGCCGGTGGTCTTGATGGTGTTGTCGCCGGGGGCGACGCCCCTTGACCTCTGACCTTTCATGATCTGCTGCAGCTCCATCTGCAGGGTCTGGATGGCGCGCACAGGCTCCTCCCCCGCCACGCGGCTGACGCGGTGCAGCGACAGCTTGCCCTCCCTCAGCGCCGCGATGTCGTCGTCCTCCATGTAGATCACCTTGTTGGTGTGCTCGATGATGGCGCTGCGGCACAGGAAGGGGCGGGGCCAGAAAGGGTCAAGGGTCACATCAGTCATAGACAGCCGAACACTCTCGAGCGCGTTCCCGTGAGCACGGAACAGAACACGGATCGGTCCAGCGGACTCCAGCCATCCAGCTCAAATGTGTGCACCTGCGGCCAAACCTGGCCAATAAATATCTGAATTCAAATTTCATTTGTGTAGTTATAATTCTTTATTTTTATTTTTAAAATGTGATGTTTTCATTTGATTTATTTTCACTGGGGACACACCCAAGGTCTCGCTGACATTTCGGCAGTTCACAAGCACCTCCTGCAATCACGCAAAGCTGTTGGGTTTCCTGTAGTACAGTTGCTAGAACCAAAATAAGTCCTTGAGTTTCAAACCCCAAACAGCGATTATCTGCCCTTTGTAAAGTAACGATAGCGTATTAGGAAACAGCAATGCGGTCTGAAACGAACCGAGTTCACCGTCCAACGATGTCCAACGTGTCGAGTGTCCCTCAGACACTGGCTTTCAGCTTCAGAACAGACTCTTTCAGCAGACCTTGTTTCCGCATTCCAGACACTCGACATAGACGTAAATACCAAAGGGACTGATTACGCTTCTAAGCAAATCCTCATTGAAGATAAAAGAAGCATATTAATACACTACATGGCCAAAAGTATGTTGACATCTGACATTCAACATCTCATCCAAAATAATGGCCATTAATCTGGAGTTGGTCTACCCTTTGCTGCTATAACAACCTCCACTCTTCTGGGAAGGTTTTATACTAGATGTAGGAGCACTGCTGCAGGGATTTGCTTCCATTCAGCCAAAAGAGCATTAATGAGGTCAGGCACTGATTGGGCGATTAGGCCTGGCTCGCAGTTGGCTGTCCAATTGATCCCAAAGGTGTTGGGTGGGATTGAGGTCAGGGCTCTGTGCAGGCCAGTCAAGTTCTTCAACACTGGCAAAACCATTTCTATATAGCCCTCGCTGTGTGCCCAGGGGCATATGCTGAAACAGGAAAGGGCCTTCTCCAAACTGTTGGGGAAGCACAGAATTGTCTATAATGTGATTATTTACTGTAGCATTAAGATTTGCCTTCACTGGAACTAAGGGGCCTAGCCCTAACCATGCAAGACAGCTCCAGACCGAGGGGTGTCCAGATACTTTTGGTCATACAGTGTATTTTATCATTCCTTTAACAAACTTTAAAGTGCAGTATATGATTTTGACCAGCAGAGGGCTCTGTGGGGACCACAACAGTATTAGGTTCTTATTTCTTAATGCAGTATAAAATACTGCTTTATTCTGTTTTTCGGTCTTTCCATGAGATTTTTCCACTTTTTTCATGTTATTCAACAACATTTGCTTGTGATTTATGGCTTTGTAGCTCAAAGGTTGCGGGTTCGATTCCCAGCTGAGGTTTCTGCTTTTGCACCCTTAAGGAAATGCTTAATCTGGATTTAGACCCAGCTGTGTGAGGGGACTGTGTGTGCAGAGTAAAAGCGTTGTGAGTGACTCCGGATAAGAGCGTCGGCTGGACGCTGAAATGACAGGTGAAGGTGTGGCTGACCCCGCCCCCCTCCGGAAGCTCACCTGGCGTCGGAGGCGAAGTAGTACTCCACGGCCTTCCCATCCCCCACCGAGTGCAGGGCCATAGCGCTGTCCTTCCGATTCTGCCTGTTCCTCACCTGCACGCCGTCCGAATGGTGGCCTGCGGGGGGGGGGGGGGGGCACGCACCTGTCAGTCACAACGCGGGGCCACGCCCACAAAGGGGAGGGCCTTCCTGCTCCAAACGCGAGAGCCCACCAAGCAGCCTCATCACCACGGCGAGGTTATTACCTATGACTGACACCTCTTGTCAACGTGACGACCAGCACACCTTTGCACCACTGTCATTAACAGAGAACGGGGCAGGACTTCGGCTGATTAAGTGATTTAACAGGAGCAGATCAAGCTCTTGGACAGGCTGTAATCACTGGGAGCAGCGGCTCATTTTATGGTGCTATTACCCACGTTTAGGTCATTGTGTTTGGACAGTTTGTCTCAGTGCACTTTGGTCTGCGATTGCGAATGAGGGTAGACTCAACAGTGGCGGTTTGTCTGGACTGCAAGGCCAGCCCTGCCCCCATACCCCCTACCCCCTTCCTCCTTCTCCAACACCCCCCCCCCCCCCCCCTATTACCCCCCCTTAAGCCTTGGACTTTAAACCACCTCTCTATCTGTCAGATGAACTGCTCCCAAGGAACGGACAATAAATCTTAACCACACAGATAATGTGTCAGCGATCCAGTTTAGACATCTCCAGCATGCTCCCCCAGAAGGGGCGGGCTTGGTGCAGGAAGCCCACCAATGTCTCACTCCTATTCTTCGACTGACAGGGCCTATAACCAATCAGATGAAGCCTTCACAAGGCGGTGGAGATCTCCACGGAAAGCTGTGAAATGTTGAGTGTCAGGTGGTAAACTGAGGGGTGTTGCGTAGACAGGCTGAACGCAGATGCTCCCCAAAAACAGGCCAAGAGAAGTTCAAAGACTGAAATTAATCTGGCGGATGGCTCAGTCAGACAGAAGTTTCCCAACTTAACAAAGAATATTTCCTGTTCCAACGAGATATGTTATCATTCCACATTATTAAATAATAATAAAAAAACTGATCTTGATCGATTACTTCAAATAAGAGAAAACTATTTCGAGATAACGTGATGCGAACAAAGGCCTTGTTAATTCATTAATCTTCGTAAGTGCTTTCAGGTAACAAAGCCTAGTTTTATAGCGGAAATGTTCCGGAACAGCGTGCGTGCCGAGCTTTGCAGAATTCGGTGGTCCTGTGAGGTGGCACAAACCTGTACCGTTTAGTACCCTCTAATCTGGCCGTTAAGGTTCGTAATGCTGAGCAGTACGGACGGCACAGAGGTGGAGGATGAAGAGGTGGGGGAGAAGCAGGGTGGGGTTAGGATTCGAAAAGCCCACCTGCCACGCCCTGACTGTCAGTGGTGGGTGTGGCCTTGGGGGTGGAGTCAAGCATGATAGAGTAGCAGGGAGCTACAGGAAAGGAACACAAACAGGGGAATGGTTAGTTGACCATACATAGTCAATGCTTTAGACAATGCAATATCCATCAGTACCCCCTTTCACACACTGAACCAAGCAGCCAAAACCGGGCTGCGTTTTTGAAGCTCACTTCCTGGTCCTGTTACGAGACGCTGCTCACTAGCGCCAGTGCGGCTGGCTCCGGTATGGGTGCTTCAGCCACCCGTTTTAACGGAAGCCAATGGAAACAATACGACAAAAACCTGGCTGCGATTCTCGCCGGCGAAAATTCCTGATAGTTCCTGAGGTTTTCGGTTCTATTACACATTTACACAAACACCATTTCCCTCAAACGTGAAAGTTTCAGAACGTTGTTTCTGCGTGAGGGCAGCTGTAAGACTTGGAGCAGCGATTCAGGAAATTTGGGCCAGTAAAACTGAGGACAAGGTGGAGGGTCGGTCCGCTAAACTGTGCTTTTGTGTCAGTCCAAAGCTGAGCTGTGTGGAACCCGGGGTTATACCTGCGTCATGTGAGGGGTATTAGACGCACAGGTAGGGCGCCAGCCATCGTTACATGTGTGACAGGACATGACTGTTTGTGCATGCAGCTCAAACAATACATGAGAAATGACTGCATGCACGTCACAAAACATGCAACAGGACATGACCATGCATGCATATTGTTAAAACGTAACAGGACATGCTTTTTCATGCATATAATTTAAACATGCAACAGGACATGACCATGCATGCATATTGTTAAAACGTAACAGGACATGCTTTTTCATGCATATAAGTGTGTTACAGAACATGACTGTTCATGCATATAAGCGTGTAACATAACATGACTGTTCATTTATGCATTCGTTTATGCTTATTGTTTAAACGCGGGACAGTGAGGAGTGTGAGGAGGAATTGAGACGAAGGTGGGGCTCACCGCTGTTGTACTGGATGGGGATCTGCTCTGTGGACAACTCAAACTCGCTCCGTACCCCGATGAGAAGAGGGCTGCCCCTCCTGAAAGAGAGGTGGAGAAAGAGAGAGACAGACAGAGTAAGAAAGAGAAAGACAGAGAGAGAGGTAACCTAAATTCTCTAATTACAATAATTTCGAAAAACTCCCCTACATACTCGGAGAGAACAAAGAATGCGTGGCATTGGCTGCAAAATGAGGGACAACCAGTGAGGCACCATCTGCGTTATCTGTATTGTAGTATTTATTTTTATTATTGTCCTTATTAGTGTTTGTCATTTAACTTGTAGATTGTCTGTAGGTTATGGCTTTGGTTATTTATTTGTTTATTAATTTATTGTATTAATCGTGTCATATTTGTCATTGTTAATTGTGAATTGCTTTGGCAATATTGTTATGTACAGTCATGCCAATAAAGCATTATTGAATTGAATTGAATTGAGAGAGATAAAGATAAGATAAGGTTTAAATATACGCTTTATCAACTTATTCCTACGATTGGCTATATTGTACAGGATCACTGCTATTTGTCAGGTATATATAATCATATGTATGGCACAATATTCCGTATTTACTTGTGTAAATATGCTGTCTGTAATTTTTTAAATCACCTTTACTATGTTCAGTGCAGCTGTACAGGTAAGTGCCTGAATACAGCAGCAGCTGCTCTGGGCTGTAAAACAGGTCCTAACCCTGCTACTGACTGCACAATGGGGACCGAGAACAACAGGTATTTAATTACCGATTCCTGTAACAGCAAACAGCTCACTCAGAGAATACACGTGAGGGAGGGAGGGAGGGAGGGAGGAAGAGGGAAGGAGGGAGGGAGGGAGAGAGAGAGAGAGGGAGGGAGGGAGGGAGAGGGAAGGAGGGAGGGAGGGAGAGAGAGAGAGGGAGGGAGGGAGGGAGGGGAGAGAGAGAGGGAGGGAGCGAGAGGGAGGGAGGGAGAAAGGGAGGGAGAGAGGAGAGCGAGAGAGAGAGAAACTGAGCGACAGACTGAAGAGAGACAGAGAAAAAGAGACAGAGAGAAAGAGCAATAGCGAGTCTACCCAGTGCTTTAACCCTAACCATTCCTCAGTGGGGAGAGAGAGAGAGCTACAGAGAGAAGCAGAGGTGTGCTGGGTCAGTATCTGCTGAGGTCTGCGCAGCTGGAGTTGGGCAGACAGCCCCTGAGCCAACGGGACACGGGGGGGTCATTTCAGGAGCGCTCGGGGTTGGGGGGTCAAATCGTCAGGGCGACGCTGCCGAGCCGACCCCCAGCAAGGCTCTCCAGCGCTCCTGGCACCGCCGGGGAAGGTCCAGCGGCCCGGGACAGGGAACGGGGAGCACGCGTCCGCCAGACTATCAGAGCCAATCAGCACGCAAGCCGCTGCTCTGTTTACTAAATACTAGACTTTTATTCTGACGCGAGCTGTACTTTCACTTAATTACTTCCAGTGAGGGGGGGGGGGAGGGAAGGGAGAGGGAGAGCGAAAGAGAGATGGAAAGACAGTGGGATAGAGATAGAGAGAGGGAGAGAGGGAGGGAGAAGAGTGAGAGAGAGAAAGGGGGAGAGGGAGAGAGGGGGAAGAGGGAGGGAGAGACAGAGAGAGAGAGATGGGGAGGGGGAGAGGCAGAGGGAGAGAGAGAGAGAGAGAGAGAGATGGGGAGGGGGAGAGGTAGAGAGAGAGAGAGAGAGAGAGAGAGAGATGGGGAGGGGGAGAGGCAGAGAGAGAGAAAGAGAGAGAGAGAGATGCTGTACCGACCTGGCGGCCACTGCTTCGCCCGGGAAGCGCATGCTTTTGAAGACCAGGGCGAAGGCTCCCTCCTGAGGAAGACAGGGAGACATTTTAATTTTAATAAAAGAGTCCGAGAAAGAAAGAGACGCGAACGTGCGTAACATCGCACCCCTCACCGAGTGACCCCCATTTACAGTAACACGCCCCTCCCCCTTCCCAAAAACGAAGGGAGGGGGGGAGGGACCGCAGGACAGGGGTGGGGAGAGGGGGAATAAGACTGCTATTGTAAAGGCTCCACTCTGACCACCCCCCCCCCCAAACTGACAGAGTTCTCACCCGGGATGACGGGGGGAGAGGGAAGGGGGGGGGGGCGGGATTTTAACCAGCTGGATCTGTTTTCCATTAGCCTGTGTACTTCCTCCTGGCTGTCCTCCTCCACTGAAGCTCCGGTCAGAAGATTCTGCTTTCCGCTTAAAAAACACTTTTTAACGTGCGCGTTTGACGGCGGTGCGATCAACCTATTCCCAAAAATAGAAGGGGGGGGGCGGGGGGAGGGGGGGTAGGGAGGCTAAATCGGTTTTCTAAAATACATTTTAAAAAATCGAGCGGACGATTTTTACTGGCGATTGAGATCGCTCAGCCCCTCAGCTTTGGCCAGATGCGGAGGAGGACGTCGGGCTGGTCGCCACGGCAACCGTTTTTCCAGAATCACGCCACGGCAACGGCGTTCGGAGGGGCGGAAACACGCGTCATGGGGGGGGGGGGTCGCCAAAAAACGCCGTACGCCACACACTGCGGAGGAGTCGTTTCCTGGCCAGGATACGTCACTCCGTAAACACAGCCCATTACCTCACACGCTTCCCAAGCACCTCCCAGCCAATCAGAAACAAAGGGCGCAGGATTAGAAAAAAATAACAAATTAACTAAATCAACACAAAAAAACGGCTTTGATTCTCTACAGGAAATCCAGCCAACGTGCAGTCAGATTTAAAAGGTTTAACGCCGCAGACCACATTAAGATCTTCAGACCGAGCGTTCTCAGGTTCTACCTGACTCTTATCATCTTGGATTACTCCTCAGTCAAATTACTTCCAAGCAGGAAGCACAAACTCTCCCACAATACCCACAGTCCCCTGCAACCGCTCATTCCAATACCCATAATCCTCTGCAAGAGCTCCATCCAATACCCACAATCCTCTGCAACAGCCCTTCCAATTCCCATAAACCTCTGCAACAGCCCTTCCAGTTCCCATAATCCTCTGCAACCACTCCTTCCATGCAACATACATTCAGCAAAATAAGAGTGGGAACTGTGCAGCAAAACTAGTCGCTCTACTGGCACAACCTGCACTATATATATATATATATATATATATATATATATATATATATATATATATATATATATATATATATATATATATATATGTATATAATATTTGTGAAAATATGCACATGACTTTAACTCAGCTTGTTGGTTGAACCATAATCCTAACAAAGTCTCAGGACACATGTGGCCAATCACGGCTGACAGCCTGTCAGAGCTGGCCCTGCCCGTTTCTACGTGTTGCTGAACGCAGAGTCCACGACTACATTTCCCAGAAGCCAGTGCAACTCACCAGCTGCTGAATGACGCGCTCCACCAGCGTTGCGAAGGACACATGATCGCTCTCCCGGTTGTCGTACAGGTACTTGATGAGCTTTGGAATGACTTCCGTGTCTGTCTCCGACTCAAACTCGTACCCTTTGGAGCTCTGCGGGATGGGGGGGGGGAGGAGAGAGAGGGAAGAGTCCTTCATTATCGAAAACACACAGTCATAAATACCTTGCCCCACGGCGCTCTACAGGCCATTTAGGTCCTTCCTCCAAAGAATTAAACCTGTGAAGAAAAACCTGTTTGGTGGGGAGGACCAGGCATTTATGAGCACACAATGTCGAGAGCAGGCCGTTCGGAGAAACCAGGTTCACCAATAAACGAGGCGACCCCCAGCGCTGCGTCAAGCGTGGGCTTGACAACCCCGAAAGGTCTCAGCCTTCGGGAAAAGCATCACCGAAACGGGACCAGTTTCAGCGCAAATATTCCACACGGGCTGCCGACGAGAAATTTGGGTCAGCGCGCGAACATCCACGTAAGATCGGCTTCCAGCAGGCTGAGAAACACGGACATTCCATCCGCCGGTCGGGCAGTGGAACTGAATAGCGTGCGAACGTATCGAATGTCAAACCCTCCCAGACAATCATCCTGCCCCGACACACCCATCTGGTAAAAAGGCCAAATGTTCTTTGCGTTTTGGGGTGATAAACATTTCTCGTGGATTCATTTTCAAGCAAACTTTTTTGAAGCAAAAAATAATATTTTTATTTCCTTGAACCCCCCCCCCCCCACGCCCCTCGGCCCCCCCAGAAAGATTCTATGATGTGCCGATCAGGTATGCATTGCACCCCCTTTTAAACCGTGGAACGGAGTCGGAATTTATACTTCCGTGAGCACAATACCTCAGACGGGACGCACCGGCTTTACCTGTTCTGCTGATAATATTGCCTGGTGAACACTCTGCTCCTCACGCGTAACAGGCCATAGGGCCTCTTTTCGAGGCCAGGAATTAGCGAGGAATGAGAGCTTTTCCCCGCAGCATCACAAACAGAAGCCCTGCTTTCTGTGGACGGGTGAACGCCATGGCACAGATCAATCGCTGGAATTCTGAACTGTCGCTCTCTCTGTTTACACGTGGTTTTAGTGTTAGTGGGGATTAGGGCCGGTTCTCTTTGAAATGAGGCTGGACGCACGTGATAATCATTGTTTGTTTTTTTTTGCGCGTACATTAGTTTCTGAGTAATACTCACCAGATACTTCTTCAGCTCCTTGTAGTTGGTGATGATTCCATTGTGGATGACAACAAATTCTACAGGAAAAAAAAAAGAAGGAAAGACAAAAAAAAAAAGAGAGAAAGAAATTTCAAACGTTATCTTGTCGTGTGACGTGAGCAGAACCGTCCGGTCTGGCGACATTCCTGTTTGGTAGCGTTTCGTTTGAAAGCACATGGGGGCTGGGACAGGCGTCAAACGGAGTCGCGCCCACCGCAAGGCTTGGCAGGTCCGAGCCGTGAAAGGGCTTGTTTAAATTTCTGAAATTGATGAAATACCGCGCCTGGCTAAGGCATCTTGTACCTTAGACCCTGTCGTGATTTCAATTAACCACCCCCCCCATCCTTCATCGCACCTGAGCGTACGCTTTAGCTGAGTGCTAGCTCGGGCTGCAGCTCACATTCCAGCACAGCCCCACACAGAAAGCCCGCAGCCTTGTAGTTCCCGCTAGAGAACACTCATCTTCCCACACAACCAAAATGGTGCTGGCTATTCAGAGCTAACCAAAACGGTGCTGGCTATTCAGAGCTAACCAAAACGGTGCTGGCTATTCAGAGCTAACCAAAACGGTGCTGGCTATTCAGAGCTAACCAAAACGGTGCTGGCTATTCAGAGCTAACCAAAACAGTGCTGGCTATTCAGAGCTAACCAAACTGTGCTAGCTATTCAGAGCTAGCCAAAACAGTGCTGGCTATTCAGAGCTAACCAAACTGTGCTAGCTATTCAGAGCTAACCAAAACGTTGCTGGCTATTCAGAGCTAACCAAAACGGTGCTGGCTATTCAGAGCTAACCAAAACGGTGCTGGCTATTCAGAGCTAACCAAAACGGTGCTGGCTATTCTGAGCTAACCAAAACGGCGCTGGCTATTCAGAGCTAACCAAAACGGTGCTGGCTATTCAGAGCTAACCAAAAGGGTGCTGGCTATTCAGAGCTAACCAAAACGGTGCTGGCTATTCAGAGCTAACCAAAAGGGTGCTGGCTATTCAGAGCTAACCAAAAGGGTGCTGGCTATTCAGAGCTAACCAAAAGGGTGCTGGCTATTCAGAGCTAACCAAAACGGTGCTGGCTATTCAGAGCTAACCAAAAGGGTGCTGGCTATTCAGAGCTAACCAAACTGTGCTAGCTATTCAGAGCTAATCAAAACGGTGCTGGCTATTCAGAGCTAACCAAAAGGGTGCTGGCTATTCAGAGCTAACCAAAATGGTGCTGGCTATTCAGAGCTAACCAAAACGGCGCTGGCTATTCAGAGCTAACCAAAACAGTGCTGGCTATTCAGAGCTAACCAAAACAGTGCTGGCTATTCAGAGCTAACCAAAACAGTGCTGGCTATTCAGAGCTAACCAAAACAGTGCTGGCTATTCAGAGCTAACCAAAACAGCACTGGCTATTCAGAGCTAACCAAAACAGTGCTGGCTATTCAGAGCTATTTTTTGTTGCACATGAGCGTGTCATGAGACAGATTTTTTTTCTCCCCAAATCCGGCTGTGCCAGCGGTCACGCCGTGCGAATTCTCCGATCCTCACGGCGACTGGATGGGACAAACGGTGAGCGGAACAAATGTGAAGGATCATCCGGATTAATCTGCACATCGTCTTAATGAGAGAGCTTGAGAAAGTCCGTCTCTCCTGCCACCAGGTATCAATCATCGTGCCCAAAGACCTGGCATGAGCAGGCAGGTTTAAAAGATGTGAATGGCGTAAATGAAAAGCCTACACTGAAGGACACATTCTCAGATGAGAACAAAAAAACACAAAATCTGGCGGAAAATATCCCTTACATTGTAAATGACCCTGAACGAGAGTGTCTACTACAAGTAATGTAATGTATTGTGACATAATGTAATGGGATGAAATGTAATTAATGTAATGTAATGCAATATGATGTAATGTAATGGGATGTAATGTAATTAAAGTAATGTAATGCAATGCAATGTAATGTAATATAACGCAAGGTGATGTAATGTGATGTAATGTAAATTTATATAATGTAATGTAATGTAACGCGATGTGATGTAATGTGATGTAATACGATGTAATGTCAGTGGCAGTCAGACGGGACGTTACCGTTGTTCTTGTCGGAGCGGTGCGGGTGGCTGTTGACGGGGCTGGGTTCGCCATGTGTCGCCCAGCGGGTGTGAGCAATGCCAAAGTGGGTCTCAAACACCTCGTCCAGGTCCAGGAAGTCCTTCTCTATCGGCACAAATCCAACCAGACCATCAGCGAACAGCTCCACGAGCAAGCAATCATTCAGGGGCTGGTCAACAAGTTTCTATGTGGGTAGACAGAGGGTGTGGGACGGGAGGGGGTCTAGAACCCCGCTGAATTACGGGTTGTGATTGTTACATCAGCATTAGAATGTTCAGTTACAAAGATTCTAATCCCATGTGACCTCACACCTTTTAAAGGTTAAAGGGATGATTTAATTTTGGTACAGCACAAGTAATTTTGTGGAGATTACCCCGGTGTGTTTGCGTAGTGTAAATACTGGCAACATCAGACGTCCCCCGTTTTAACCGGTAAAGGCAGCAGCGTTCCTCCTGGGTTTTCCAGTTAAAACGAATACTTTCGGCGAGGTCACGGAAAACCAAGAGGCTCAATGTGCTGCCAGTAACAGTCACCACGGACATCTGATGTTGCTAGTACGCACTGGGGGGGAGCTCCACGAAATTACTTGCGCTACACCAAAGCGAAATATCCCTTTGATGTCGTAAATCCGGTGGCTGCTCTGAAGAAGAGGCTAGCAGCGGACTTACTGTACAGCTCTTCATCCAGCGCCTTCACCTTCCCCTTCTTCTTGATCAGGCACATGTTATTGTTGTCATCCTTCACCTCTTTCTGTGGGCCGTCCACTGCAATGCCTGACGAAGGAAGAAGAAGAAGAAAAAAAACGCTGAGCCAGAGACGTACTCCAGGAAGGTGGAATAAGCAATGAGGTTAGAAGCATGCGGTGTGATGATAAGGGTGTTTGCGGGCTTGAATCCAGGGACACTGCTGTTGCACTTAGGCAAAGCCTATAACCTGTGTTTCTTCAATGAATAACCTACCTGTATAAAGATGTACAGAAACTTCAATCCAAAGGCTAAACCGGGAACAGTGACATGCCAACACTGAAGACGTACTGTAAGATTAATTCACGTTCACTGTTTCTATTGCCGGTTGAAAAAAACAAGCATTTTTATTAAAGGCTAATGCTGTACAGGAACTATATTTCATTCATAAGAAGTACTATATAAATATAGGTAACAGCATTTATTTTTGATATGTTAAAAATTATGAGCCAAGATGTGTGGAATGGCCTGTTCTTGACACTAATATATCCTTAGGAGGGGTGTGACTAGGTTTCACTGTTACTCTGCTCTAATAAAGTACTGCGTTTTCGGACATACAGCAGCCATACTGTTTACCGTCCGGCGCACGATTCGGCCAAAACTCAGTCCCTGCCTCCAGGATTTGGTGTGTTTGTGCGTATGTGTGTGTCTGTGCGTCCGTGTGTGTGTGTGTGCGTGTGTGTGTATCCCTGCACCCGTGGCAGAGGTGCAGAGCACTGCCTACACTGCACATCCTGTTGGGCAGGATGAACAAACTCAGGGTGTGTGTACGTGTGCCTCCGTCTGTGTGTGTGTGCGGTGTGTGTTTAACAGGGCCGGCTGGGCCTCTCTGGACAGGAGCCAGAGCTGCAGAAGCACGGCTGCTACACAGACCTCGCACAGCACCACAGAGGAAGACTTCAGGGGCACGCTATGCGTAGCATTTCAGAATGTGGCTACAGCACTCTGGGCCCAGGGTGAGTTATAGCCATCTACACGCACTGCTAGGCCACTGGGGCTGGTCTCCACGTGACCCACAGGGGAAAAGCCGCTGAACAGTGTTGAATTATGGCGTTGACCAAAACGGCTTCCTGAAAAGCCAACTGGAAGAGGCGTTGAGTCAGGAGATCAGGTGTGCACATCTGGGTTTACCTGTGCTCAGTCGTAACGGGTTACTGCAGCCAGCAATGCGCACGGGCGGGGCGACATACAGGTGTCACTCAGCTCACCTGGCTCATCCACGCTCAAAGCCGTAAAAGAGCTTCTGTTTTAGAACGCGGGAATTTCAATGGACTACCTGTCAATCCTCCTTGTAGAGGCTCCCGTTAAATATAAAAGATGTTCTCAGCTAGGCACACTTAGCGCCAAGGGAACTAAGAAAAAAAAGTGAGCCAACTACCAGCTTTATTTAGCCGACAAGACAGGTCTGAAAAGGAATGCAGCTAAATTTAAGTGTAGCTCGCCAAGTTGTGCACCCCCTTCATCAGTGAATGAGCTGAGGTCTTACCTGCTGAATCATAACCTCTGTACTCAAGTCTCTGAAGTCCTTTAACCAGTGTCTCGAATATCTCCTTCCTGGTCCGTGGCACTCGGTAATTCAGGTAGGCAAAAATCCCTGCGGAGAGTTCGGCAGAAAAAGTCTTTTTTTCCCCTCCACTTTTAAACAGCACTTACAAGTCATCGTTTTGGGGGGCATATTACGTGTTCACCCTGAAGTAAAATTGTTCTCAACCGATAGGCAGCATAAATACGGTTATTTTGGATCACGTTTCAGACCGTGGTCCTTTTCTGAGTGGGCCTACGTAAGTGCGTAGTGGCACGCATAAGAAAAAATATATTTTTACATTAAAGTTCTATTCATGTGGCAAAGAAAACAGCTGACAGAGTCGGTGCAGGTTTACACAATATGGCAACGCTCGTGTGCTTCTAGAGGCCTTTAAACAGGCATAATACCCCCCAAAATGTTGCCATTTGCAACTACAGATATTATTTCTTCTTTTTCATCTTCTATCAGCTTTTTAAACAGTTCAGCAGCCCTGACTTCTAGACTGTGCAATTCAATACAAAACAATGAATAAGAAAATAAATACAATGCGTTGCTTTGACTAAGAGTAGTATCACTTTACAGCGTGGGAAACCGACCGTTCAGAATTACTACAGTCTATATCGATGAGATATAGACTATAGTAATGGTTTTCCACAGAAATACGTAGAAAGCGATAACAATAAAGCACATACAATACACACTATTACTTTTTCTTTATCAAATACAAATATTCGTTACGCAGGCAGTGTGATTGTTAAAGATAATGATTAAACAACCTTCCGTAAGACATGCACTATATAGGCTATAAGATGAATCACTGTAGTAAAACAGCTCAAACAAGCCTCGGCTCGAGATTCTAAACCAATCCAAACCATAAACAGCAGTAATAGTGAGAGATATTGTTCTCTAGGTTTTAACAGTTCCTGGGCATAGAAAGTTTTATAAAGGTATGGCTACAGTAGCGACGCCGTGCAAAAAGACTCACGCACGCACACACACACACACACACACAAAAGCCTCTCACGGCTGGATGCGTTGAGACTTGGGAGTTGTGAGTCGAGGGAATGGGCAGTTTTCAGCACAGATGTCTATTGAGTCACAGACACAGCAAGCAGTGTTCGGCAAGGTAAACCTCTCACCACCAAATCGCCCCGGGTACGTGGGCCAGCGCCGCTGTCCCCGTCCAAGCATGACATAATTTGCATCTTCCGTAAAGGATATTTGATTTCGGGCTCCGGCGATCTTAAGTTTAATTAATTTGACTTAAACGTGCACCAAACGTGGTTTCCAAAGTGTCGAACTGGCTGAACAGTGAGGCGATTAGAAAAAATACCGCTCGTATAACTCTTCTGGTGTGTACGTCGTTAGGCTGCAGACGACGATAGTTGTATTCAGCTAAATGGTGGTGAAGTTCAGACAGTCGACAGGACTCTAACATTAGCGCCATAAAAAGTTAAGTTAGTAAATATACTTTAAAGAACTGATTATTAATATTAGCTGCACTTGTTTATTGTAGCCTACATACAAAATAAGACGGTGTCACCAGGCTTACTACACAAAATAAACGTGTTGAGTGACGACATTAACAGTATAGACTACATAATGTCACTGTGAACTTAGCTGCAAACAAAACCATGTTTGTATTGATGTATTCAGGTAGGCTAACTTTAAAACCAACATGCTTCAGTCCCATAACTTAGCATCGTTTAAAGAAACAATCAGTCAATTATGTTAGTACTGTAACATGCTAAGTTAACGAAAACACATCAGAGGGGAGTGTGCGGAACTTGACACGTAATGTTTGCTAAGATTCATTTAGTTGCCAAGCTGGTGTACGAGCAATAGTTCGAAAGTGCCCTGTCTATAACTAAATCAAAGTTACAACCATCGCCAGCAAAAACTGTTCAAGAAACGTTAATATTAGGCTAGCTAGTATTTATACGCCGAGACAACTGCTCTGATTTAGAGGAAAGACCCAACTTCACAAAATCTCGGCTTGCAGATAGGTAGATATGGGGTTAAATAGTTAACGTTCATTTAGACGACGTGAATTATCAACGTTATCTAAAGTCGATGGCAGTTCCAGTAAAACAAGTTGCTAAGCTTAGATAACTTAGCTAAATCGCAAAGGAGGCGAAACTAATACTTTCCCCGAGTAAATCACGCAAATAGTGTTACGTGTTAAAAAGTTAACTCCGTACCACCCCCAATAAAAATATAGCATACGCTAGTTGCTAGGATCCATCCCATAACTGGTCAGTTCGTTAGTATTAGCTTGCTTAGCTGGGTGAATGCGCTGACTGACAGCCAAACGTAGCCAGCTGCGCGATTCAGGACAAACCCTGCCCTTACCACACATTATTCAGGCTCTTCCGAAACTGCAGGTTGTAGTGAGAAAACGTCTTTTGTGATGCTCCGGTCCTTCCTGTTTGAAATCCAAGTGAAACTTCAACATTGCTGCTCCCACAACTGATTTTAAAACGTGTCCCAGAAAGCAAGCGCTCCACCCCCATCACCGTGCCCTAGGCAACCAGCGAAGCAGCGAACCACCCTCTGTGTGACAGCACACTCAGCACACCGATCACACCTTTCCGAAAGCTACCGTGAAATTACAAAACTACTGTCCACACGCAGTGGCGTTTCACATATACACATCCCACAGATTGATAGTGTACCGTAATATGAAACGCTAATATGCGCAGCTTTATAAGTAGCTACAGTGTTTTGATAGCGCTGTGTCGGGCAAAAGTGAACTTGGGCGTGTTTACCAAAACGCTGAGCTAAATCGCTTATCAAAACTTGAAATAACAGTTCATATGTGATACATAGCGAATTACTTACAGAGTGTCATCCTATAATGACAGATAATTGTTCATTGTCACATCTGACGTTTGATGAACTAAATAACAGCAGCGTTCTCAGATCAAAAGCCCGCATCAATAATTATCATTGCAATTAGACTAAAACGAAGGGTGTGCATTTTTTACATTCAGTAATCACGTCCAATGACCTTTTAATGACAGTTAAAGTCACACCCTTATGTGAAATGCAATTTATTACCAAAGGTAACCCATTTACCCAGTGTAAACAGTAACCTATCAACAGTTACATAAAGAATATTCAAACAAAAGGGTAAAGCCACACTTGGTATCAGATATGGACTTGCCAAATCTGAACGCAATAGTCATAAATGCAAATGGGAGCATAGTTTCTGTAAATTACTTTTGACTTTCCGTCCTTTATCGGGGCAGTTGTCCTCAATCTTTGGGGTTTGATTGACGACATTTGGAGAAGCTTATTCAAAATGAATTAAATCACCTAAACACAAATAATGCTCCTTTCACCAAAACCAGGCAGGCAACTCCGCAAACGGAATGTGTGTCTCTAATTTAACTGCACCAACCACAAGTCTATGGGACTCGTCTAGCTGCCAGCTTACTCTGATAATGATGTACGAGTGCGTTTGACATCGCAACAGTGTCCATGCGCTTTGTAAGCATTTTGAAAGAAAACAACCAACCCTTTAGAATGTATTCTCATACATTAGGCTAAGGCTGGCTAGCTTGGCTACCTGTGTCTATGCGCCTGCTACTGGTGTCCATAGCAATTTCTCAGGTAACTCGCTCTGCTCACACACAGTCTTTATTTGAAACACTGCCAGTAACAGGAGCCCATTCTTTCTTGGAAGAGGAGCTTCTGCTGTTATCAGCCTTCCATCGCTACCAGAACCACCAAGGAAGGCATCGTTCCTGGAAGCCCGATCTCCACCTCACCCCCCCTTTGTCTTCTTTTTTAAAATCCTAATTTTTCCTGCGGTTTCTCCTTCCTTCTCCTCTTTTATCCTCCTCATCCCTAAACTCAGGTTTTCCCTTTTATTCACTGTGCAGGCAGGAACTCACTGAAAATCTTATCGTCTGAGTTGGGCCCTGAGACCTACGTTTGTTCTTTAAAACATTGTTTTTATTCCTGTGAAATAATAAAATCAAAATCAAATAAAAAAAATGAACCACCAAGGCAGGCATCGTTCCTGGAAGTCTGATCCCCCACCTGCAAGACTCATACTGAAATGAGGGTCCCCTGGCCAGCCAGGCCTTGGTGGCTCCGGTTCGAAACTCGAGCCAGGCGTTTACTCTGGGCCACTGTAAACATGCATGGTGATACCAGGCACCTGGGCCGGTGGGACTCTGAGAAAGTCCAGATTCCACTCTCCTTGGGGGTCCTCAACTCCCATGGAGGTTCTGTGTGTGCGTGTGTGTGTGAGAGAGAGAGTGTGTGTATGTGTGTGTGTGAGAGAGAAAGTGCATGTGTGTGTGTGTGTGTGTTTGTGTGAAAGTAAGTGTGTGTGTGTGTGTGTGCGGCTTGCGGTAGTTAAGCATGCAATAAGAGATTTGTGGTTGTGGGGTACACTCTCAGAAGACAAGGGTTCCAAAAGGCTCCTCTGTGTCTCCATAGAGGAACCTTATTTAGTTCAAGGGTTCTTTGTTGGGCAAAACGGTTAAATCTGGGAGCTTTCAATGGGTTTCCCCATCAAGACAAGCCAAAGAATCATTTTTTTTCTGAGAGCATACTGATGAAGGAGCAGGAGCCATCTTTGCCGTGCAATCAAATGAGGTGTGTTTCAATATAAACCGGCTGGAGGGGATTGTTGCCCTTGACGATTAAGGTTCATAGGTCACCACGGGCTGCAGACTCACCGTAACAACCCTTTTACGACCCCGGTGACAAAGCCACCCACGGAGCTCAAAGTTCACACGCGCACGCACGTGGTGTTACCGTCAGTGACGCAGCGGGGCACCACCTTCCGATTCCGGAATTCTCTGCGTTCACGGCGGCAGTATTCCCGGCCCGCCAGGAAAAACACCGCAACTAACGGCAGCGGAACGCGGCGGCCATACCGATGAGCGTACGTGAACGGCGTGTGGTCAGAGAGAAACGTCAATGATTTACCGGGGATGGATACTGGTGTCCCGTGAGGTCTTTATCGCCTTTATTAGCCATAAAGACTTGCCAGTACATGACACTACTACCAGCAATAAATCAGGATGAGAATCGTTAGTGAAGCATCGTGATACACTGATACTGTACCTTTGATACCTTGGGTTTATAAGAAGTCTCGAGTTTGTAAGAAGTCTTGGGCGGCAGTGTAGTATAATGGGTTGGGTACTGGTCTTGTAACCAAAAGGTCACAGGTTTGATTCCTGGGTAGGACACTGCCGTTGTGACTCAACCTGCATTGCTTCAGTATATATATCGCGCTGTATAAACAGATATAATCTAAATGCTATGTCTGGATAAGAGCGCAAAATGCCTGTAGTGTAAATGCAATGTCTTTTTTAACCCTTCCCAGTGCCGAACGTGAACTTTGTCCGTGCAGGACGATCACGTTCTCGCCCTCTCCTCTTGCGTGACCGTGACCGTCGCTGGCATTAATGACCGTAGCTTCCCCTCTCGCACGGCTGCCCAACGCAGATCACCATCCTGCTTCATACCTCCGAGCTGGTCTGCTAACGGGCTGCTCTGCGGTAGGCTTGGCCTTGGCCTGCCTGTCAAACCCCCCCCCCCCCCCCCCGCTGGCCTCACTGGTGTAAAAGTCACAGGTCCCAATTAGTCATGCGTGAGTCAGAGTGGAGAGAACGGATTCAAATCAGGTCCTGTCACAGGCGCATGTACGGACTGCAGAGTGTCAATCAAGTCTCCCATTAAAAGAAAATTCCTGGAGAGGAGAGGCAGTGTTGTCAGGAGGAGACTGTCAACTGTTTCCCGAATCTGTGGGGTAGTGCAAAGGATGATCTCTAACCTGGAGGATAGAAGAGTGGATCTCAAGTGCATTTCTCTACTGTGTGTGTGTGTGTGTGTGTGTGTGCATGCATCTGGGCTTGTATGTGTGTGCAAGCGTTCGTGTGCATGCATGTGTATGTTTGTGCGGCTATGTGTATGTGTGCGTGCATGCGTGTGCATGTGTACATGTGTGTGCGTGCATGTGTGTGCATGCGTGTATGTGTGTGTGTGTGTATGTGTGTGTGCGCCTGTGTGCATCCATGTGTGTGCGTGTGTGCGTGTGCATGCATGTGTGTGTGTGTGTGTGTGTGCGTGCGTGCGTGTGCATGCATGTGTGCGCGTGTGGGTGTGTGCGTGCGTGCGTGTGCATGCATGTGTGTGTGTGTGTGTGCATACCCAGAATGACGCCTGGTGTTCTCTTCGTTCACATGGACTAGCAGGGTGTCTAAACGATGCCCGACCGCAGTCCACATAATTCCTGATCCTCTCCCGTCTACTCAGAGATCAAGATCAAAGGTTCTCAGGCTGCTCTGCTTATGCAGAGTGATGAGCATCGGCCCAACAGTGCCAGAACGGGGGGGAATGGGAGGTGGGGGGGGGGGGGGGTAGGGAGAGGAGAAGGATTCAAAGCATTCTACAATCTTCGAGTCCTAACTGGCCATCATTACAGGCTCCAGTCAGTAGCTCTGAAGAAACTCCAAAGCTCACAAACGGCACTGGGAGACAGAGGAAGATTTCTGCGTGAGACATTAACTTGAACTCCCGCCACTCCCTGTCCACAGTCCTAATGCTCCCACTCAATAATTACAGCACAAACACAGGTAAATCTCACCTTTTCTGAAAATCAGCCGGTGGGAGGGAATTTCACGGTGTTACGAGATAATGGTGTACAGTGTCATCTGAGATTAGAGGTTCAACTTAAAAGTGAAAGTTATTCCATCACTTTCTTTACTTCCTTTGGCCAGACAGTGACAACTCTGACAATGACGAGTGTACCTTTTTTTCTGATTTGATTAGTCCTAAAAAGTTTCACAAGGCCTTATTTCCAAAAAAAAAAAAAAAAGAACAGCCGGGGAGTAGCGGCTTCCTGTGGTTCAGGAAGTGGAGTCAGGACGGGCAGGAAGACGAGACGAGCCTCGTTTATTCCACCCAGCATGCTTTTCTGTTTCATCTGCCAGAATGCCATCTGTCTACTGGTCACATGACCAAGGGGGGGAGCGTAAGGAGTCAACTGGGTGCTGAAATTGTTGTGTGTGCCATGTGTGTGTGCATGTGTGTTTGTTTTCATAGTGAACAGAACCCCAGAATCAGGTGCTGGACCACACACCCTTCCCAGGGGCAGCAGTGTTGCTAATCCCCCGTTGAGAGACTTCTGACGCTCTGAGCCTGTCGCGTGCCGTTCTGGTGACCTGCCACTACAGCCAGAGGGAAAACAAAGCAGTTACACGTCACTCCCACCACACTCTCCCCTAAACGTGTCCGGAAAAGTATCTGACTCTTCCCTCTTCCGCCATCGATGGTGGGGATAAACGGTCATGTGACCCATATTCAGATTCGCGGTTTAATATAACCGGGTATATACACACAGGGGAGGAGAATACCTGCGGCCGTGGCGGTTGTGTAGGTAGCGCACAGCCAGCCGAAAGGATTTCCCCGTTCCTTTCCCTCCTCTCCCCGCGCCTCTCTTTCTCATTACAGCATCGAGCTCCGTCTCTGACCGCCTGCCCTTCCGAGCGCATTACCCATCAGGCTCTCCTCTTCAGCTTACTTAGCGGGTTAGCACGATGTTAGCGTGCGTGTCGATTGCACTCGGCCTCCTGGCGTTTATTTGTCTTGTTCAGACCTTTGCCGTCCTGCTTCGGAGTGACGCAGTCAGAGGATACACATTAGCCACACCCCCCGTCAGGAGACCTGAACACTGACAGCACAGCTGGGTGTTGAGTGGATTAGCACAATGTTAGCACAGTCTTCCACCACATACACTCTCTCCTGTTTATTTTTCTTTCTCAACAACTCTCTCTCTCTACACCTCTCCTGCCCCTCTCTGTTTCTGTCTCTCTCTCTCTTCCTCTCTGTCCCCCTATCCCTCACCTCCACTTTCTCTTCCCTCTCTCTTTCTCTCCCTCCCCCCTCTCTACAACTCTCTCCCCTCCCTCACTGTTTCTCACTCTCTCTCCCTCCCTCCCTCCCTCCCTCTATCTTTCCCTCTTTCCTTCTCTCCCTCCCTCTCTCACTCTCTCCCTCTCTCTCTCTCCCAGTTAAGTCCCTGTGTGGCTGAGCTGCGCTGGGAGGGCCTGTGGGACATTAGCACAGAGATCAGACGCTCAGTTAAGTCCCTGTGTGGCTGAGCTGCGCTGGGAGGGCCTGTGGGACATTAGCACAGAGATCGGACGCACACCTGCTTTGCGTTAGGGCCCAGTGGCCTGCAGCCTCGCGGGGGGGCCTGAGTCAGTGCAGGAACCCAGACTCCCCAAATTACATTCTTCTTTCTGAGGGGGGGTGAGGATGGGGGGGGTTGGGGGGGGGGCTGCTGCTGTAGATCTGCAGTACCATTCCATCCACCGGCAAATTATCAGCACCCAATTCACCCAGGTGGGGCAATGCATCGCTCTTTAATTAATAACCTTATTAAAGATAAACAAAGGCGGGGTTGCTCTAGTTCGCTGGTGATATTGCTTCCCGGTCGTAAAGTTAATTAGAGCTTTGTGATGCGCTGGCTGGCGTCTGGCCTCCAGGGTCCGCCCGTTCGCATTGTCTGCCGGGGACCCTGAGTTGAGCCGCAGCTTTCATCTTTACCAAAGGCCCCCACCCCTGTGAGGGGGGCCCCAACCCCTGTGAGGGGGGCCCCGACCCCTGTGAGGCACTCGGCGTCATCGTCTCAAACCTGCCAGGCCCCGCTTCACTCCCGAGGAGCGCGTTCGACGATATTCCCGCAGCTCGGTTTCATGAAGACGTACGCAGTGAAATGTCCAGTGTTTATTCAACTCCAGCAGACTACATGTGAGTCCAACAGGGCCCATGTTTACTCTGTAAGAGTTTATTTAACACTGGACATTTTACTGTGTGTATCCTCCTCAGCCCCAGCAGATTGAAAGGTTTAGTATTTTTTTAATGTAATAAAAGTAAAATATTATACAGCAACAGTAAAATAATTGACAATATTTTCGTTTTTATTGAATGTCCCTTATAGTGTAGGTTTCGACATAGCAGAATATATGGGTCTTGAGATTGAGGCTGGAAACTCATGTCCCCTACAGGGGACAAAAAACTTTTTACTGATATCAAAACGTAAATCACTCTGGATAAACGCATCTGTTAGATGAATGTTATGTAATGCATTGTAATGTAATGACATGCATTGTAATGTAACTGTAATGTAACTGTAATGCATTGTAATGTAATGCAATGACTGCAGCTGACCCCTCAACTCAGATTCCCGTTGAGTGGGATTTTGCAACAAGAGCCCAACGTAAACAGAGGAGGTTTTAACCAATCAGGGGACGTCTTCATGAAAAACGATTCGAGTGAAATTGATATTTTCGGAGAGGAGGATGGGGGACTCAGTCCCTCACTGGTACGTAAGGTGAGAGAGAGAGAGGAAAAGCCACCAGAGACCGGCTGTGACCATTACAATACATTACAATCACTCAGAAGACCATTACACTACAAGACATTACAATCAGATAGCGAATTACATTACACCGCATGACATCACAAGCACTCTGCAGCCTATTTTATCCAGGCTGACTTCGAGAAGCAGAAAGCGTCAGCGTTAGTCTCCGGAACACAAGAATATTACATCACTAAGTATAACCAAAGAATACAGTGTAGCAGCGGGGCCAGACGGTTTATGGATGGGCTAAAAGTGCACCCCATGCCGCTTCCAGATAGCTCATTCTGCCAATCTGGGTCACTTCCAGGTTAGCGCTGCGCAAATTGGAGTCAGATGTGCGCGCTAAAAACGGAACTACGACCCCCGTCAACCCAAAACCTCCTATGCCCTCTTCAGAGGCAAGCAGGAAGTTTTCCGCATGGCCCTCTGTCTTACCTCAAAGCAGGATCGCCGCCGGGCTGCGATTAGCCGTCCTCCGGCTCGCTCTTTTTCCCCGTGTGTGCTAACCGTTACTTTTGTCATTATTTGAATAGGATGCGCCGCCAAGGGAAAACAAACGATGTTAGAAACGCACCTGGCGGTGCCGTCAGGGCTAAACTCGCTGAACTAGTGTGTTGCTGCTAGGTCTCCTTCGCGGATACCCGCAAACAGGATGCGACGTGCGACACTACCCTTGGCTGCCGGCTTCGGTTCCAGAACCTGAACCTTAAAAGCCTTTCCTGCAGTGATCTACCTGCAGCACCTTCGTCTTGCCCTCTCTGTTCTTCTGTCAACCAGCAGGCTGCTGCTGCTTCTTCTTCTTCTTCTTCTTCTTCTTCTTCAATTCAGTTCAATTCAATTCAATTCAATTCAATTAGCTTTACTGGCTTGACAAAACACTACATTTTGTATTGCCAAAGCTTACAGCACTGAAGGAAACATCCATTTAACACTGAACAATAGGCTACTAAAGACTAGAAAGACAAATAAACAGTAACTGCACATGAAAACAAGAATTTTGATTTGGGATATAAAAAATACTAATAGAAAAATACACTACATGGCCGAAAGTATGTGGACACATCTTCTAATTAGTGGATCCGGTTACTTCAGCCACGCCCATTGCTAACAAGTGCATAAAATCGAGCACACAGCCATAGACAAACATTGGCAGTAGAATGGGTCGTACTGAAGAGCTCAGTGACCTGCAGCATGGCACTGTCGTAGGATATCACCTTTCGAACGAGACAGCTCGTCAAATTTCTGCCCTGCTGGAGCAGTTAACCTTTAGTGCTGTTATTGTGAAATGGAAGTGTCTGGAAGCAACAACAGCTCAGCTCAGCCACAAAGCGCTCGGCCACACAAGCTGACAGAACAAGACTGCCGAGCGCTGAAGCTGGTGGCGCGTAAAAATCATCCCTCCTCGGTTGCAACACTCGCTACTGCCTGTGGAAGCAACGTCAGCCCAAGAACTGTCCGTCAGTAGCTTCATGGCCAAGCAGCCGCACACAGGCCTAAAATCATCATGCGCAGTGCTAAGCATCAACTGGAGTGGTGCAAAGCACACCGACATTGGATTATGGAGCAGTAGAAACAGGTTATCTGGAGTGATCAGTCACACTTACCTATTTGGCAGTCTGACGAACGAATCCAGGTTTGGCAAATGCCAGGAGAATGCTACTTGCCCGAATGCAAACTGTAAAGTTTGTTGGAGGGAAAATTGCCTGGGGCTATTTTTCATGGTTTGGACTAGGCCCCTTAGTTACAATGGAGGGAAATGTTAATGCTACAGCATGCAATCACATTCTAGAGAATTGTGTGCTTCCAACTTTGTGGCAGCAGTTTGGGGAAGGCCTTTTCCTGTTTCAGCCTGACAATGCCCCCGTGCAATGGTTTGCCAAGTTTGGTGTGGAAGAACATGACTGACCTACACAGCGCCCTGACCTCAACACCATTGTACACCTTTGGGATGAACTGGAACACCGACTGCGTGCCAGACCTAATCGCCCAACACCAGTGTCCAACCTCACTAATGCTTTTGTGACTGAATGGAAGCAAATCCCTGCAGCTATGTTCCAAAATCTGGTACGAAGCCTTCCCAGAAGAGTGGAGGCTGTTATAGCAGCAAAGGGGGGACCAACTGCACATTAATGCCCATGGTTTTTAAAACAAGATGTTCAACAAGCACACATGGGCGTGATGTTCGGGTATCCACATACTTTTGGCCATGTGGTGTACCTCTCTCTCCCTCTCTCTCTCTCTCTCTCTCTCTCTCATTGTCTGACTAGAAGTCAGTTTTCTTATGGTTTGATAGTTCTGCATTGGTTTCATTGTGTTTTTTTTTTTTTTTTTAATCTCATTGATTTATTAGCTTTTGTCCTTTTTTAGTTTCTTTTAAGTACATTGTTATGGATTGCCAGTTATTGCATTTTTGTTTTCTGTAAATACAAGAGGACATAAAAAATCTCCCTCTCTCTCTCTGTCCATTTCTGTCCCCACCCCCCTCTCTCTTTCTCCTGTTACTCTCTCTCCTGTATGAGCCTTTACAAATTACATTCCGTGTCTTACCACTGTAGTTAATTGCAGCAAAGTGCAACCAGTTTGAATGGACACTGGTGATTTAAAGCAGACGTTCAACCACGTAAAATGTTAACACGCGCAAGAAAGCACACACGTTTATTTTTTTTATTTATTTTATGTATGTCGTTATAACGAACATACAAATTTATGTTTTGATTAAACAGACCCGTGTCACACTGGAGCATGCTACTGAATGGTGAACCCTGAGGGGTCTGTGGTCATAACCTCCCCAGGGTAGAAATGATCCATCCTCTGCCTCAACAACCAAGACCTCTGAGCGCTGAAATGGCTGTGAAGGAGCTTTCTGGCTGCCACATGTGGCTCCAGTTACTAAAATTGCCCATAAAAAAAAAAGAAGAAAAAAAAAGAAAATACACCCCCCAGCTTTTACTCATCTGGGTGTTGTAATGCTGTTGGTGGTCACCTGTTACGTCATCACCAGTGCAGTCAGACTGATGTCTGAAAAAAAGACTTATGTTTTCCAAGGATATTTCCTGACTGATCTTGCAAACTGCGTAAATAGTTAGGAGTTATATATTATTCTTTTTTCTTTTCTCTCTCTCTCACTCTCTCTGTCTTGCTCTCTCTCTCACATCCATACTGTGTACACTTCTCACATGGGGACGTAGTTCCGTGTTATGTGGACAGTGTGATGTTGGCAAAAACCCATGCGAGGGTTGGGGGGGGGGGGGCATTGCATTATGGTATGCCTAACAGAGGATTAAGACACTCCCACTGGAAGAATGACAACATGGTCTAGACCCAAAAAGTCTGCCCTGCTCTCGTCCTTCACCCAGCGTGACTCCCCCACCCTCCACACAAGGGTATCCAGAGAGCGTATTCCAAGGACCAAACCCCTCCCCTCCCCCCCCCCTGCCCCCAGGGGGACGGGGAGACTTGGGTCTCCCCGGCTTCCTCCGCCACCGCGCACGCGATTGCGCAGTGTTTACTTTTCCGCAGGCAGCTGCTGCTCTGGTGCCGGCTGACATCCGCTTCCTGTTCCTCCAGGCCGGGCTGGCCGGGCTGGCTGGGCTGATTGCTTTGGCCGAGGTGAACCTCACCACTACAAAACCTCTTCCCAGTTTCAGGCTCTCTTTGTGATTTTCCATAACCCCCCCCCCCCCACTCTCTCTCTCTCTCTCTCTCTCTCGCTCTCTTTCTCACGCTCTCTTTCACTGCTTAAAAATGTGAAACTGTAACAGTACTCTACAACAGTACTCCCTGCATCTCTCTCTGTCTCTCTGGCTCTCTCTCTTTCACACACACGCACACATACGCATGCACACGAGTTTCAATTCATTTGAAAATACATGTTCTGCATCAATGTGCGATGTGAGACAACTTGCTGCAGCATAAACAGCAGCCACCTAAAAGCAAGGTGTCAATTGGTCATATATTTTGGTCATATATTTTGAGATGCAGCTAAAATGATAAGAGATATACTGTAGTGTACTGGTCAGCTGCGGCACATAATACATAATACAGCCCCCTTATTTCGCTGTACCCCCTGGCTGAACCACTGTCACGTAAAAAGCCTTTTCATTCAGAAGCTTTAAAACCCCCCCGAACATGAACTCCTCCTCTTATTTAGTGAATCAACAGAACATTCATCCATCCGTTTGTTTATTTTCATTTGTTTAGCAGATTAGCACGATGGTAGCATGATGGCGACCACATTTATTCTGTCACGTTTATATTTCTTTCTCAACCATTCTCTCGTCTCTGTCTCTCACTCTGTCTTTCTCTTACTCTCACTCTCTCTCTCTCTCTCTCTCAGTCTCTTTCACCCCCTGTCTCGCTCACTCTCTCACTCACTCTCTCTCTCTCCCCTTATCAGTAGCTTGTTGCTAATGTAGTCCTAGCTCTTGTTTCACGGGAACTCTGAACTTTTTCTGGGGAAATTCAAGAAAAAGCTTCCAGCCCTGCCTGGACTCGCCCCACCGCCTGACCCTATTACGTCAGCTTCCTCTCTGTGCCATCTGAAAAACGACAGTACCAGCCCCCTTCTCCTGTCATTATTCCTAATTACAAGGGGCAGGAGGTGGGCAGGTAAAACCTAAAGGACATTGGTTGTTTCAGGGGACCAGGTCAAAGGTCATGGTAAAAAAAAAAAAGAAAGCATTCCAAGAGTCCCTTCCTCAAAGCCAGATGTCTGGATGATGCACAGTAGGTCTTGGGCAATGTAGCTATAGTGACAACAGCACATCCCAGCACCAGTCAGAACAGCATCTCCACAACTTACGGGCATTAACCCTTTATGGCGTGATCTTACGAATTAAAAATTTGTGTTCTAAAAAGTGTTCCAGAACTCCACTGCTTCCAGTTAGCAGTAGTGAGTGTCACATCAGCATTAGAGTGCTCTTAAATGAACATTCTAATGGTGATGTCACAATCGCTGCTGGTGACTGAAGGCAGTGGAGTTCTAGAACCCTTTCCCTGTGACTCCCTTTTCTTTTAAAATGACCCCCCCCCCCCCATCATATTCCTAGCGCCAATCCCTTTGAGCATTGGCTGACGTCCTGCAAATATTTTATTTATAATGCATTTTTTTTATTTTAGCTCTGATAATAGCTCTAACAATAGCACACTCAATAGGGAAACTGAGAGGAACGGGTTTTCCCCATCAGAAGCGTGCAGCTTTGATTTATATCGCTGCATGGATGTGTTCCCGGAAGTAGCAGATATTTTTCTACCTTTGGAGGTAAGATCATTTCCTTTTGTCAAATATAGGACACCCAGTGCATGCACACCTACCTTTCCACCCACAACTATGCACTGTAATGATTTATGTGGCTCGCAGCTTTCTGTGTGCACAATTTTCTTATGCTTAACAGGGCAAACTACCTTGTTTGTTCTCTTTGAACTGCTTAAGGGACAGTGAAATGCCTTTTGTCATGCAGTGAAACCAGGTTTTGTTCATTATAGGCTATTGTTATTGAGGCAAGTGGCCGATTTCAGAAATCAAATCAAGCCAGAGATATATTTAAATAAACAGCTGATAAGCTTTTTCTTCTCAACCCTAAAAACTCAAAATAAAGAAAGAAAAATAAACTGGTGGTTTTTTGTTGACAAATACGATAGAAAATCTTACATGCTCATGCTTCCTTTTTCAATGTAGTCCGACAATTTGTGCTGTGAATCTGTGAAAGTAGAAGTGGTTGCAGGATCAAATCTCAGGCAAGGCACTGCAACTGAGGAGCTACACACTTGATGTGAACTGCATCTCTAAAATCTGCATAACTGGATATCGATGTAAATAAATGCATATTTAATAACCCCAGCAGTGTGAGTTCTCTCACTTGTTCAGGAAATGCAGTCTGCTAAGCATATTAATAATCGAATGTAATAATCATGGCAAGAAATCTGTGCTAATGCACCGAATGGGGCTTAGTCTACCATGATTTTCACCTAGGCACTCCCTTAATTAAAAACCAGTCATTCAACAAAAAAGTCTTCATTTGTCATAGATACAATGGTGGAAACGCATGCATATTTTTCCAAATACTCTTAGGCATGTACTAGCAGTACTTGTGGTTGTGTAACCATAATATATTTTTTCTGGGATATACCAAACATTTTCATTACATTTTACAAACATACTCACATACTCACTCAGTGTGGTGACATCACAGTACCACAAAACAAGCCAAACTGCTTTTGTGGTTTTCACTACGCACATGCATGCTGATTTGAACAAAGTGTGCTTCATTATTTGCGTGTTGTTCTTTTGCTTAAAATAGATTTTTATGGTAATGTAAATAATTTCTAGGCAAAAATAATTCAAAATTAATATTCAATCTGATAAGTGCATTTGAAATGCATGCAGAAAAGCTGGCTGACTGCTTGCAGGTGCAGCTCTGTGAAGCATGCTGTCAAACTACCTGGGCCAAAGTTAATGTCAAAATACAATTACAGCAATTAACTCATTCCCTTTGAAGTGCTTTCCAAGTTACGTTTTGATTGTAGAAGCCTTGAGCGTTTGTCAAGGAGAAAGAAGACATTAATTATGTAAAAGCAGAAAAAAATTATGAAGAATTGAAACATTCAGACTTTGTTTTTTAACCATCTCGCATTTCCGTGCAATCCCCAGCTTGCGTTTATCATAATAATAATAATTATTATTATTGTCATCTAAACATCAATTCCAGTCCTTGCCATTTACTTTATTTTTAATAATTGGATTATGGATCATATGGAAATTTGGTTGTCATCTGCACTCTGAGATGGTACAATACGCACAGATATTTAAACGATCCGCACTTTGGGACAGTATGGCGTCCACAGATATTTAAGTGATTGACAGCTTGAAACAGCACGACACACAGGTATGTTAATGATCTAAACCACATTCCTTATTTTCCCATTGTCAGCATTGTCCGTTTCCCCCCATTGACCCGACAGGAGCCATATCTAACAGCTAGCACGCTATGGCTCACATAGTCATCCTGTAACCTTAGATATCCTCAAAGAAAGATAGCAATAAAGATCACAATAAATGAGGCACACCCTCTGTTGACCAGGCTGGTGGTGTGTGGAAGCTGTCCAACTTCATTCAACAGGTGCACAAGCACTTTTATGCTCTGCCACCATTTTGTATTCCAGCCCGGAACAACCATATAAACACTTTACACTGAACACAGGCTTAGTAATCAAAGTTAAATGCGTGTAAAACATTAACTGACTTCCTTTTCGTTTCATTTTACTCAATATGCCCAGGGGGAAATGCAAAGCCTGTTTTTAAATTATCAATAGCTACTGTTCCATCAGCATAAATTTATTTGACTTATTAAATACATGAAGTGGCTTATAAAGCACATTAGAAAGTACACAAGCAACTTTGCACCACCACCACCTAATGTAACTCGAGATTATGCATCTGAAAATGATTTTTTAAATGCTGCCTTATAATAGGCAAACACACCTTTTCTAATATTTCTAATGGCTTTAAAATAACTTGCCTAGATTTGCATATATCAGCTGGTGAACCCGTTTCATTTTGTGCAACAAAAAAACACCATTCAACTCCCTGAACACGAGTTGGAGGTGCTTGCTCAAATGATATGATTGCCATTCCTCCCAGCAATGGAAATGCCAGCCTCGGCGGGTCCTGCGCATGCAGCTAAAAACAAAATGACTCTATCTTCGTACAGTACATTCTTTCAGGAATCGGAATGAAAACACGACTCATTTATATTCACAGTAAAAATTCATAAGCAGGCTTAACTGCAAGCACATTGTAATATTCCCGTACATATGCATCACATAAGCATTTGGTGCCCAAACCAGCTTCTCATACTCAGGAGGGTTGAATTCAAAGCAAACTTCAGCAGATTTTGGGGCTCAATTGATTCCTATGACACACTGCACCCCCCCCCCCCCCCCCCAAACCCCCCGCCCCCCTGCTAGGGCCGAACAGTGAGTTCCTTTGAGATGAAAGCAACATTGGAAATGAACTGTAATGGTGGTGGTGGTGGTGGGGGGGGGGGGGGGGGTTGGGGTGGAATTCTTGCACAAAAAAGCCCAGCTCAGAATAGGACCTCACAACTCTACACTAAAAAACCTGAGTTCACCCCAGACCCCACCTGGAGTTAGCCCACCCCCCCCGTTCCCGCCCCCCCGTTCCCGCTGACCCACTTCCTAACCACAACATGTTAGGGCTATCCCACTTGTGGTTGAGAGAGGCTGCTGTGGAACTGAAACCCAACACACACACACACACAACTGCACACACACACAGTTACAGCTTGTGCATAGGACACCCTGGCTGGGTTGAGGGCAGCAGGCAGCTGTTCAGAGAGGAGGGAATCGGGGTTAAGAAGCTAAACAGAACACAAGGGCCCTGTGCTTCTTCTTTAGCGGTGAAAGGCCACTGCTATACCCCTGGACCAGGTGGAACAGGAGACACAGAACACTTCTTTAACAGTGAGAGGCCGCTACAACAACCCTGGACCAGGTGGAACAGGAGACACAGAACACTTCTTTAACAGTGAGAGGCCGCTACAACAACCCTGGACCAGGAGGAACAGGAGACACAGAACACTTCTTTAACAGTGAAAGGCCACTGCTATACCCCTGGACCAGGTGGAACAGGAGACACAGAACACTTCTTTAACAGTGAGAGGCCACTACAACAACCCTGGACCAGGTAGAACAGGAGACACAGAACACTTCTTTAACAGTGAAAGGCCACTGCTATACCCCTGGACCAGGTGGAACATGAGGCACAGAACACTTCTTTAACAGTGAGAGGCCGCTACAACAACCCTGGACCAGGTGGAACAGGAGCTGCAGATCTCCAGGGTACAGCGTATGTAGGTCACAGGTCTCATGATCCACAAATTAAGGCTAATCCACTGCTGGCAAAACAGTGAACTTTGAACTAAACGTGCTGTGTTCAGAAAACTATAAAAGAACTCTGCCAGAGAGGGGGAGGGAGAGAGAGAGGGAGGAGGAGAGAGAGGGGGTGGGAGAGAGAGGGAGGAGGAGGGAGAGAGAGGGGAAGGAGGGCAGGAGAAAGGGAAGGAGAGAGAAAGCGAGAAAGTGAAAGAGAGAGTGAGTGAGACACTGAGTGAAAGAGAAAAAAGCAAGACAGAGGGACAGAGAGAGCGAGAGAAGCTTCCCAGCCATGCCACAACATCCTGCAATGTTAGGCAACACTTGTTTGGGACAGCTCTCTCTCTCAGCTCGTGGGCGGCTGTGCAGAACTCTGGGCGGGGCTCTGAGCTTGTGGGCGGAGCATCATGGGCGGTGGGAGGCGGGGCTTACTCCCTGTGTGGTGGTTCCTGAAACCACACATCCTCCAATGAGATCACCTGGCACCGCTGTCCCCTCCCATAATCGGCTGCTAGTGGGCGTGTTTTCTATTTTTTAAGACAATGTTCCTTAAATGCGTATCGATCGTATATTTTGGAAATCCCCACACAGCAATAATTAAAGAGCCATACAACGGGGAAATAAAATTTGAAACCAGTTCACACAGCAGATCTTTAATCTGATTGGCTATTGTATCACGGTCCCTGTCTTTCGGGTCACTCCGGTTCCCAGCTTGCCATGCATCGCCAGCTATCCCAGCATGCCTAGCGGATGCGAAAAATCGGTGAAGCCGCTTCTCATTGGAGGATGTGTGGCTTCAGTGGTCAGTAACAGTCGAACAATAACGAACAAGGATTTTCAGAAGCGCCGACCGCTCACACACTGAGGAAAAAAAGGCGGTGCAGTTTTGTTCTTTAGGCAGCAAATTAGTCAAATTTCCAAGCATTTACAAGCAAAAAAGGCACAAAAAACAATGATGTATTTCGAGGTAGGGGTGCAATTTTATGTGCCTCTACGGTACCACCCCAGTGACAAGCATTCGGAACTTTATGGTCCCTTTCTCATACCTTTTTTTCAGTGCAGAACAGGAGGAGACCAGCACTGTGGGGCTTTTGTTTTTTTGTTTTAGTTCGCTGCTGTTTTTCATTGTCGAAAGGCCAAGATCTGATCCCATCGCCCACCAAAGTGTACCACTGGTGTGAGTCAGAGATGGTAGAGATGACTGTAGCTCAGTCACGGGGGGGTGCCCCCCCCCCCCGGGCACACGGAAACATGTGTCACTTTAGGAAAAGCTAGCGGACATCCCCGGCAAAGTGGATGGGGGGGGGGGGGGGGGGTTATGATTAACATATGCTGGGGCGTCACAGGGGCATACTAACAAGGAATGCCCCATTATGATTAACATATGCTGGCACGTCAGAGTGCCTGGAATAGAGGTGGGGGGTGAGGTTTGGGGGGGGGTGGTGGTTTCTGCGAAGTCTGTAATGGGACCGCTCCAGGCGAGATTGGGAAATCAGAGTGACGGACGGACCCCCCCGGGTCCTCGCGTTGAGGGAAACCCGGATCTGGCAACCCGAGCGGCGGCTTCCGCTGCAACACTGCAGGGAGCCGGCCGTGGGTCCTGCAAACTCCGGCGACCGACCGCCCTCCCCCCAAAAAAACCTCCCAGGATACACTAACCCTAACCCCCCCGAGAAGAAGAAGAACAGCTTTACTGGACGGGTGACCTGCCATGACACATGCTGTCTGTCGCCCCAAATTCACTTTATTCCAGAGGTTATAGTGAATTCCCACTCCAACCAGCGGGTCTTAGAAGTGTGAGAATCCCCCTTCCCCCTTTCAGTCCAGGCCTTTTCAGTCCCCCTCCTCTCCCCCCATCTGGGTACTCGGTTCTACTACCCCCCTGCAAACAGCCACGGTCAACCACAAAATTAGAGGCAGGGTCTATACCTCTTCAGTGATCACTGTTCTATTATTTCATGCTTTTGAAGAAGGAAATTCCATCTTACAGTTTAAATTGTCAATTTTCCTATTAATTAATTAATTTATTATTATTATTATTATTATTAATAAATTTGTGTTTACTACATTATACTTTTTTTGTGTACAGTACTTTTACTCTGGAATGGGTGGGAAGGAAAGGGGGCCATCCAACATTTATATTTAATATCTTTAAATGTTTTGGCAAACTCCTATCATGCTAACAATAACTGTTTGGAATCTACTTTTAACACGTTACTCTAACTCTTTGCGCAAGAGAGCTCATTGGTCAGCGTGTTGTCCGGGGTACGGTCTAGGGGGCGGTCTCAGATGCAGAAAGTGACATCATCCTTTGATCTGTGTAAATCTTTTCAGAAAGCGCTCGTTACAAAAATATGTGTGTGAGGAAGCAACGAACAGATAGTCATTCGGGCACATGCTACGACTTTAGTTGCTTGGCTTTACGGGAACGGTTCGAACGCTTTCTGAACCGTGCAAAGCGTATCGCATTTAAGCCTACGATGACTGCAGCTCGGCTAATTCTCTAATTCGCAGTTACACTTCCGAGACCGCAGTAGGCTATTTCACATGAGCAATACGCTTCTTGATTGTGAAACTCCTATTAAAATACACAAGCTCACCGGCTCAGGACAGTTGGAACCTTATGCGCCCGATGACGCCAGAGAACGATTACTTCTGTATTACACTGAAGAGCTTTTTTAATATTAAAAACTGACATCTTCGCTAGAGTATCGTGTCAGAACATGTCGGTTCTGATCTCAAACTCGTTTTACTAGAAGTGAAACAGTGGCGCGCAGCTGATCTCGTTTTCCCGTACCATTCAAACAATGTCGTTCATTTCAGGAAGATTTATTGCTGCATAAACACGGAGCGCCGCAAGAATAGCAAATATTATCAGTGGGACACACAGGACCTAACGGCGGGGCGACTTCTTCCTGGTAACCGCAGTCGACTGAGTCGTATTCCCTCTGATCGCATTCCGTCGTAGCAACGGCCATTACAATATTAATTTACAATAATATGGTGCGCAAAGCACATCAGCGTCCCCACGCTCCTATCTGCCACACTTTCAATTCGGGGGAGGTCGAGTGGTAGATAATCAAATCTATTTCAGTTCAGTTTCTAAAGTTTAATCGCGAGCAGAGCCGTTTTCACCATCTAGTGGTTATTACTTGCAGCATAAATCCAATGGACTCGTGGACATAAAATCCCTAGTTCTACTGCGTTTAAAAATAAAAAGACCTGCATATTTTTGGGCTACGCCACAGAAAAGCACGCGCACACTAAAAATGTAATCAAACCGGCACTTGAGTGGACGATTGATGTTACCGCCGGCAACCGAGCACGAGGACGATGGAAAAAAAAAGGAATGCAAGCTTTCCCGCGAGGGCATTCCATTTGCTGTAACTATTCTGTAAGCGGTTGCCACCAATCGAAAAAAAAAAAACAGCCGAAACATATTTTACTCGTTACTTTCCCTCTCCCTACGCTTCGCATCTTCTTTCCATGTATACATAAACGTCCATGTGAACGTGGCATTGACCCGCAGCAGCCGGGATAGGAAAGGAGAATCGCAAAACAGCGTCAGCGACAGAGTCAATAAGCGTGCAGAGTAAACCCGCGGGTAACAGTTGAGATGGCAACATTTTGACACCTCTGTGTATATGTGCAATATGTATGCAATGTGTACACTTCTGCTGTGGACAAACAAACGGAGAACACCATGTTATAAATATGGGAAAATACTGAGTATTTTATCACACACAATACAATTACGACATTTGTCTCACAAGTCTTCAAACAGCCAATTCAATAAATGTAAGGGAGGATGTTCATTTCTTTCCTAACTTAAAAAAAGAACCCACCCCTAAAGTAAAAGAATGCAAAAGCTGTGTGGCACTCATTCTAATAAATCTTAGTTTTATAGTCGTAATGTGTGATAAGTTCAAATAAATACTGATTATTCTGTGCTTCCCAGCTGGTTAAATTTGAAAACTCATTAAAGCATTTATTTAAATGACAGCACACTGACATTTGCGACAAAAAATGCATTCCTTTCAAGATACCAGCACGTTAAATAAAAAATATATCAAATATACAATTTTAATGCCTTAATGCAATTTACAATATAATCCTGATGCTATACAATGATATTGCAGTATAACCGACCGGCTAGTGTTTAAATCAGACCACACGTCAGGCAGCAGGCAAGTCTTAATCGGAAAGCTTATTAACTGAAGAATACGCGGAAATGAGAAATGTGGAAGCCAAACCCTTCAGCTCAGGTTAGTGGCAGCTGCTTCACTGCTAACTGACTGTGTGAATCAGGAAATGAACTACACTTGTGTGGGAGAAACGATGGTACATATAACAAACGTCTCATTAGTTACTGTGCAATGCGTGGACCCAAGTATTTACATCGAAGCGGGCCACCAGTAGGACTCTGCTGATGTCAGCAGAGGCAGGCCCACATCAAGCTTATTAACACAAGCGCTACACTATGGCTGCACCATAATGCCAGAACAGAAACTAGCTCCCACCGAGCGAGTGTGACATGCCTGTGCTGGCTGGTTTTTTTTCCCCTCTTTTAAACAATCCATGTTTTTTAAGTGAATAAGCAAGTCTCTCCTGTGGCACACATCCTGTGCATGCTCCAATTTCACTAAAAGGAAAAGACAAAAAAATTCAGAATCTGTCCATTCAACAAAAGAGAACACTAAAAACTAGAGGTGCATATTTAAAAAAAAAAAAAAAAATTTAAAAAAATAAGCTGCGCCTCCTAGTGTGTAGAACAACACTGCCATCTAGTGGGGAGAAGAGGGGAGGACTACTGAGAAAATTAAAAAAAAAAAAAAAATACCACAAACATTCACAGCATGAAACCTTCTGTCATTCAGACCTTCCTTGCTATGCTTGGATTCGTTATTGGCACCGTCGTTTGTAGGCACCCAAGAAGCCTTAAGAAAATGCTGTTCTTCTGGGTTCCAGTTCGAGGAAGCAGGGAAGTCGTAAGAAAAAAAAGTCTTTGTCAGAACAGAGGGATGGGGGGTGGGGTCAGAAGCCGGACGGGGTGAGAACGTTCATGTCGCGCGGTTTGAGTTTGTGGGGGCGGGGCATGTTTCTCTTGACCTCCAGCTCCGGGAGCTCGATCTTCGGCGTCTTGAGCACGACGGGCTCTTGGCTCACCCGAGTCTTCATCATCTCCAGGGGGTTGGCCTTCTGGTTCCCCGGGCAAGACTGGAGACTCAGGCTGTCTGTGGACAGAGAGGGAGAGGGAGAGGGAGAGAGAGAGACAGAGAGCAGTTTACACACAAGGTTAAAAACAGGCAAAGCACAAGCCTCATTTTCCTGGCACCAGCCAGCGCAACACCAAGCGAAGCGAAGGTCGCCTGCTCAGCTGTGCAAACTGGTTACATAACACGCGCATTTACACGCTGGTCTGACACGCAAAACGCATGAATTGAGGTGGAACGGGCGTCACACGGGTGTGGCGACGGCGCCTACCTGGGTCAGTGGAGGATTTGGACACCGTGGATCGCGTGCCGAACAGGCGCCAGCTGTCCCCGCCTCCGCCCTCGGTCCCGCCCATTCCCGAGCCTGCGTCACCGGTGTCGGACTCGGAGATGGGAGTATAGGCGACGGAACTCTGGCCGAACCAGCTCCTGAGGGAGGCGGACACGGGCGCCATGGAAACACTGCGTCAGCCGCCAACGAAGCAAAGGGGCGCGCCTGGCACCCGAAAATGACCTCGGGCGTAAATGCACCCGCCCTGCACTCCGATACCTCCCGCCTGCCAACATTTCTACGAGCACATCCAACGCTTGGATAAATATGCAGAGAGAGTCCTGGAGAAGCTATTTATCTCCCCCAAAACTAGACCTGTGCATTCTCAAAGCAAACTTGGAGAAGAAGTTCTAGAACTCTGTTGCTTTCAGTCACCAGTAGTGACTGTGACATCAGCATTAGAATGTGCATTAGAATGTTCAGACAAGATAATTCTAATCGCATATAGGCTACAGGGACTTTTTACAGGTGGAGGAAGCAGACACTCGTGCCAGCCCTTTCCAGAGGGCAAGGGCACTCACAAGGCCTAAACCAAAGGACCTTTAATCCAGTCATTAAACCCAGAGATTGCAAAGTTCCAGTGAGAGCAAAGTGCAATCATATTGCTAAGTCAACTATGCTTGGCTCACAAGCATGTAAAACAAATTTTTAAAAAAGAGTATTATGTGACACAGGTGGGAATGGCAGTCCAGCACGCTGCAGATGCACAGAGCCCATACCTGCGATTAGCCCTGGGGGAGGCGTGGGGGGTGGCGGTGGGCGTGGCACTGGGCGTGGCGCTGGGCGTGGCGCTGGGTGTGGACTGCGCGGACGTTCTCTGCTTATCCTCCCGGAAGTCCCCGCTCGGCATCTTCAGCTTCTGCCAAAACAAACGGCGGCAGCAGCCGGTTAGCCACAGAACCATGCAGAACCCGCCCCCTGCTCGAAGCAGAACTCCCCCCCCCACCCCGCTCGGAGCAGAACTCCCCCACCCCCCCTGCTCGGAGCAGAACTCCCCCACCCCCCCTGCTCGGAGCAGAACTCCCCCACCCCCCCTGCTCGGAGCAGAACTCCCCCACACTCGGTGCAGAACCCCTGGTTCCCTTCCTCAGGGTTCCGTTACCCCCACCCTCAGACACAGGCCTGGGACTCCACTGTGAAAGGGGGGCACGTGTAACAGGTTAAGGATGTTTGCCTGAGGTCGCGGGGGGGGGGGGGGGGGTGTGACCCCCAGCCTCTCACTGGCTCAGAGACTCCAAAGGCAGCCGTGTCATCTTAAACCCGAGGGTTGTGTCGCCAAGGACCGTCATCACGGCAACCTGCCAGGAGGGCATCACCTTTACCACACCTCACTGTGCGTCGTTAATGAACTACTGTAGACAAGCTACATCCACAACACTACACCCACAAATGTAGCACTGATCGCCTGTTCAACTTGTACATACACACAGACCCATTTTATATAGGACTAAATAATAACAACATAGGACTAATTTTCCCCAACCCATATCATGTCTTTTGTATGCCCTACCTGCTGGCACAGTATTCAACATTTCAGGTTTTTAAAAAGGACACCTTTGCCAAGTCTGTACAACCACAAACTAACAGAAGGCATGCATCAATCTCTCAAACATACAAACGGCTGAAAAAGTAACATTAACTCACAAGATGCATCTTCTGCAGAGCTGTCGGGACACTATCTGCTGGTGTTTGGAGACTATATCTTCACTGACACGTCCGGTGTAAAATGTAAAAATAACGTAATGTCCAAGTCCAAACATTCACGGAAAACGGCTAAGAGATTTAAAAAGATGCCAGGAGTACGATTAATAAATAAGAACTAAAAAAAAGACCAGCCGGCTGGAAGGGTCCTGATCGCGATTCTGTGGGGACTCGTTATGAACTGCAACCCGATACCCGGTGTCCTGAAACCCACGAGAAGTTAGGGGAGAGGTCGCGCGCGTGATAAGCACGGGGGGTGTGTACAGAGGGCTGTCCTGTGGCTGGATGTTCAGAGGTAAACACATTCGGGTGGACAAATAGCTGAAGTCCTTGTCCGACCGCTGCCCACCCACGTCAGCGTAGATGTACACCCCCCCGTTGGGCGACGACAAAAAAACAACCATCAGCGTTTACATTATACCTTTCATTTAAAGGACAGACGCGCTCCCTAAACAGGCTAAGTAGATGCGTACTGGTTTGTGTGTGCAACGGGTTAAGTACAGGCAAGTTTAAACGCGAAAGTACGCAGAATCCTTCGCTTAATAATAGATAGATTAACAATCTTCACAAGAGTCACCCCCTTTAAAAATCCTGGATCCGCAGGTGTTGCTCAATTAGCAAACACAACAACCAGGGGGAACTGAAAACTTTTCGTCATGCTGATCTTTAACTCAATTCAGCCCTGCGGGTCTGGATCCCGGCCCGCTTGTCATAAATCGCAAGTTTTCCCCCTCCAGCCGATTATTACATAATATTCATAGAATTCAAACCTTTCGGGGTGCGCCAATGTGACTGCATGTGTTGCTACTTTTGAATTTACAACGGTGAAAAAAACTAGACTAAGTGAATTATTTTTGTGAATCATTTTAGAATACAACAAATACTTTCAATATTCAATCATTCCATTAAAACGTTAGAACATTGAAAGATATAGAGTTTTTACATTAAACATAAATTTGTTTATGAAAGCAAGTTTTAAAATATGGCCTTTGCGTTTTGAACTGCAGTCACCGTTTTGGTAACTTGGACAACCCTGTGCCAATTTTCCACAATTCTTTGTTGAATTAACGTTATGTAACGTAATAACGTTTATGAGTGGTAGCCATATTCACAAACGGGAATAACTAACGTTATGTAGACTGATTAGTCTACAGTGAACTAGCATCCGTGAACAAATTCATTATACGATTTAACTTATATGCAGTATGGGGATTCAGGAATTAGGGCGGTGATATGTAGTCTAACTATAGCTTTTCTGTTAACTTAAACCTACCGTTATGCTAACATGGTCTAAGCTAACTAGCTAGCTACAACGTAACATTAATGCACTAACCAGACATTAATGATATAACATCACAATTCTTTGGGGAAATTTTTGAGCGTTGATATAGTATGATAAAGAATACGACCGAGGCTTACTAAGCAGCAATACCAGCTACCTACAACAAGGTTAAAACGTTAGCTTCCATTAGCTGAAAAGATAAACGGTAGGCCACCATGTTCCAGCTATTAACCTAAAGCCAGTGTGCTAACGGTAAATATTCGTAAAATGACACACTTACTTGTCAACCAGGGCTACTTTAAAACTACATTACCCAAGCAATAAAACGAAAACAGAGAAATCTGCCCAAAACACCCTTTTTTACTATGCACGTAAACAACCGAGGACACGTCAGCCAGCTCAGTCATAGCTAGCCATTCACTCGAGTCCCAGGCTTTAAAGCTAACGAAGGCCACAGACAAAAACGAAACACGCGGAAACCATGACATATGCATTGAACAAGATGCCTGATCCACACGGCAGGCCAGCAGTACAGCAACCACATCAAGTAACGTGAGAAATACCTTTTCATAAGAACGTGTTTTTCTCTTTCATCCTCCTTTGATAGACCCTTGATGCCCATTTTGTTGTTTTCCTGCTTGCAGCCGAGGCGCTGGATACGAGCCAGTGCAACGCTCCGGCGCGACCTGATTGGCTGATTCGGATAAATAAGGGGCTCGCCTAGACTGCCTGTTGCCTGGACACCATGCACACACGTTCCAGAATAGAACACAGTGTACTGCCCGGCTCCTTTCAGCCAGCAGCGTGAAAGAAACAGGCAAAATGGGATATGCCTTTGGGACTACCTCACCGCCAATTTAGAGGAATCTAAACGATTTGCATTTAAATTCCACATGTATCTAAGAACGCTGTATGGAACTAAAAAAAAGAAAAAAAAAAAAGAAAAAAAAAGAACAGTATGTATGAAATAAAAAAATATTTATTTCCCCGCCAGGAGCAGCACTCACCTTCGCGAATAAACTGACGGTAGTTTCACAGGCGCGGTACTGGAGGATTCAGAACCAGCTCATCCGACTTCATTAAAGCTAATACCATCCACCAGCTTGAACACCCCACATAAACATGTTTATCGGGTAATGTATGTGGCCCTCCCCATAACCGGAGCATAAACAGCCACACCCCCACGCCACGTGGTTCCGCCGCCTAGCGCACTGACACACCTGTGATTGCTCTCCCGGCTCTCCCACAGACATGCGTACATCCACACCAGCCCTGCACTCACGTGTAGCGCTTCTGCCATGTAGTGGTAGCGGGTTTCCTCCGCGGTCAGTCCCTTGTGCGGGGTGTACCCAGCGTCCTTCAGACCAGCCTTCTGTTCGAACCTCTGTATGCTATCCTGGGTTTGCTCTGAGGAACAAACACATTCAAGGGTCAAGTTTTTGGGGCGCGGTCACACATGTGCGAATGCAGGCGAAGGCGAAATTTTCGCCGAGGCGAAATTCGTATCTTGTCGTGCTGAATGTGGACAGTGCAAGATGTGATGCACACGGAAATCAGTTTGCTGGTTTTGTAGTCTGTTTGAGTGGTTGTGGTTGTTGGTCACACATGAGCGATGTTTTATATGTTTTATTCGCCTCTTCGCTCGCAGAGAATGGAAGTGAACGGGAGGCGAATATTCGCCCATGTTAATTTCGCGCAGGCGTAACCGCGCCCTTCAGCTGGGTTGACTTTCTGCTGGAACCCCCCCCCCCCCCCACCCCCACCCCCCTTGCTATTTCGGACCTATTGTTGCTTCAGAGGGTAAATAATCCTTCAGAACATTAAAGGCAGCGGCGACTGAAAATTGGTGGGGGGCGAAACTTTCCTTTAAACTAATCATTGATCTCGAACTGATTTAATTAATTTTCAGTGATTAACAGGCATGCAAATGATCTGACTAATCAATTGGAAAGTGACACACAGCTTCTTCACATTGTGTTAGGGAGATTAAATGATAAATGTGATTTAGAAAAATCAGTTTTAATCACTAAGCAGCCTAGGTCTTATAGCCTACATTTATTTTCATTTGCAGTATGAAATTGTGCACATTTTTAATCAACATTATTTGTGGATACATGCACATCTTTCTCCGCACTCGTATTCATGGCAAATATCTGCAATGCGTAGATTGTAAACAATCTTGAAGTGCAGGTTTTGTTTTTGCTGGTTATTCTGAAAGCTAACACGGTAGATAACAGACTGGTGTATCTTGTTTGTTAAGTGTAGACTGCTTGGTGATTAAAACAGATTTTTAAATTGAATTTATGATTTAATCCCCCTAAGACGGTATGAAGACGCTGTGTGTTAGGCTATTTGCCATTTGAATAGTCCGAATGTTGGCACGCTTGATAATAAAGGAAAATGAATGAAAACAGGTTGAGATCAATGTCGCCCCACTGATTTTCAGCTCACCAGTCGCCGCTGAATAAAGGTGTGCAATTAAGAAAAAAATGAACAGCTTTTTTTTTTTTTTTTTAATTCTGGGATTGCAGTTGTGGTTGGAACAAAAAGCAGCATATAAATAAAGGTTTCCAGGACCGAGTTTGAGAACCACCGGTCCAGACGCTCAAATCCGAGATTTAAACTCCTGTTTGAATTGGTTGCAATTTCTCCGTGCAGAACAGGGCCACCAGCCTTTGGTCACATGTTCATTTTTTTTCCTTTTATGGTCAGGCAAATGTCTTCATAACCATATTTTTGGCTTGATTTCAAAGACACACAGAGTTACATTACAGTCATGAAACTACACAAGGGAATTTCACTGCCCATGATACACCCCCGGACCGAATCCCACAAACACAAATGTGGTTTTTGACCACAACTGTGAGTTAAAGTCAGAGGTCAACACGGAAGCTAAACATACAACATGTAGCCACACAATGGCTGACACTGTTCTCTTTACTCTGTGTTAGCATGTAGCAGTAGGATGCACACCATACTCACTGCTCATAAGGGAATTTAAGATGACGGAAGAGGCTTTGGTCTTGACCACGGGGTGGGCAGGTTCTGGGGGGGGAACTTTGAAGGTGATTCCGTCGTCGTCCCCCTAATGGCAACAAACACAAAAATGCGAACGACCTCCAGTTTGCAGGGGGATTAAGGTGATCGGCAAATTGAGCCAAATTTCATATTAAAAACAACAGGGTTAGGGGCTGCTTTGTTGAAGGGCAAAAGGGATGCACTTTGAGAAAGAGAATCCCACAGAATGTCCAGAAAAGAAGTATTCAGTTATTTTGAATGCAGGGGGAGTTACAAGTGATTAAAAAAAAAACAACAATATTCCCAGAAAAGAACAAAAGCCACGTCATTTTTTTGTGGGGGGTGGGGGGGGGGGGGGGGGGGCTACCTCAGATAAGCACCGGGACTTTTTATCCGGAATCACAGGCGTTTTCCACAGGATGTTGAAGCTCGTGTTGATTGGGATGGAGACCATGGGCGTGTCCAGCGACGCGTCATAGCTGGAGGCTCGTCGTATCATTCCGATTGGCTGGGGCATCTCGCCCATTAGCTCCTCTGCGCTACCCAGCTCCAGCGCTAAAGATTGGATCAGCAGACAGACAGAAACTAAGATAAACAAACAGGTACGTAGGCCTTCCGGACAAGGGTCGAGCACACAAAGTACAAGGCTATTTAAACCTGCATCACATCCAACGCGCGCGCGCGCACACACACACGCCCACGCCCACGCACACACACACTTATCTATATTTTTTTGTCAAGTGAACTGGTGGACTGTTTCTCAATTGAACTTTAAAGACAAACAAAAATTTTTTATTGCGAAACATGCACCCTTATCAAGAACATTTTATACACAGCATAAAGCAGAATAGAATAAAATGGAATACCAGGGGTTCATTGTCCATTTCACGTATTCACATTATATTTAATACGATAAAGCTGATTATTTTAACTAAAGCTAAATCAGAGAGAGACGCTTGCTCTCAAAGTACAACAGATACAGGACACAAACCTGAGAACCTTTGGAATGCCTGACGCAGCTCAAAGCGCACAGTCAGTCAGAGATTACAGAAGGCAGTAAATCAGGACCTGGCAAAGGCTTTCCTCAAAAGCACAGGGAATGAAGGCTTACTGGGGGCACAGTCACTTCCTTACCCGGGCTGGACGCCATCGCGCTGCGGAACCTCTCAGGCCGAGACAACGACGAAATCCAGCAGAGGAGAGCCAGGAGCCGCTGGACCTGAGGAGCCAACCCAACCCAACCCTTTAAGCCTTGAGGTCACAAATATGTGATTAGAATCTTATTGACTGAACCTTCTAATGCTGATGTAACAATCACTACTGGTAGCTGTAAGCAATGACGTTCTAGAACACTGATTTAGAATTTCTGTTTAATGCGCATGGCCATTTCGGGCTGGGGGGCTGCAAAAGCCGTGAAATATTTAAAAAGAAACAAATGAAACCACAATAAAACCAATACAGAACAATAAAACCGTCAGAAAACAGACCTCCAGTAAGACAACGATAAAACCAACAAATAAAATAAGTGAAAGCACCATAAAAAAAACAAAACCATTCCAATTCCTCCCATGTCTTACATAATGTAGAAGAATACTCTGTGGCCCCCTTCATCATCCACCACACAAATAGCCTCATTTACTCAGCAAATTTTATGGAAGTTACATTACATTTGTTCTATATGAAGCTGTTTGTGGCAAACACGCCTGCCACAGGCCACCGAAGTGGCTTTCCAAGGGCCCCTCCAGCACAGAGACACAGGGAGAAGACGTTCAAAAAGTCCACATTTATTTCCGAGAGTTTGGCAAGATGGTACAGCCAAATGAGCGGATGTAAAACACTGTCATGACAGAGAGGCTCCCTTCTGTGGGTGGGGATGGCAGATTTAACCTGTGCGCAGTGATTACCTCACTACGCACAGGTGCAGCCACTCCTGTTCCTGGGTCCAGTTAGCCTGGCCAATTCTCTAATTCTTAACCAATTATCCAATTGGCCAGGTCTAATTAGATTGCCCCAGGGCAGGTGTGGCTGCTTAAACCAGCCATCCCCACACCACACTGTTCTAAAACCATCCCCCCTAAAAACAGCAATGGATCCTTTACCTCCCCCTCTTATATCCGGTTCCTCCTTGTGATGCTAATTGCAAACTTTGCTTGCCCAAATTGAAAATTAACCAAGAAGAGTTTACACTTGTGTTTTGTACTGTACCCTGGACCCAGAACGAAGACCCCCATGTCAAAAACCACCACAAGCCTCCAGCACAGGTCGCTCAATAAAGCAAACAATGCTGACAGCCGATTGCACTGCACAAACAGGTGGTGCGTAGATTCTCCCTCCCCACAAAAAGGGCAGCCCTCCCCCAGAGCACAGTCTATATGCGCCAGGTGTCTACTGGTGGTTATGGCTCCATGGATAAGCCTCCAGTGGAGATCTCCTGACCACTCTGGAAATGGCGCCTTGTACTACAATCTCCAATTCTTCAAAACCGGTACAGAATTTGGTCCCAAACCCTGTCAAACACCTGCCCTCACCTTTCCCAGGGAAAGAAGGTGCCGAACCTTTACACATGCTGTATACATAAGCCTTCTTGCGCACAGAGAGAGAAGTCCAGCTGAAAATCTGTACTTTGGTTTTGGTTTATTTTTACTTTGTTGTTAATAATTTTTTTTAAACCCGAGGGAGCGAGTGGTTAAGCTCGGTTTATTATTTTCTGTCTCTCTCTCATAAAAAGAAAATGAATAAGCCAGATACGTCACGTTTATCGCGTCTTCCGATGCTCAGCTGTTCTGTACCCCCCAAGGTGTGTATGTGCAGGATTCTAAGCACATGAATGCTTTTAAGTGACAGGTATGCACCTGTATTCAATTTACAAAAAAGCATGCTTTATTCTTTGACCATTACAATATGATTTGATATTATTCTTGATTTGAAAACAGTATTTCTTTCAATAAAATATTAAACACTAGCCTGAAGTCCTCGGGAAAAAGTGTGCAAAAAGTTTGATTTTCTCATTACTTCATTCCGCAGTTCTTTTATATACTGTCATATGTATTCTGTATATTTGGCACTGTTTAAGGTTTAAAATACAATTATCCATGGAGAGCACAAACATACTGTACCTGATATTATTTGCATGCGCTCACAAAACCGTGCAGCTTCAAAACATTCCTGCTATTCAGGCGGTTGAATTACCTTTTAGAAAATGCGTTGGGGAACACAGATCACGGACAAGTGCTGAGAGGTGATTATAGAAAATCTGAACTTTCTCGAGACAGAGGAGGAGAGCCCGGGAACAAAATACTGACAGAGAAGAAAATACAAAACTGGATTTCACAGACAGAAGATTCCAGGCGATTGTCGGCCATTGGAGGTCAGCAATTGTTAACATGAAGTGCTCTGCCAAAATGTGCACGAGCGCAATGTTCTAAATGTTTTGTCGCTGGCACTTACCGCTGTGGGCGTAGAAGCCAAAGTTATCCCTGCAGTGTCATTGGATAAAGTTGGTGTACAGTATCGGAGTAGTCTTCAAGACCAAGCATTGTTGCGCGTCCCGGAGCACGGGAGACAGACAACTGGATAGCTGTAAATACCAGAGAGATCTGTAGGGACAAAACGAACACACTTGAGCCACTAAGTCGAAGTCATGCAAGTTATGTCCGCAGTTACGATGTTTTAGCATACACAGCCCCTTGGTGTGCGTCAAATCGTGAAGAAAAAAGTTACCTCAGTATTAAAGGCACGTTACACCTTTAATTCTTTAGTTTCCGTTTCATAACTGGTCCTCACTAAGTACTGTCCTAAAAGGATAAACTTAATATATGACATCGACCCGGTATCTCGTGAATTTGTCCACATGAAGCGTTCATTTAGCATTTTATTTTGCAACAATATAGAAAGTTTTCTCAAATGAACCGTTTTATGGAGATTTGCACAGTCAATTCAGGAAATTCGTCGCGCGAATCAGTCGTGCCACAGTTCGCTCGCCAATAGTTTGGCTGCCAGACAAAAATCTTCAATGAATTCAACTGTAATCAGAGCAACGCAACTCATTAAGATGTTTAATAACGACTGCTTGCAAGTCTATCCTTTATCAACCGCTAGTTGTTTTCACCAGATCTGCCATAATTTAACCCGGTAGAATGTGGAAGGAAAACAACGAAAATAACTATGCAAAATAATTGTACACACTTAAATCGACAGGATTGCTGCAGAGACAGACCTCGTTTAAATTATTTCCCCGTGGGCATGTTATTTAAGTACTGTCGAACAACTATATATAGTTACTCTGAGATTAATGACAAATACCGTTTATGTAATCTAATCTCACAAACTATGTCACAGAACCTCTTCACCCCGCACGTAGTCATTCAAACTATATTGATATTTAAAAAAAAAAAAAAAAGGATTTTATTTTACTCACCCAAAGTATAATTCTACTTTTCTTAGCTTAAAAGTCCGAGGGAAATTCTAACTGTATGCTACTGCGAGAATTATGTTTCAACTGCTGCGGTTCACATGTACTGTAATACTACCACACCACTCCTGACTTTCCGACTGACCAGTCAGATGGAGACTGTGTGCGTGCAGCAGTCACGTGTCTCGCGAGACATTCCTGTACAGTATGTGACAGCGCTCCCGAGCCAATGCAGCCACCTGTCCACCACGCAGTGCCTATTCTATTTCAAGCACACCTTGAAATTCAATCAAAAGCACATCGCTCTTTCATTTCCGACTGAGCCGTCTCAGGACTGCGACTTCAGTGCACGCGCAGTAACAGCTCGCCAAATTGTTGCTAGTTAACGCAATTTACGTCACAAATATTCAAGCCGGTTAATGTTTGTCTAAGAATAAACAAGCATGACGAAAAGGGACAGGTTCAACGACACTGGATATCGATTGACATTTATTTTCCGCACAGCGGCCAGTATTAAGTGAAGACAGACTACTCGTGTCAACATTACCCTTTCCCTAACACAATCATGCAAATTACCTAAATAAATAAATACACCACGTGTTTGCCTTTTTGGGACGATCATCGAGATCATCAGTAATTTACGAATTATTTTTATGACGTGGGAGTCTAGCACATGTCTACAAAGATGCATATATTTTGGTCAGCTTTCAACAAAGTTGTGATTCAAACACAGATGGGTACAGGTTGTAGCTGAAAAAAGTCAAGGCTTCATAATAATAATGGGGAACTCTGTGGTAGGATGGTGTTGAACTAAACACTCTCGACATCTTGTTAAAACAAGCTAAAAATCACTGAATAAACATTCAAATATGTTTCAACTACTTCATACCAAGCAGTTGTAAGAACATTTTACATGATATAGAAACACTACCCAAAGCCAAGTTAGGAAATTCTTGTTTTGCACCAAAAAGTGAAAATAAAATAAACTGAAATGAAATGAAATGAAATGAAATGAAATGAAATAAATAAATAAATAAATAAATAAATAAATAAATAAATAAATAAAAACTACAGTACCAAATTCAACCACAGTAAGGCAGTGTGGAACCACTGAGAAAACTTATCTACATTAAAATTAAAATTCCCCCAAACATTTTATGCAGCTGGATATACTGTATACTGAATTTATTTAGGTTAAGCAACTCAACAGCAGTGTCCTACCTGGGAATTTAGCCCAGTTCCCTAAACATTGTATTACACAGCCACCCTGTCTAAATCCATCAGTCTATTCAATTAAATTCAATTCAATTGTATTTGTATAGCATTCTTTTTTTAAACTTTAAAAAAAATTTTTTTATTTTTTTATTTTTAACAGAGAACTGTCACAATGACACTTTACAGAGTAGCCTGGCAAGAGACAGAGCAAAGAGAGCAATCAGAGCAAACACCAGGCCTGAAACTCCAAATAGCAAGTACATGAAGTAAAGAAAATCTCCCAATGGGGAGAACACCCTCAAACTGCAGCGAGAAAAAACTCTCTAATTGGAATAAATCTCAAGAGGAACCCGGCAATAGAGGGGGAGCCCATCCTCCACTGGCCAGCCTGGTGTAAAATAGCAGACAACAAATAAAATGGGTTGAGGTTACAGCTGAGGTGAAAGCTAACAGGAATAATAGAAGACAAAATGGTATAGTTAAGCATAGTGCCGTTTAGAGGAGGCGGATGATGGATCTGGAGCTCCAGACAGCATCAAGGCATGGGCAGGTGAGGAACAGGGCTGAAGCAGTCCATGACCATGGATCTTGTGGATCTAGTCTAGACTACTCAAGGTATAAAATTCTCAGATCTTCTGCCATCTCATGACTAGCACTTATCTTTTAAGACTGATCTCTTCTACTCTGAATTTGACTTCACATTTCGCCCGTAAGTGCAGCATATAGTATGTGAAACAATTGATTAATTGCAGCATTATTGCATATTATTTATATTTTTTCAGTGATCCTGGTTTGTTTTTATAGTGTTGCAATCAATTTCTTTATTTATACTGGCATTCATCTAATTTGCTTCTCTAATTTATTTTATTTAGCAGACGCTCTTAGCCAGACCAACTTACAATGTCAACAAAAGTGCAAAGATTAGGCAGAAAAATGCATAAAAGAGAGAAAGTATAGTCCAAAGAGAGACAACAAGCACAAGAAGTGGGACAAGATCAACAACTTGTCTGCTACCCTGTTGAACATTACACAAAGTTATACAAACAAGAACTTCCCGAATGAGCATCAAACGAACAACTGCAAAGAACTACAGACTCTGGAAAAAAGGAAGTTTCAATTAATCAGGTGTCAGGGCTCAGCGAGAAACATTACTAAGTATTAGCATCTAACATAGCACGATACACCACACGGTATGCTGTTCCGGATTGCCTGTAAAATAAATAACGTACGTGTGATATAGAAAGAACAATCAAAGGTTTCGACTGCTGTTTGACGAGATTAGCACCATGCCAGCACTGTAAGATGTCCAGTGTAAATTCAACTCTAACGGAGTACACAATTCGAAACCGTATGGACCATGTGCATTCGGTAAGAGCTGATTCAACATGGAACATTTTTACCGTGAAGGCAATTTAATTCCGGCAAACGGCGTGCCTCAGCCCCTGGCTTCAGACCCCCCCCCAAATATGACACATCTCTCCGCCCACAATGGAAATAAAGCACTGAATACGAGGTGTGACTTTCCCCAGGAAACTTTCACTTTTACTCAGAACGCCCGTTTAAAAATATAAATATTAAATCTGTTAATTTTTGTTTTTACAGTGATTTGGCGTGCCACATTACAGTATGTTTGGAAACACACACTCGAGTGGGCTGCCTGTCTGTGGCCTAGAAAGAGAGCTCAGTATAGCTCAGGTTAGATAAAGTAATTAAGGTTAAGCACCCTGCTCCTGGGTACAACGGTAGTGTCCCAACTGATAATTAAACCTACAATTACTGCCAGTTCTTTAGACATTATGCTACACTGCTGCCCTTTCAGCTAAACCCACAGTGTTATTGCAGTTGTTCTCGATATTTTATACAGTATATTGGATCTGAAATTATGGGCACAAATTAAAAAACAAGTATATATAAAATATATATTTTATATATTTTTAGTTATAAAATTATTACTGTATTACTGTAGTACTACAAACATATTTTGCTTGTTTTGTCCCCAAGTGCATTTTTTCTCTATAGACCAATCACACTGTGTGAATATTTACAGCATACATTTCTACATCTAGTCCAGTTTGATTGTAAAGCTTCTTGTTATCCACAGATAATCTGTTGTAATCACAACTGAAGTTACACATGCCTTACATGTGCGACTCTGAACGTAGCTGTCAAGAAATGTATAACTTTCATTATTGTTATTATTATTTCACTACAGGCATTTAGCAAATACTCTTATCCAGAGAAACTTACACAACAACTCTTCACCTATCATTTACATTGCATCCCTGATAGCAAGCAGCTCCGAGCCTGATTTGGGCTGATTCTGAACTGAAGCCAGCACTGCTGGGCCAGACTTGGCACAGATCTTGCCCGGAGTCGCTTGCTATCTGGGATCCTGGAGCCTATCCCAGAGTGCATTGGGCAAGAGGTAGGAATACGTTTATAATTTTATACGGCTGGATATATGTTTCGAAGCAATACAGGGTAAGATGGCAGTGTCCTACGCAGCATTCAAACCTGTGACCTTCAGGTTACAAGAACAGTTCCTACACTGCTGCCCACTTTTATGTTCATATTCTTTGAAGGAAACTACATTTACACTTTCTTTAGTACTGTATTTTGGTTGTGGCTTTACAAGAATAAATAGTGGCGTGTAGTGGAGTGTAGCACAGTGGGTAAGGAACTGGGCTTGTAATCGAAAGGTCGTAGGTTCGATTCCTGGGTAGGACACTGCCGTTGTACCCTTGAGCAAGGTACCGAAATTGCTTCAGTATATATCCAGCTGTATAAATGGATACAATATGAAAAAAAAAAAAAAAAATGCTATGTAAAAGTTGTGTAAGTCACTCTGGATAAGAGCGTCTGCTAAACGCCTGTAATGTAATGTAATTTTGATTGTTTTTGCATTGCACAGTGATATACTGTCTGTAAAAGAAAATATAATTTTGTTTTTGTTGAATTGTTCTGTCAAATTCAGTCAGATAGCACAAGAGAGTTATTGTGATGCAATCATTTCCTATAACAAGTGCAAAACATTCAAGGCGACAGCTGATGTGTGTGTATGTGCACGTCTGCATGTGTGTGTACATGAACAGATGACATATTTTATTTTCAAAAAGGTAATTTATTTTGTAAGCATTTCGTACAAAGACAATAATTTAAATAAAAATAAAAATAAAAAATAAAAATAAAATAAAATAACCAACAATGAATTTACAATGTACATATGTATATATACATGCACAACAGGAAGCTGCAGTTTAGACTATAGGAGGAGAGTAGCTTAGAAAGACCCGTGTCGAGCATCATCATTAGGCCTGAGAGATACTTCTCTTCCTGCGAGGAGACAGAAATGCACCAATCAGCATCAACGGAACACGGAACACACAGGTTGTGGAATCGAATATCCGAAGAAAAAAAAGACCCTCAAGGCAAATAGCCTCAGTAATTATCTGAACTAATATCTACTTGTGTGAGATGTAAAGCTGCAAGCCCCCCCACCCCACCCCAAAGAACAACATTATATCCACTCACGATCGGAGTTTCTTCAGGACTTCTCTAATCTTCTTTGCACTGGGGTTCAGGCAAATCCGCGTCCCATTGGTCAGGTTCAGACTGGAAGAACACCAATGGAGATTATTAGCTCTAGTAATGAATGGCACTTTACGTACTGCATCAAAGGTCAAAGTTCAGGTGGAAATTATTCCTTAAGTTTGACACCTATTGCCCAGAAAAAAAACCTGGCTCAAATATGCATATATACACATAAAAAAAACATTTATAAAAAACGCTAAAGCATTTAAATTAATAAATGAAAAAATAATTCAGTTTGAATGTCATTTAAAGCACCAAGGTTTCTCTGAAAACTGTACGAGCTTTAAAATTTTCCTTGTTAAGTTGTAATGGAGGAACACTGGTGGTCATATTGTCACTAAGACTTATTGTCAAGTTTTTGATTTATGATAGTTTCTCATGTCCGGACAAATAACACACGTGTAAAGACCCCCCCCCCCCCCCCCCCCGTCCCCCGTCCCCCCCCGTCACTCACATGATCTCCATTTGGTCGCAGGAGTTGGATGGGGGGAGGACTTCCATGCTCTTGATTGAATTTCGGGGCAGTGCCATATCGTCCCGAAAGCTTCGGCACAGACACCGCGTACTCCCTCCAGTGATACCTGCGTACGAGGTGGACAGATGACTCATTAATAACCACACTATCGCACTTCATACACGGCAAACAGATAGACACACAGACAGGGGCATAGACAAACAGATTACATTACATTACATTACATTTATTTGGCAGACGCTTTTATCCAAAGTGACGTACAAAAGGTGTATTTCATGGTCATAGACAACTACTAAACACAGGTTCAGTAAGATACAATACTTATTTTGTACAGCTATTTCTAGCCAAGAACACGGTTTAGTTCACACAGTGAACACTATTCTGACCTAACCTCTGCAAAGCCAACTAGGCAGAAGAATAAGCTACAGTATTAGGACAAATGCAAATTACAAAAAGTGCTGGGATGGGGCAACATGTAACAAGTGTCATAAAAGGGGGGGGGGTGGATTTAGCGTGAAATATACAGCGTGGTGGTAGTTAGTCTAGATATAGTCTGAAGAGATGAGTCTTCAGGCCACGGCGGCAGATGGGTAGTGAGGGGGAGTTTCGGAGAGGGACGGGGAGTTCGTTCCACCACTGGGGAGCTAGGGTGGAGAAGCTCTGTGATCCCTTTGGGCGGGTGGGAGGGGTTACAAGCCGCCCTGCAAGAGCGAAGTGGTTGAGCAGGCATGTAGAATCGAATCATGTCCTGCAAGTAGATGGGGGCCGTCCTGTTGGCTGCAGATATGTGTATGTATATGTACATGTATAAATTAAATACACGATATATTTGTAAATTTCCTAAAAATATACTGACATACTGACAAACACTCAGAAACACTGACAGAAAGACAGAGGTACATAGATGAGTAGAAAGATCAATTTCTTGTTGATAGATATTAAAGACATTGGATGTAGAGATAAAGTGAGAGAGAGCGAGAAAGAGACTGAGATTTAAAAAACCCTTTTGCTGGGACATTGTTCAAACACAGAAATTGCTGTACTTCAAAATAAAAGAATAGACAAGCAACAACAAGGAATAAACTAAACCGAACAACCACCAAAGGCAGAGAAGAGAGAACGGATACAGAAAGAGAGAGAGACAGATAAAGAGAGAGAGAGAGAGAGAGAGAGGGGTACGGAGATGGAGAGAGAGAGGGAGACTCACTCTGTGCAGTGGATGCGCAGACGACGAGAGCGAGGAGCAGGAGGGTTCTGGTAGTCATGGTGGTTGCCGGGCCGATGCCGCTGCTGCTGATGGTGATGGTGTCAGAGTCGAGGCAGAGAGGGTGAGGTGCGGTGGTCCGTGGTGGCAGAGCGGCAGCTTATATACACGCTCTCAGCCCTGAACGCACGCCCCTCTCTAACGGGGGAAATGTCAACTGTAGTGGAAACCGAAACCCAGGGAAAAACAGAACTCACACCGTCTTCAAAAAAAAAAACCAAAAGATCCCACTGCCTCACTCGAAATGATTCCACTCGGCTATTTTTACCCCCCAAATGCCCCCAGTCATCAAATGGATGATCATCAAAAGTCATCAAATTCGTTTTGTGGGATTTCAGTATCTTGTGCAATGTGACGCAGACATCAAGTCCAATGGAACAACTAAATATCATTTATAGCGTAATATTAAAATCATGAAAATGTGAAATTAAGGAAGGAAAATGTGCTTAGTTGTTTAGCATTGGGCTTGACTGATAACCGAGAAATGTTAATTATGATATAATACAATTTATATCATAATAAACAGATTGAGATTTTACCTGCTTAAAGGTAAGGTTTCAGCAGGCCCGGTTCTATACCCCATGATATGCCATTGGTGTCAGATTACTGCAGTATATACGCTCCCAGAATGTAACTGATTCATTTGGTAAAAATGAAAAAGAAATGGCTTTCTTATTTACTGAACCATTACGGTACAGGTACAGTATTCACTGTTGATTTTTTTCACATTTCAAATTTCAGATGTTGCCTGAAGTCATTTGCATATAGGACTAAATAGATAGATAGATAGATAGATTTTTATCTATCTATCTATCTATCTATCTATCTATCTATCTATCTGCATGTCTCTTTTGTCTGATGTCTGTCTGTATGTCTGTAAACCCCTGACTGGGGATGTCTCAGAGAGGAACTGAAAGCAGAGTAATTTCATACGGTGATGCTGAATGAAACAGGATGTTTCAGGATTCGGAAATGCCCCTCTGCTGGGGCAAGCCTGAGACACTCGCGAGGTCTCGTGGGTAACTAGTGCTGGACGATGTCCTCGGGACACATTTAAAAACATCAGAGGCAAACGGTGGCACCACACTGTGACGCGAACAACAATAGATAACAAACTCGAAGCGTTTCAACCTGAACGAGTGTTCTCTCGACGGGGGCTGGATTTGTGGTCGCAGAACCCACACAACACAGTCCCACACAGTAACTGTAGCATGTGTTGATCCATTACAAATGCAAGTTCGTGGAGGTGTCTGGCGGTGCAGCGCGTGGAGCGTTGACCGCAAGCTAATTACAGACCGTGAGGTAGGCGGTTCGAATGACCTTTCCTCGTGACCTTTGTCGCATGTCTGCCTCTCCCTCTCTCCCTCTCCCCATTCTTCCTGTCTCTCTGTCCCTGCACTGTCCTGCCCATAAGGAATGCGTCAAAACAAAGCAAACAAATGTAGATTCTTTGCCATTGTGTCTGCCATGAACAAAACCCGAATGAAACTCGTAGGACATGCTAGATGCTTCTCACAGGAATGTGCTGAACAGAAAGGTAACTGTCTGCATAGATGCATCGTGGAACCCTGGCAGCACACACACACACACACAGAAAAGAAGAAATAAGAAAATTAAGGAACACAAATTCTGTGCAATCCCTCGCTCCCTTGGTGTAGACGGTCCAAAAAGGGGAACTTGCAGTTTCTGAGATTAGTTACCTTTAATCAGATTGGTTCTCCCAAATGTCAGCCAGCATTATGTCACAGGTTGTTGCGTTGGTTGGAATTGGTGCTTCTAACTGGAGCTCCGCCCACACCTAGTCATGATTCCTAATTTGATATTTTTATGTTACCTTAGCCGGCCCCCTCAAAACTCATGTATTAAAAAAATGCACCAAATGTGTCGTTTTTTTAAACATACCTCCATGTCTAGTTATGGACATCACACTTTGGGTTACTTTCAACACAGTCTGTGTAAAAATTCTCCCTTTGCAACACATAAATTGTATATTTACAACACAAAAGTAGTAGCTTTGACACAAAATGTGTTGAAAGTAACACAGAAGTAGTAACACAAAAAGTGTGTTGGCTATTAATTAGACATGCTTTTTGAGAGTGTACCCTGAGTAAGGTACTTAACCAGAATTGCTTCAGTGTACACACGCCTGTATAAATAGATACTATGCAAAAACAACAACAACAAAAAGCAACAACTAAAAGCGTCTGTGAAATGCTGGTAATGTAATGTAATGAGACAACGTTCCCTGGCAAAGAACTTTGATCATAAATGTAGCTGTTCCACAAATGGCCACATGAGGGCATTGCTCAACTTCACTTACGGTTTTTCTCAATTGTTTAAACGTGTTTCCTGAAACTATAGCTCAATTTCTCAAAACTCTACACACAAAGAACAGCAACAGTTAACCTTTTGCCAAAACTACACAAATCTCTTGCAAAATGCATTCATGTATTCAAAACCATGTTCTCTCTTCTCAAAATGGACTTTTTCCATCAAAATGATTCACACAGGCCTCATATGAGTAGGTCTTATTGAGCATTGATTTCACACTGGTGTGATAAATTTAAAAACACAACCATCAAAATACTGTATATATGTTCTGGCCTCATGAGATCATGTTACATATTCAAGTGTATAAAATTGTGTAAAAATTGCTTATTTTTTCTCTTTCTTGAAGTTATAGTTTTCTTTTCGAGGGGTTCCAAAATAGGCTGCAATTTTACAGTAAATATAAAGACTGTTGCCATGATACAATACAGTAAATATATCATTACATTAGTAACAGGCACAGTCTGGGCTGCTTTTAGGTACTTTCCATCAATTTTTGCAAAAACAGTTACGGTCAATTATCAATGAGCCACAATGCTTAATCATACATTAAAAACATCATCATCATTATATTATTACAATTATACTGAGATACCTCTTCTTATGTTCACTCTACAGCCAAATGTTTTTAACATCTGATATGATTTATTGAAATAAAATTATTGAAATATATTATCATTTTTGTGATGGAGTTTGCAAACCCCATCAGAACCAGAACCATAGTGCTCATTCTTGGCTAAATAAATCTCCCCCAAAAAGCATTTTTCTTTTTGAGACATCCCGAAAACCATTGGTCAATGATAAATAATGTTTTGTGTGACATATCTATGTGACCAAAGAACCAAATGCACGAGGCCACTCCTATATGGCTTAACCCTTCGGTGTGAGATCACAAATATGAGATTAGAATGTTCTCAGCTGAACACTCCAATGCTGATGTCACAATCACTGCTGGTGACTGAAAGCAACAGAGTTCTAGAACACTGGCTTCGAATAAAAAAATAAAAATAAAAAGGAAACATTCCAAAAAAAAAAAAAAAAAAAAAATGTAACTCTATAGAAGACAAGCTGTTGCTTGTGCCAGGCTTCTCACTCGACCAGGCCCTTATTCATGATTGTTAAGTATTTTATGTGACTTCCTTTCAAAGGTGTGTTTGGTAAATTACACATTAACATTTACATCACTTACAAATTCCTCTGTGATTCGCAGTTCCACAGAAATGGAAAAAGGGACAATGGACACAACACATTAATGTAAAATAATGTAAAGCTGTTTTATTTAAATTCAATTGCATATTACAGATCACTCACTAGATAGAAGCAAAAAAATACAACAACAATGAAACAAGTAATGACTTTAACATATGTATACAGACATACTAAAAATACACTATGATAAGACAGAAATGTAGCTTTTTTATTTTTTTTTGCAAATGTTTTGGCATGGATATGGAATTTGCCGGAAATTATTCAGGAAGAAGTTCCAGATGTTGGACTCTTATTGGTCAGTGATGATGACATCAGACGGGGGCCCAGAGGTCTACTGACCCCTCCTTGGGTGAAACAGAATTCATGCTCAAAGACGGGGGTGGACAGGGATGGGACAGTGAACTGGTCTGCTGTCACCTGATTGGTTAAAATTATTAACTGAAACAGGCGTGGATTACGTCACATGTTATATTACAGAAATGCAGCGCAATGTCAGCATGGGGTGTTGGGGAAAAGAAGACGGGTTGTAAAGGGTCTTGTCCGGAGACGGGGGGGATTTTGGGAAACCTCGGTGTATGGGCCGCACTTACTTTGGGCTCTGCAGGTGCCTCATCAGCTCCTGGACCTTCTTATTTTTCGGATCCACGCAGTACTGCTTCCCGTTTTTTTGGAAAACGCTGCAAAAGCACGGGAAAACAGAAAAACGCAGTGAGCAGGAAACGTGGAAAACCGATAAATCATCACAAGGAGATATATATCGCCCACAGTTACAGTAAAATATACAGTTATGTCATTTAAATAAGCAGTATAATATTTACTATTATATATTTATAATTAAGATATATATATATATATATATATATATATATATAGTATGTATATAATGAATGTAATTATTTAGTTATGTAGTAACTGGGTGGGCACATGTATGACACCAGCTGATCCTACTGTAAAAACGGCCCTGGTTAAATGACTCACATAATCTCCGTTTTTTCACAGGGGCGGGAAGGGGGGTAGATCTGGATGTCCTGGATGGCCTTGGGGTTCCCGAATGCTTTGTGGGTACGGTAACAGAGGCACTTTCCCTACAGACAGAAATGTAGCTTTTTTTTTTTTTGCAAATGTTTTGGCATGGATATGGAATTTGCCGGAAATTATTCAGGAAGAAGTTCCAGGTGTTGGACTCTTATTGGTCAGTGATGATGACATCAGATGGGGGCCCAGAGGTCTATTGACCCCTCCTTGGGAGAAACAGAATTCATGCTCAAAGACGGGGTGGACAGGCACGGGACGGGACGGGACGGTGAACTGGTCTGCTGTCACCTGATTGGTTAAATTATTAACTGAAACGGGCGTGGATTACGTCACGTTATATTACAGAAATGCAGCGCAATGCCAGCGTGGGGTGTTGGGAAAAATAAGACGGGTTGTAAAGGATCTTGTCTGGAGACGGGGGGTATTTTGGGAAACCTCCCTCTATGGGCCGCACTTACTTTTGGCTCTGCAGGTGCCTAATCAGCTCCTGGACCTTCTTCTTTTTCGGATCCACGCAGTACTGCTTCCCATTTTTGTTGGTAACACTGCAAAAACACGGGAAGATGGGTTGAAATACGCAGTGAGCAGGAAACGTGGAAAACCGATAAATCATCACAAGGAGATATACATCGCCCACAGTTACAGTAAAATATATAGTTTTATGTCATTTAAATAAGCAGTATAATATTTACTATTATATATTTATCATTAAGATATATATATATATATATATATATATATATATATATATATATATATATATATATATATATATATATATATATATTAGTATATAGTATGTCTATAATGAATGTAATTATTTAGTTATGTAGTAACTGGGTGGGCACATGTATGACACCAGCTGATCCTACTGTAAAAATGGCCCTGGTTAAATGACTCACACAATCTCCATTTTATCACAGGAGTGGAAAGGGGGGTAGATCTGGACGTCCTGAATGGCCCTGGGGTTCCCGAATCTTTCGCGGGTACGGCGACACACGCACATTCCCCTGGACCCGCCCAAACCCGAAGACTTGCCCGAACCGGCAGCTTGAAGGGGAAAGGCCATTGTAAGGGCTATAACTTGGCAACGGCATTAAACAAGTAAATCAAACAGACCTGGGTCAAATACGTATTTGTTCTGGATTCAAATACCTTTCTGCGCTCTGTTGATCTTGCCTGGTGTAATTGAGCCCGCCAATATGACCAGAAGGCGGGGTTCGCACTTTGAGAGTATTTCATTGGTTCCAATACACCAGACAAGATCAGTAAAGCGTAGAGAAGCATTTGAATCAAATCAAAACAAATACGTATTTGACCCAGAACATCGCAAAAAATTACAACAACAAAAAAAAACTGTTAGAAAAGGACCCTGTTGTTTGATCACCCTGCACATCACTGTTTATCAGCAAGGCATGTTAGCCCGATAGCATCTCTGTAAAAAAGCACCACACAAATGAACTGAATTGGAACATTAAGAATGCTGGAATGAGTGATGAATAAAACAGAAAAGATTTAAACGAGCGTCACCTACACTGTGCGTGAGCCAGGCTGGCCAGGAGGGCGATGACTAGGAGGGCTCTGGCGATCATGGTGGGGGGGTCCAGTCTGCTCTTCTTTCTGCAGAGGATGTCTCAGGTGAGCGAGCGAGTGAGGCTGTGTGTGAGTGTGCCTAATAAAAAGACTAATAAACAGAGAGAGAGAGAGAAAGAAAGAGAGGGAGAGACAGAGGGGGCAGAGAGACAGAGGGGGGAGACAGAGAAAGGAAGGAATGCAGAAAGGACAGTGGTGGGAAACCACCGGGTTCATTACAGAAATAAAACTATTCACTGCAGTTATCCCATGCAGCCCCCTCCACTGTAAATCCCCAACCCTCTTGGCTAATGGTGGTTTGTATAATGCCCGCCACTGTGGCTTTTCCTCCTCCGTTAACCCCAAGTAAGACCTCCACAGTGTGTCTGTGAGAGAAATCAGCTTCTTCTCATTCACCACTTTCACCACCATGTTATACAGAGTTTTTCCATGTGCCACGTCCAAGGGCACATTGTCCATATTCCGATGTTCTAACAGGGGACCTTTACGTGCAGAATCAGAGAACCTGGGGGACAGCAGGAGCCTAGGGAACGGATCTCCTGTGTTATGCTGGCCTAGGTTAGGTCCACAGTCTCTGAGCAGGTGCCGCTCCGCCTCAGTTAGGGCCAGCCTCCAGCCCAGCAGCACCTTGGAGGTATACCGCCCCGACCGCACCCGAAGGCGAGTGCCAAAATACCCCACCTGGTCCAACTCCTGGCCAGCCGGGCTCGATGGTCAGCGAGTACAGCATCCCACTCAGTGCGCACCCCTGTCGTATGCCCCTACACACCTTAAAAGGGGCACTCAAACCACCGTTTACCTTCAACACACTCTCAATGTTCTGATACAACACCCTAACCTTGGCAATAAAACCATGGTTGAACTGGAAGGCCTCAAGGGTCTTCCAAAGGTACTGGTGTTACGCCCAGTCAAAAGCCTTTTCTTGCTCTAAGGAAATGAGACCAGTGTCAATCCCCAATTGTCCAGAGAGGGCCAAAACATCCCGAACTAAAGCTACATTGTCAGTTATCATCCTGCCAGGCACACAGTAGGTTTGGGTCAGCACCAATAACCTGCCCAATCACTTTCTTCAGTCAGTCAGCCAGAGCCTTGGAGAGGAGTTTGTAATCGGTACAGAGCAATGCCACGGGCCACCAGTTCTTCACCTCCTTAGGGTCACCCTTTTTTGGCAGCAAGGTCACAACCGCCCTCCTGCAGCTCAATGGCAGTGACCTTCCAGCCAAACTGTCACTGAGCACGGATAGCAAGTTTTCACCTACCACCTGCCAGAAGCCCTTGTAAAATTCTACTGGCAGCCCATCAATTCCAGGGGCCTTCCCACTCGCCATGCCCTGAAGTGCTGTGTATAGTTCCTGCTGAGATAGAAACCCCCCCTAGATCCCCACTGGCATGAACGGTTGGAAGCACGTCATAGAAAGCATTTGCTATCTCTGCCTCCTCTCTATATTCACTCAGGTAAAGCTCTGAAAAGAACTCCATTGCCCTCCGTCGGATTGCAGTAAGCTCTGTGAGCTCCTGACCTAATGACGGATTTCAGACAGTGAATAAACCGACTCAGACCACTTTTCTTCTCTAAGCCAAAGAAAAACTTTGATGGGGCATCCATCTCTGCTATGTTCTGGGACCTTGACTGCACCAGTGCTCCCTGAGCCGGTATGCTCAGCAGGTCAACCAAAGATGTTTTTTTGGCTTTGAGAACACCAATTGTTTCTGTTCCTCCAGAGGTCTCCACCAAAGTTTGGAGATCCTCTATTTCGCTCTCCAGAGCCTCCATAGACTGGGTGATATCTCTTGTGACATTTACAGTGTATTGCAGACAAAACTGCAGTTTTCTCTGCAACATCTTAAAACCGTTTCGTCTCGTTGCGAATCATTGATCTGAACTGGCCTTAAGGTTACCGTAATTTACATTGCCATCAATATATTTATATAATTTATAATGATCGGAATAAAGCGGTCTTCACACGGAGCATTAACCTCGGGGTATAGGTGGAGCAGAGCCGGGTCTGATTTCTGTGTAAAGATGTTAAGCCGGAGGAAACTAAATAAAAAATACGGCAGTATGGATTAACGTTGTTATTATTTTATTACGCTTCCTTATATGTTCCTTCAGCCTTGATGCCCTTTTTTGACGAAATCTGTTTTGTTTTTGTTTTATTCTTCTATTATTCTTTTATTTGTTCTGATTGCTAATTTAACACCCAGCTCCGCTTTATTCTCGAACAGTTTAGCTAGCAAAACCAGAAACACCAGTGGAAACATTTTGCAAGGCAGTTGTTATATCACACAACAATCATTCACGAGAAAGACAATGTTTATTGTGCACGAGATACATAATTGCACGAGCCACAGCGAATACCGCGAATTCTTCTCTGCCGTGTAAAGATGTTCATACCGAGCAAAAGGTGGATAAAGAACGTGTGTGGAAATTGATCATCACTAATTCTACCCCAGGTCTGCTACAGCATTTTAACCCGGCTCGGCAGTGTAAATACAGCTTAAGTTAGCCTAATGTTAGACAATGGATGAGTATGTACATAACGTTACTTTTATAACAACCATTTTTATTCAGTCGATAGTAAGTTCTACCGTTACCGTGGCCAACGTGCCAAATGACTGACGTCACACAGGCAACACTGTTTGGAAGTTGGGAAGTGAGTTTCAAAAAAACACCTGCAATTACTGCTTCTCGCCATTGGTACCGCCAAAGAGAACGAAACTGAGATCTTCGAGATTGTAACTTTAACAACAATTCCATGTTCAACTACGGCATTAACTTTGTCAGTGCTGTCGAGGAACACCACGATTCCTTTATTCATTCTTGACGCGAACTTAATACACTCGTGTCCAACCACCTCCGCTATCGTTAATGTGCACTCTTCTACCGACCACGGCACACTCGGGGCGGCTTTGATGCCATTTCGCAGAGTGAGCCGCCTCCTAGGGACGCTGGCATACCGACCAGCAAAGCTGGTCGACTTCTTTAAAACAGCATAGCCTACCTACTAGTAAACAGTGCTTAGGAACAGTATAACAGATAGAAAAAAACAGTACAAGTCATGAAAGACCCTCACCAGTGCGAAATAAAGGAAAGTTTGGAAAACTCACTGATAGTCGTGCTCCAGCCACTCTCACTCACCACACCCACTCCCAGCATGCAGCCGCGAGGGAGAGGGAGAGAGGGGGGAGACAGAAAGAGAGAGAGGTTGGAGACAGAGAAAGAGAGAGACAGGGAGAAGGGGAAGACAGAGAGAGAGGGAGAAAGAGAGAGAGACAGGGAGAGAGAGAGGGGGAGACAGAGAAAGAGAGAGACAGGGAGAGAGAGAGGGGGAGACAGAGAAAGAGAGAGACAGGGAGAGAGAGGGGGGGTGACAGAGAGAAAGAGAGAGAGATTTGATTTTTATGTCCCACCTATTAGGTGCTGTTTAATTCACTAGCAAGTGTTTATACACACCTTGTTAAGCCCTCACCTTGCGCTCTCACTCTCTCTGGGGGACATTTCCCTCTTTGGAACCTTAAACGAGACGAAGCGAATCTCATTCTAAAGAACATTCTAGAAAATGCTCCCAAGCAACCGCTTTTTGCCAAAAATATCTTTAATACAGAACTACAACTGGTGAACCAGGTTTTAATCATTTATCTGGCCTTCTCTAATGTTGGAGTATTGTTTCCAGTGTAGGATGGCGGTGTTTATTTTTAATGCTCATGCTCTGGTGCCATTATTTCCACCTGCTGCGGAGTAAAGCGCACTTTGCACTTTGGCCTGCACTTCCTGTTTAAAATAAACCACAAGGACGACAAAAAAAAAAAAAAAAAAAAAGAAATTGAGATGGTGCACACAGTTCCTCTGGCTGTGTACTTTTGTTTCCTGTGAAGATTGTTCAGTGTTTCTGGTAGAATTTAAACAAACAAACAAACAAACAAACAAACGCTGCCAGTTTGAATGCAATTCAATTTTTCACAATTAAATTTTTCACACATCCAGAAATATTTCCATAATAATGCATTTTAATTCTTTCAGTTATGTTCCTACCACGTCATTACATATCCTTAATCATTGACTGCAAGTAAAAAATTGGGAAGGTTACAAGCAAATGGTTTCTCTGTGAACCAAGATAGGACGGTAAAGTTCAGGGAAAGTTTTGAGACCGGAAAACGTAGATTTGGATGGTGGTGCAGTGGATACCACTGTCGCCTCAGAGCAAGAAGGTCCCAGGTTCGAGTTAGACTAATAGGGAGAGTCTAAATTGGCCATAGGTATGGCTGTGTGTGTGAATTGGTGTGTGGGCCCTGCGATGGATTGGCGACCTGGCCAGGGTGTGTTTCGGCATCTAGCCCAATGCATGTTGTGATTGGAAGGTTTGGTTTTCTTTTTGCAATAAGAAAAAAAACATAACTTTTGTAAAAGAAAAAGAAAGCGATTTCAGCTTTAATTTATAGGCCAGCTCGTCAGCCTTCCTGTTGATAACAGCTCCTATTAGCACCTGACTCCATGTTGCTTAAATGTGTCAAATTAGCAGTAACATTCATTTGCTCATTAGCAGTGACTTCACATATTTTTTTTCTTCTGTAACATAAATAAACCTGGTTATTTATGAAATAATGCAGTACTTTTTAAATAACTTAATTGACTTAAGGAGCACACACACACACTCTCTCTCTCTCTCTCACGTGCACACAGACAGACAGACAGACACACACACACACACACACTCTCTCTCTCTCTCTCTCTCTCTCTCTATCTCTCTCTCTCTCTCATGTGCACACAGACAGACACATACACACAGACAGGGAAGTCACCCAGAAAGACATCCCGTAGTCTGTTTTTTGGAAATACCCCCCTTGTCTGGGCAGCCCCAGTGAATTATGGTCAAAGTAGAGACGGTCAAAAAGTCACCGGAACATGCAGGTCAATGTCAACTTCATTCTTATAGTTTCGACAGTTGTGGTTCATAAAACGATTCCTTTTATTTTGATTTTTTTTTAATGATTCCTTTTGATTCCAAACTCATCCAGAGTGAGACTCAGAGACCTCTTGGTAAAATAGAACTGAGTTTAATCAAACTTTCACCAGACAGGAAGACATAATGAGATTAGAATGTTCTTAACTGAACACTCTAAAGCCACTTTTCCACCGCATGGTACCAGCTCAACTCGACTTGACAGAAGTTATTCAGGAACAAGTTCCAGGTGTTGGACTCTTATTGGTCAGTGATGATGACATCAGATGGGGGCCCAGAGGTCTATTGACCCCTCCTTGGGAGAAACAGAATTCATGCTTAAAGACGGGGTGGACAGGGACGGGACGGTGAACTGGTCTGCCGTCACCTGATTGGTTAAAATTATGAACTGAAACGGGCGTGGATTACGTCACATGTTATATTACAGAAATGCAGCGCAATGCCAGCATGGGGTGTTGGGGAAAAGAAGACGGGTTGTAAAGGATCTTGTCTGGAGACGGGGGGTATTTTGGGAAACCTCCGTGTATGGGCCGCACTTACTTGCTCTGCAGGTGCCTCATCAGCTCCTGGACCTTCTTATTTTTCGGATCCACGCAGTACTGCTTCCCATTTTTGTTGGTAACACTGCAAAAGCACGGGAAAACAGAAATTCGCAGTGAGCAGGAAACGTGGAAAACTGATAAATCACAGCAAGGAGATATATATCGCCCACAGTTACAGTAAAATGTCATAAAGTATGATATATGCTACAATAAATTACCACAAAAAATGTGAACTGTATTTTTTGTGTTACTATAAAAATATAGATATTCATATGCTGTATGAATATTTTAATTAAGCAATATAATGTGCACAATAATATATTTATAAATAAGATTTCTATATTTACATTGTTTGTTTATAATGAATATAATAAATATTTTATCTTGTAATAATTACTGGCTGGGCACATGTATGACACCAGCTGATCCTACTGTAAAAACAGCCCTGATTAAATTACTCACACAACCTCCATTTGATTACAGGAGTGGGAAGGGGGGTAGACCTGGATGTCCTGGATGATGCGGGGGTTCACGAATCTGTCACGGACATGGTAACACAGGCACCTTCTCCTGAACCCACCCGAAACCCAAGACCCGCCCGAACCCCTGGATCCACCCGGAGCGGCAGTTTGAAGGGGAAAGGCCGTTGTCAGGACTATACCTTGGCAACGGCATTAAACAAGTAAATCAAACAGACCTGGGTCAAATACCTATTCGTTTTGGATTCAGATACCTTTCTGCGCTCTGTTGATCTTGCCTGGTGTAACTGAGCCTGCCAATTTGACCAGAAGGCGGGGTTTGCACTATTTTGGCGCTTCTCCACCACCATGCCGTGCCGATTTTAACTACTGCTCTGGGGCAGGTACCAACATAGACATATATATATATGTAATGGCGCTTCTCCATTGGCCAGCACGGCACGGTACAGGACGGCTAGCATTCGCATCCTACCCGTGCCGTGTTGCCTGTAGCGCTTCTCCATTACACAACAGACCCATGAAGATAGGAGGAGTCATGGGAGGAGTAAAGCAGAGGGAAGCATCCTAAATGTGTAATAATTAACTATTGTATGTATTTCTATACCCTGTACTCTCGTATGTTTTCTTGTATGGGCCGGGGATGGGACGATATGAAAACAGTTTTCACCGTCCACCACGTTTTGGCAATGCTCCAACACTCTCGTCATCACTGTTGCATGCATCACAAAAACTATCACACTACTAACTAACGCTTACATTACAGTGTGAAATATCCCACCTTCACGGGTCTGTTGTGTAATGGAGAAGCGCAACAGGCAGCACGGCATGGGTAGGATACGAATGCTAGCCGTCCTGTACCGTGCTGTTGCTGGACAATGGAGAAGCACCATTTGAGAGTATTTCATTGGTTCCAATGCACCAGACAAGATCAGTAAAGCGTAGAGAAGCATTTGAATCCAAAACAAATACGCATTTGACCCAGAACATCACAAAAAAAATTACAACAACAACAAAAAAAAAACTTTTAGAAAAGGACCCTGTTGTTTGATCACCCTGCACATCACTGTTTATCAGCAAGGCATGTTAGCCCGATAGCATCTCTGTAAAAAAGCACCACACAAATGAACTGAATTGGAACATTAAGAATGCTGGAATGAGTGATGAATAAAACAGAAAAGATTTAAACGAGCGTCACCTACACTGTGCGTGAGCCAGGCTGGCCAGGAGGGCGATGACTAGGAGGGCTCTGGTGATCATGGTGGGGGGGGTCCGATCTGCTCTTCTTTCTGCAGAGGATGTCTCAGGCGAGCAAGCGAGGCTGTGGGTGAGTGTGCCTAATAAACAGACCAATAAACAGAGAGAGAGAGAGAAAGAAAGAGAGGGAGAGAGAGAGGGGGGGAGGCAGAGAGAGGTGGGAGACAGAGAAAGGGGGGGGGGGGGAGACAGAGAGAGATGGTAAATGGACTGCATTTATATAGCGCTTTTATCCAAAGCGCTTTACAATTGATGGCTCTCATTCACCCATTCACACACACACACTCACACACCAACGGTGAAAGGCTGCCATGCAAGGTACCAACCAGCTCGTTGGGAGAAATTAGGGTTAGGTGTCTTGCTCAGGGACACTTCGACACTTCAGAGAGGTAGGAGACAGAGAAAGAGAGTGAGAGGGAGAGAGAGTGGGGGAGACAGAGATAAAGATGGCAGACAGAGAAAAGGGCGGGGGGGGGACAGAGAAAGAGAGTGAGAGAGAGAGAGGGGGGGGGAAACAGAAAGAGAGAGAGAGAGGGGGAGAGAGTGAGTGACCACCCACCCCATATAAACATCGTACATATTTATTGATTTACTTCTGTTGCTGTCAATGCTGTTTTTTGTATATATTGTTACATTTACCATTATTATTTTAATATTATTATTATTTTACATATTATATATGTATGCTTCGGCAATAATTATGTTTGTATTTCATGCCAATAAAGCAACTTAAATTGAAAAATTGAAATTGAAAATTGAGACAGGGAGACAGAGAGAGAGAGAGAGAGAGAGAGAGAGAGAGAGATGGGGAGACAGAGAAAGAGAGGGAGAGAGAGAGGGGGAGACAGAGAAAGACAGAGATGGGGAGACAGAGAGAGAGAGAGAGAGGGGGCAGAGAGACAGAGAAAGAGGGGGGTGACAGAGAGAAAGAGAGAGAGATTTTATTTTTATGTCCCACCTATTAGGTGCTGTTTGCATCACGAGGAAGTGTTTATATACACCTTGTTAAGCCCTTAACTTGCGCTCTCACTCTCTCTGGGGGACATTTCCCTCTTTGGAACCTT
>CM077286.1:6647950-6669892 GCA_039654925.1 Anguilla pacifica
TGCACAGAGTAGGTGACGCTCGGTTTAATTATTTCATCGTTCGTATAACTTTGCGCTCGTTCCTTCCCGCTCTCAACGAAGCAAGAGCATTCTTAACGTTGCAATTCCGTTAATTTGGGTGCTGCTTTTTTTTTTTTTTTTTAAACAGATATGCTATCGGGCTAACGTGCTTCACAGAAAAACTGAAGAGTAGAGTGATTGACAACCAGGGTTTTAAAAATGTTTTTGTCTTTACAAAATAATAGTGGTGTTATTTTTTTTAGTTAATTTGTCTGTTTAATACAATACATTTTGGTAGATTTTTTTAAAAAAGTTTTTTGTTTGTTTGTTGTTTTAAACGACCTCTCTCTTTCAAGATGATTCCGGGGGAAACTGCCTGTGTCGCCGTACCCGCGTAGGATTCGGGAACCCCAAGGCCATCCAGGACATCCAGATCTACCCCCCTTCCCACACCTGTGATAAAATGGAGATTATGTGAGTCATTTAACCAGGGCCGTTTTTACAGTAGGATCAGCTGGTGTCATACATGTGCCCACCCAGTTATAAAATAAGTAAATAATTACATTCATTATAAACATACTCTATATATATATAGTATCTTAATCATAAATATATAATATAAATATTATACTGCTTATTTAAATGACATAAAACTGTATTTTACTGTAACTGTGGGCGATATATATCTCCTTGTTATGATTTATCGGTTTTCCACGTTTCCTGCTCACTGCGTATTTCAACCCATCTTCCCGTGTTTTTGCAGCGTTCTCCAAAAAAATGGGATTCAGTACTGCTTGGATCCAAAAGTGAAGAAGGTCCAGGAGCTGATTAGGCGCCTGCAGAGCGAGTAAGTGCGGCCCATAGAGGGAGGTTTCCCAAAATACCCCCCGTCTCCGGACAAGACCCATTATAACCCGTCTTCTTTTTCCCAACACCCCATGCTGACATTGCACTGCATTTCTGTAATATAACATGTGACGTAATCCACGACCGTTTCAGTTAATAATTTTAACCAATCAGGTGACGGCAGACCAGTTCACCGTCCCGTCCCTGTCCACCCCCGTCTTTAAGCAGAAATCCCGGGCCAACTGCTTCCCCCGAGGACGGCTCAGCGGTCGACCAGGGCCCCGTCTGACGTCATCATCACATCATCACAAATAAGAGTTCAGCACTCAGAGCTTCCTCCTGAATAACTTCTGGCAAATTCCATATCCAAGCTAAGACCTTTGCAAAAAAAAAAAAAAAAAAAAAAAAAGCTACATTCCTGTCCTTTCACAGTGTACTTTTATAGTTTGTGTGCGTATATATATATATGTTAAAAGGGGTGGCACGGTGGTGCAGTGGGTAGCAATGTCACTTCACAGCAAGAAGGTCCAGGGTACGAGGGTGGGAACAGAGTGTGAATGCTGTGTGTGCCCTGCGATAGATTGGCGGCCTGTCCAGAGAGTGTTCCGGCTTCTTGCCCAATGCATGCTGGGATAGGCTCCAGCATCTCCTGTGACCCTGCCCAGGATAAGCTGGTATAGTTAATGGATGGATATATGTTAAAATCATTACTCGTTGTAGTTGTTGTTGTATTTTATGCTTCTATCTAGTGAGAGATATCTGTAATCTGCGATTGAATTTAAATAAATAAAAAACTGGTAAAATCTGAATCAATGTGTCATGTCCATTATCCATTGTTCCATTTCTGTGGTGATTTTGCAGGTCTTTAACAGAAACAATGAACATAATGCAAACGGCAACTTACATTTCCTAAAAAAATTTGTTTCGGCATTTCACAAAAACATACTTGTACTCTAAATGTAGAAGCCCTCCCTGCACACCTGATGCTAATTAGCCGTCCAACGAGATATGTAGCCGTTGACTGAGGTGTAGCTTTGTTAGGTTTGGAGTGAAAACCTTCAGGATGGTGGATCTCCAGGAACACGACTGGGCAGCCCTCAGCCCTGTTCTACTAAGTCTTAATGCTATACTCCACCCTCGGTATACTATAGACTATACTATACAGTGTACTATTCTCTCCTGCTTAGACAGACTTGCACATTCCATGACAGATTACTGCCCCGTTTAGACAAGGAATAGTAGCACACATTTATGACTTGCTTTATTATGATTCTTGCGAAGTCATAATTTGACCTCTTATTCATTAAATTTGACCACCTGCCCTCATGAATTTAAGTTCAGAGAACAAAGGTTCTTGGAACAACCACAAAATAACACAATACTTTGACATATTGTCTATTTGGCAAGCCGCTAGAACTGGGCTTGTAACCGAAAGGTCGCAGGTTCGATTCCTGGGTAAGGACACTGCCGTTGTACCCTTGAGCAAGGTACTTAACCTGCATTGCTTCAGTATATAACCCGCTGTATAAATGGATACAATGTAAAATGCTATGTAAAAGTTGTGTAAGTCGCTCTGGATAAGAGCGTCTGCTAAATGCCTGTAATGTAATGTAATGTAGAATACACTGAAGGCCATTCCTCTTGATTGAAGTTGAAAGATAATGCACAGCATCATCAAATCATATCTTTTTCAAGGTTTTACATTTGCTAGACTTTTGTGCTGCGGTTATACTGTATACTTTGACTGAAGCAAGGTAAATTTGTAAAGGTAGGGGATGTAAGGGGGGTGCATTTTCTAGAGTGTTCTCTAGAATGAGATCTGGATTTAAAGTTTCCAGAGAGGGGAATTCCCCCCAGAGGGAGAGAGAGACTGAGAGCGCTAGGTAAGCGCTTATCAAGGTGTATATAAACGCTCCATAGCGATGCAAACGGCACCTCCTCTCTCTCTCGCTGTTTATTAGTTTGACACACTCACCGCAACGCCTCACTCACTCTCTCAGCTCGGACATCCACCGCAGAAAGAAGAGCAGATCAGACACCCCCCACCATGATCACCAGAGTCCTCCTAGTCATCGCCCTCCTCGGCTGCCTGGCACTTGCACAGAGTAGGTGACGCTCGGTTTAATTATTTCATCGTTCGTATAACTTTGCGCTCGTTCCTTCCCGCTCTCAACGAAGCAAGAGCATTCTTAACGTTGCAATTCCGTTAATTTGGGTGCTGCTTTTTTTTTTTTTTTTTTTACAGATATGCTATCGGGCTAACGTGCTTCACAGAAAAACTGATGAGTAGAGTGATTGACAACCAGGGTTTTAAAAATGTTTTTGTCTTTACAAAATAATAGTGGTGTTATTTTTTTAGTTTATTTGTCTGTTTAATACAATGGCAAGGTATTTTGGTAGATTTTTAAAAAAAGTTTTTTTGTTGTTGTTTGTTGTTGTTTTAAACGACCTCTCTCTTTCCAGATGGTCCCAGGGGAAAGTGCGTGTGTCGCCGTACCCGCGAAAAATTCGGGAACCCCAAGGCCATCCAGGACATCCAGATCTACCCCCCTTCCTACTCCTGTGATAAATTGGAGATTGTGTGAGTCATTTAACCAGGGCCGTTTTTACAGTAGGATCAGCTGGTGTCATACATGTGCCCACCTAGTTACTACATAACTAAATAATTACATTCATTATAGACATACTATATACTAATATATATATATATATCTTAATGAAAAATATATAATAGTAAATATTATACTGCTTATTTAAATGACATAAAACTGTATATTTTACTGTAACTGTGGGCGATATACATCTCCTTGTTATGATTTATCGGCTTTCCACGTTTCCTGCTCACTGCGTATTTCAACCCATTTTCCCGTGTTTTTGCAGCGTTTACCAAAAAAACGGGTTGGAGTACTGCTTGGATCCGAAAGTGAAGAAGGTCCAGGAGCTGATTAGGCACCTGAAGAGCCCAAAGTAAGTGCGGCCCATAGAGGGAGGTTTCCCAAAATACCCCCCGTCTCCGGACAAGACCCTTTATAACCCGTCTTCTTTTCCCCAACACCCCATGCTGGCATTGCGCTGCATTTCTGTAATATAACATGTGACGTAATCCACGCCCGTTTCAGTTAATAATTTTAACCAATCAGGTGACGGCAGACCAGTTCACCGTCCCGTCCCTGTCCACCCCCGTCTTTGAGCAGAAATCCCAGGCCAACTGCTTCCCCCGAGGACGGCTCAGCGGACGACCAGGGCCCCGTCTGACGTCATCATCACATCATCACAAATAAGAGTTCAGCACTCAGAGCTTCCTCCTGAATAACTTCTGGCAAATTCCATATCCAAGCTAAGACCTTTGCAAAAAAAAAAAAAAAAAAAATGCTACATTCCTTTCCTTTCACTGTACTTTTATAGTTTGTGTGCGTATACATATATATGTTAAAAGGGGTGGCACGGTGGTGCAGTGGGTAGCAATGTCACCTCACAGCAAGGAGGTCCAGGGTACGAGGGTGGGAACAGAGTGTGAATGCTGTGTGTGCCCTGCGATAGATTGGCGGCCTGTCCAGAGAGTGTTCCGGCTTCTTGCCCAATGCATGCTGGGATAGGCTCCAGCATCTCCTGTGACCCTGCCCAGGATAATCTATAGTTAATGGATGGATATATGTTAAAATCATTACTCATTGTAGTTGTTGTATTTTATGCTTCTATCTAGTGAGAGATATCTGTAATCTGCGATTGAATTTAAATAAAAAAACTGGTAAAATCTGAATCAATGCGTCATGTCCATTATCCATTGTTCCATTTCTGTGGTGATTTTTCAGGTCTTTAACAGAAACGGTTAATATAATGCAAACGGCAACTTACATTTCCTAAAAAATTTGTTTCAGCATTTACGAAAAACATATTTGTACTCCAAATGTAGAAGCCCTCCCTGCACACCTGATGCTAATCAGCAGTCCAACGAGACATGTAGCCGTTGACTGAGGTGTAGCTTTGTTAGGTTTGGAGTGAAAACCTTCAGGATGGGGGATCTCCAGGAACACGACTGGGCAGCCCTCAGCCCTGTTCTACTAAGTCTTAATGCTATACTCCACCCTCGGTATACTATAGACTATACTATACAGTGTACTATTCTCTCCTGCTTAGACAGACTTGCACATTCCATGACAGATTACTGCCCCGTTTAGACAAGGAATAGTAGCACACATTTATGACTTGCTTTATTATGATTCTTGCTAATCATAATTTGACCTCTTATTCATTAAATTTGACCGCCTGCCCTCATGAATTTAAGTTCAGAGAACAAAGGTTCTTGGAACAACCACAAAATAACACAATACTTTGACATATTGTCTCTTTGGCAAGCCGCTAGAATACACTGAAGGCCATTCCTCTTGATTGAAGTTGAAAGATAATGCACAGCATCATCAAATCATCTCTTTTTGAAGGTTTTACATTTGCTAGACTTTTGTGCTGCGGTTATACTGTATACTTTGACTGAAACAAGGTAAATTTGTAAAGGTAGGGGATGTAACGGGGGTGCATTTTCTAGAGTGTTCTCTAGAATGAGATCTGGATTTAAAGTTTCCAGAGAGGGGAATTCCCCCCCAGAGAGAGAGAGAGTGAGAGCGAGAGAGAGCGCTAGGTAAGCGCTTATCAAGGTGTATATAAACGCTCCCTCGCGATGCAAACAGCACCTCCTCTCTCTCTCTCGCTGTTTATTAGTTTGACACACTCACCCCAACGCCTCACTCACTCTCTCAGCTCAGACATCCACCGCAGAAAGAAGAGCAGATCGGACCCCCCCCCACCATGATCACCAGAGTCCTCCTAGTCATCGCCCTCCTCGGCTGCCTGGCACTTGCACAGCGTAGGTGACGCTCGGTTTAATAATTTCATTGTTCGTATAACTTTGCGCTCGTTCCTTCCCGCTCTCAACGAAGCAAGAGCATTCTTAACGTTGCAATTCCGTTCATTTGGGTGCTGCTTTTTTTATTTTTTTAACAGATATGCTATCGGGCTAACGTGCTTCACAGAAAAACTGAAGAGTAGAGTGATTAATAACCAGGGTTTTAAAAATGTTTTTGTCTTTACAAAATAATAGTGGTGTTATTTTTTTTAGTTTGTCTGTTTAATACAATGGTAAGGTATTTTGGTAGATTTTTTTTTTAAAAAGTTTTTTTGTTGTTGTTTGTTGTTTTAAACGACCGCTCTCTTTCCAGACGGTCCCAGGGGAAAGTGCCTGTGTCGCCGTACCCGCGAAGCATTCGGGAACCCCAAGGCCATCCAGGACCTCCAGATCTACCCCCCTTCCCAATCCTGTGATAAAATGGAGATTATGTGAGTCATTTAATCAGGGCCGTTTTTACAGTAGGATCAGCTGGTGTCATATATGTGCCGACCCAGTTATTAAATAAGTAAATAATTACATTCATTATAAACATATATATATATAGTATCTTAATTATAAATATATAATATAAATATTATACTGCTTATTTAAATGACATAAAACTGTATATTTTACTGTAACTGTGGGCGATATATATCTCCTTGTTATGATTTATCGGTTTTCCACGTTTCCTGCTCACTGCGTATTTCAACCCATCTTCCCGTGTTTTTGCAGCGTTTACCACAAAAACGGGATGCAGTACTGCTTGGATCCGAAAGTGAAGAAGGTCCAGGAGCTGATTAGGCACCTGCAGAGCCAAAAGTAAGTGCGGCCCATAGAGGGAGGTTTCCCAAAATACCCCCCGTCTCCAGACAAGACCCTTTACAACCCGTCTTCTTTTCCCCAACACCCCATGCTGGCATTGCGCTGCATTTCTGTAATATAACATGTGACGTAATCCACGCCCGTTTCAGTTAATAATTTTAACCAATCAGGTGATGGCAGACCAGTTCACCGTCCCGTCCCTGTCCACCCCCGTCTTTAAGCAGAAATCCCGGGCCAACTGCTTCCCCCGAGGACGGCTCAGCGGACGACCAGGGCCCCGTCTGACGTCATCATCACATCACAAATAAGAGTTCAGCACTCAGAGCTTCCTCCTGAATAACTTCTGGCAAATTCCATATCCAAGCTAAGACCTTTGCAAAACAAAAAAAAAAAAAAAAAAAAAAAAAAGGCTACATTCCTGTCCTTTCACAGTGTACTTTTATAGTTTGTGTGCGTATACATATATATGTTAAAAGGGGTGGCACGGTGGTGCAGTGGGTAGCAATGTCACCTCACAGCAAGGAGGTCCAGGGTACGAGGGTGGGAACAGAGTGTGAATGCTGTGTGTGCCCTGCGATAGATTGGCGGCCTGTCCAGAGAGTGTTCCGGCTTCTTGCCCAATGCATGCTGGGATAGGCTCCAGCATCTCCTGTGACCCTGCCCAGGATAAGCGGGTATAGTTAATGGATGGATATATGTTAAAATCATTACTCGTTGTAGTTGTTGTTGTATTTTATGCTTCTATCTAGTGAGAGATATCTGTAATCTGCGATTGAATTTAAATTAAAAAAATTGGTAAAACCTGAATCAATGCGTCATGTCCATTATCCATTGTTCCATTTCTGTGGTGATTTTTCAGGTCTTTAACAGAAACGGTTAATATAATGCAAACGGCAACTTACATTTCCTAAAAAATTTGTTTCAGCATTTACGAAAAACATATTTGTACTCCAAATGTAGAAGCCCTCCCTGCACACCTGATGCTAATCAGCAGTCCAACGAGACATGTAGCCGTTGACTGAGGTGTAGCTTTGTTAGGTTTGGAGTGAAAACCTTCAGGATGGTGGATCTCCAGGAACACGATTGGGCAGCCCTCAGCCCTGTTCTAAGTCTTCATGCTATACTCCACCCTCGGTATACTATAGACTATACTATATCCAGCACTTTGAGATACTGCTTGAAAAGTGATTTATAAATAAAATTTATTATTATCATTATTATTATTATTATTATTATTATTATTATTATATACAGTGTCCTATTCTCTCCTGCTTAGACAGACTTGCACATTCCATGACAGATTACTGCCCTGTTTAGACAAGGAATAGTAGCACACATTTATGACACCCACAATGCGCTGTGACTGAGACCTTGCTCTCCACTTTTGCACCTGTGGTCTTGCGTAGGTAGGTTTTTTTTTTTTTTTTGTGAGAAAAGCCACGCATCTGTGGCCGAGCGCGAGCGTCGATCTGACTGTTTACGGCTCTGCTGCCTGGAAGCCTGCACAGTCCGGTTTCGTGATGTGAGAAAAAGAAAAAAGAAAAAAAAAAAGAAAAGAATAACAGTCAGCCACAGAACTTCTTGGGGCTCGGGCTGAGATCTCAGGCGCGTTGCGATTGGTCGGTTTCCCCCGTCCTGTGTATCGCAGAGGAGAGAGAGGGGTGGCGGGGTCTGGCCACACAAGGCCTGCACTTTGCACATTCATTCCACACAGGTACACTGTGCTATTATTCACCGCACACACGCACGTGTATATGCACACACGTGTGCACATGTGCGTACAAACACAAGCATACAGACACACACATGCACGTGCACACAAACACAAGCATACACACACACACACACACACACATACACGTGCACACAAATGCATGCAGACACTCACACACACACACACACACACGTGTATGCACAAGCACAAGCACACACACACACACAGCACCCTCCATAACGTTTGGAACGAAGACCATCTTTTTTCTTGATTTGGCTCTGTACTCCACTATTTGATCTGTAATCAATGTAAACAGTTCACATGGTTCAAAGTGCAGATTCTCAGCTTTTATCAAAGGGTTTTTTTTTTTTTTTAATACATTTTGGTTTCACATGTAGAAATTACAGCACTTTTTAGATATAGCCCCTCCATTTAATTATATAAGACTAGAAGTAGGTAATCCAGCCAGTAAATTCAGAAGCTGGACTTTTCACATTAGTCCATCCCTTCTGGGTTTCTAAATTTCACAGCCCAAGTCTGGCTTGGTAGAGAGATGATCCCATATCTCAAAGGGGCTTCCTGGTAAATAAAGGTAAAGTGAATTTAAAAAATAAAATAAAACAAATACAACATGATTTGCATATGATTTACCCATAGACGCGCGTCACCTGCCCCCCCCCCCCCCCCCCCCCCTTAGTCTGACACCTGCCCCCAATTCCACCTCTTGCCCCCCCCTCCCCCTCCCAATCTCCCTCTCTGCAATCTCAGTAGTAAAAGATGAGCTCACTCAAAGCTCTGCTGTTGGGAGACCCGGCAGAAAGCTTCTGGGCTGGGAGCGAGTAGGAAGGTTGATATTTACAATAACCTTCCTCCTTCTTGTGGGCGAAAACCTGCAAGCCACAGAAGTATTTCTCTCACAAGTTTCCCTTCTGAGACGGAGGGGAAACATCGCAGTGGGAAGTGACACTTCTCGACCTGTCAAAGCCACCGAAATGGTGCACAACTTCGATCTACTCGTCATAGACTGACTTCTGGGACAGAGGTCAACCTGTACCTCTTCTCAAGTAGTTATTTATAATTTCATCTTTACCATTTTTGCGCGTTAGCTCACCTCTGTCATCTTGCGATCTTGCTTTTTGCACAAAATTTATAATGAATAAAAAAAAATCCACAATAAAACCACAACCAGCTTTCTTTAGGAGTAAGTCAATAGAATATTTGCTTCGATAAAACATATGGGCCCAAAACTATAATTTTTTTTTTTTCCTTCTGAAGGGATTTTCTGGTGTTATACAAATCAATGGATGATCTTCTATGAAGACCTTGATAAGTAGGCTAAAACAAAAACCCGCAGCCACACCCGCCCTTTTCGGATAAGATTGGCCCTCTAGAGCTGCGGTGTCCAATCGGTTTCAGGATTTTTTTAACATTTTTTTTTAACCAACTTCTACTCTTAATTGTTGAATTAGCTCAATCCTAATTGTGACTGTATTAACCTCTTTGCGCAAAGCCCCTAGTGGTCGGCACGCCGGCGGGCCGAGATTACTGAACTCAGACATTTAGCGCTACTGCAACCAAAGTGTGAGATAAAAACAGAAACGCGTTGTTTTAGTTTCATTAGTAGACGGCACACGACAACTATGCCGAATATGGAGTTTCGCAGCCCCACCATTGTCACTCTGGTCGTTCATTTAACACGCACCCCCTCCCTGCAGTCTCATCTACAAAACACCCCCCACCCGTGACATAATGGGCAATACTGTCTATCTGGGTATTCATAAAAATATTCTTTCACCACTCAAAAATCGTATTCCGTCATAGCAATAAGATAAACCCCACATTAGCCCAAAGATATGCCAATACAGCAGTGAAAACTTAATTTAAAAAAACAAAAACAATAAAACCATGACCAACTTTCTTTCAGAATTTAGGAGCAAATGAATAGAATATTTGATTTGATAAAACATATGGGCCCAAAACTCCCCCCCCCCCCCCCCATCTCATTTCCATCACACGGGACTTCCAGGTGTTATACAAATCACCCAACAGATGATCTTAAATCAAGACCTTGATAAGTAGACTCAGTTGGTGTAGTGCTGGGCTAAAACAGAGATTCCCTGCTCTAGAGGGCCAATCCATTACAGGATTTTTTACATTTTTTTTTAACCAACTTCTGCTTTTAATTGTTGAATTAGCTCAATCCTAATCATGACCGTATTAAAGTTATTCTTACAGACAACTGCAAGTCCCTCCGTGCTATGCAGACAAATATTATTCACAAATCATCAGTAATTTGAGGTTTTAAAAAAAATGAACATTGAGGCACAGAGTGTCCTATCTGCATAAAATCAACAACCGTCGCGGTGGTTTCTAGGTTCTTGCCGACTCTGAAACGGGAACCACAAAAAAAGTACAGGTGTCAGGATTTTCCTTGCGCTCACGAAACTTCTCCAGCCGAAGCAGAGACACACACTTCGCCAAAAATGTCAGAAACGAGCAAAGAGGGGAACAAACTGACACGGAGTTCAGGGCAAGTGCAGGCGACAGAAACTTTCACCTGTTCCGTAGCTAGCATGTGCTAGCGTTTCACTAGCTGCAAAGAGAACCACCATTTTGGGTTTCGCTGAGGCGCACACACACAGGCACAGGCACGTACACACACGCACGCACGCACGCACGCACGCACGCACGCACGCACGCACGCACGCGTGCAAACAGTGGAACACCAGGCAGTTATGGCCCTCCTATTCTTTACATTCTGAGATGTACCATCTTTTTATTAGCAGCAATGAGAACCACCATTTTGGGTTTCACTGAGGCACACACACACATGCACATGCACGCACACAAGCACACACCAGGCAGTTATGGGCCTCCTGTGTGTATGAGGCCAACAGGTTGTTCAGTGGGCCTGCTGTTAAGCAGCTGGAAGGCTGCCAACAAGTCTTCCCACAGTTCAAGCGACTTCAGAGAACACTGCATGTTTTGTGGTCGCGATCTGAGAGATAATCTAACCAGAACGGTAAATATTTCACAATATATGAAGATATAACGTCAGATAATGACTCGAAACCGCTCTTTCTGTCTGCTGTACCAAGAGACCGTTATCTCTCCGCCACATTGTGCAATGTCAGGTGATACAAAATAGGTATTAAAGACAAACACTTTAAAGGCAGGGGTTTTAAAGTAAAGTATGCTAACCTAAATGAACATAATTGTACAACTTGAGGAAATTTTGGAATCCCCTGAAGTGCTCTCACGAGCACAGAAATAACCGAAAGTAGTATATGTTGCAAAATGATAAATCCAACCTAAAAAAGAAAGTCAGGACTTGGCAATTGGCATTTAAAAAAAACGAAAACTTCAAGAAAGTTTCCGCCAGAAAACAAACTACTTCCCCCTTTTGCAAAATCATGAACTACATACAGAAAACGTCCACAACACGTGGTTTGTTGAGGGAAATTACACCACAAACACTTTCTGGGATCTATTTTCGAGTGGAAAGAATCACCATACAAATTCCACGAGAGTGTAGCAACCCATATAATGCACTTCATTAACTTTATCATATCGTCCTCGTTAATTAAAATCGATATGTGAATTATGTTGTGGTGTAGTTAATAAATAAATAAATGCTTCTTTCTGCTAAACTGTGGCAGATGATTTTGTGAACTCACCCCCTTGCTCTCCACCACACACAGGAAGGAAGTTGCCCGCTCTCGCGCATTGCATTTTCGATGCTAACCACCGCGCTACATAAACCTTGCACAGGCGTCGAGAACATCGTCCACCCCAATGACCGCCTGTGTCCTTCCGGTTTCAAACCTCAACTCCCATGCAGCTACAGGAAAGACAAAACAAAATGAACGAAAGTCGCGTCAAAAACGACTTGCCTTTTAGTAACCGTGGAACACGACGACTCAGATTAAGGCACACAATAATAAATACAGATATGCCTACTGACATATGGGTGGACGTCGTAACAATAATGAAATATGCCAAATGCTGATCAAGATATCAGTCTGATATTTACTCTATTCCGGCTTCAGCGAATACGATTTTAATCTCCTAAATCAATCCAGTTCAGTGTTGCTGCAGTGACCATGTGTTAACATGACTTGCCATTTAGCTGTCAGTTTGTTTAGATGTCAGTTTGGCGCTGTGCCAGATGGAAACGTAGCTATGGTTTTAGTTGGCCTATATTATTTCTGTTCATCTGGGCCACATAAACAAACTAGTAATTCATGCTGCCATTCATTTTTATTGAGTTTACAGTATGTTGTTGTTCAGCATTACCCCAAATAGGTAATTAAGAATTTTTTAAAGCTTAATTGAGACAGCCACAACAAATGTGTCCATGAGACTGACACTTAAAACACCATGTAGGCTATTTCTTTCACATACAGAAAAGAAAACGAGCTGTTCTGAAGCCAGAATAACAATATAATGTATCCTCTTTATGTCCCCTCTGATGTACTGTACAGGTCCAGCTGGAACATCCTCCACGTGCCCCATTAAAGCACACGTGAGCGACAGACAGGTCACGGCAGTGGACCGTACACGGCTCAGCCCCCCGTCGATTAAGAGACGAGGGAAAGCTTTTTCGTTTTCGGCATTCGGAGCTCGCGATGAAGCCCGACTCAACTGACTCACGAGAACGTCGTTTACATTACGCTTGTTCGCACGGGCCCTTACTGTGGCCACAGCGGCGCGATGGAAAAAAACGGTGGAGTCCATTCGAATGGAATTTAATTCCTATCTGTGATAAAGGTTATCAGTGTGTGTGGGTGGATGTGTGTGTACGTTAAGGTGTGTGGTGTGTGTGTGTGTGTACCGGTGTGTGGATGGGTATGTGTGTGAGAGTGTAGGTGTGTGCCTATTTGTGTGAGTGTAAGTGTGTGCACATGGGTATGTATTGCTAATGGAACACAGTGTATTTCTGTCCTGTGTTCCTGACAGAGAAAGGAAGGGGTTAGGGGGTTTCAATGACGTGGCATATTTGAGCTGACAACCACACACGCATCTACCCACCCACACTGAAACACACTTACGCCAACTCCCCCCCCCCCCCAACACAAACACACACACACACACAGACACACACACACTCACGCCCATGTATATGCAGACCCTGTTATTTTTTTTCTTTTCTAATAAAAACACCTCCATTTAGCCTTAGTGGCCTAATAGCGTTTTTATTTTTAAACAAAATGATGTTATTGCCAAATGCGAACTGGCGCCGGCTAGAAGTAAATTTTAGTAGACTGATGACAACATGTACTACAGCATAACACAGGGTAATTTATTGGCGTAAATGTTCCAGATTATTATCTGCACAGAAACCACATAAGAGGTAAATTTAAAAGGCTTACAAGAGAGGACATTCGATTTATCATTTCTATCATGTTCTTCAAGATAATGTTCTGCAATAATCTCAGGTCAGATTTTAATAAAAATAAAATAATAATAATAATAATAATAATAATAATAATAATAATAATAATTATTATTATTATAATAACATAAACTTGTTGTGAAAGCCACAGAAAATTATGGGGAATGCACAGACGATGAGAAAATCGAAAAGTTATAAGTATGAGAAAAAAATTTTTGTTGATGGCTCACAGAATTACAATTTTGGCCAATCTCACTATGTTGGTGAAAGATCCCCTTTTTCCTCTCCAGTTCTCGTTTAAACGCTCTCTCGTCTCCCTATTGAACACAGGCTCATCGTTTTGCTGCCTTCTGGAGGCCAACCAGCAGAATACACCATTAGAAAAGGGGAAGGGACACATTATTAACGAAATGTTTATGTTCTCTCACTAGACGAAGGCGACTCTTATGATTGGCTGTGCACGAAGTGTATTCCTCAAACTTAGCCACTGCGCAGGTTAGCTTAACTTCTGGGTGAAAACAACTGAACTGGTCTGTAAATGTGAATGGGTCTACTAAATTGTTAGAAAATAAAAAAAAAATGAAAATATATCGATAACATAATATACAATAGGTTCCATGAGTGTTTTTACGTTCGCTTTCCGTCTCCGTCAAACACAACGATAAACAAGCGCACATTCCTTTTTAACGTTTGAGGCACAGGTGTAGTCGCGTTAAACGTCCGCACGGAGACGGATAGCTCCTACCTGCCGCGCCTCCATTTTGCCGGGCGTCATCCGCGTGTTTGTTTTCCCACGGCGCTGACCTGCGCTCCCCTCCGCCGATCTCACGTTCCGCCTGGCTCCTCCGCGGAATCCTGGCCGCTGTTTCTATAGCAACGGGAGGACCCCGGCATCTTGGACACACGAACAGCAGCGGAGGGAGGAGGTGAATTTTAAAGGACGTTCGCGGAGCATTCAGCCCCAGGAACGCCGAACGACGAGCCTAACATGGCGATACGCTAGATCGGGAAAGTACGGGGGTCAAAAAGTCCTGCCAGGTGTTTCTTCTGAAGACTCAGCCAGCTGATTCCACTGATTACTTCTACCTCCTGCACTGATTAGCAAATCCAGGCGATTGGAACTAAAAATACCAGGGAGGACTTTTCCTCTCTGAACCTGGATTTTCCACCTCTGCAATCCATGCTCCTGTGACAAAGATGTGGTTGAAGAAGGACCGCAAGGCCACACCTGAGTTTGTAACCGTGGCACTCTCAGGCCTCACCTGCGACAGGTGGGCAGGGCAAACACTAAACCAGAAAAGTGAAAAGATGTTTTGAAGTGGTACAACATGTTTTGTTCAGTTGTTTAAAAAAAAAAAATCATTTTGCACTCCAAAAGTACTGTGGCTGTTGTTGTTTTTAGTAGACTCATGTGAGGTACAGTGCTAGGTCGTTTGCACAGACCTTGATTTCCCAGAGAAGTCTGAATATTATTGGCTGTGATTGTAGACTTGTTGTTTTGAGAGCCAATAGAATTAGACAAACAGGTTATATTTTACATTGGACTGCTTGATGTTGACACATGCACAATAAATATACTTGTGCAAAAAAAAAAAAAAACTTCCTCATCAATAAACAGATAAAAGTCTGTTCTGAATCGAACTGTCCAAGTATAAACCTACGTGATTAAACTAACATGAGATCCTTCTGATGTTTGGTGAAGCTACCCAAACAGGATCCTCCTGATGTTTGCTAATGCTGCTCAAACAGAATTCTCAGCCCTAGACCACATTTAGGTTTGTGAGACGTGTTGTCTCTGACAAAGCCAGTATAATGCCCCAAAAAACGTCCATCTGTCGTGACACAAAGACGTCTCTGGACAGGACACAAACACAACATAAAAAACAGAGTTTATTAAGTCATTAACCAATGGTGGACAGAGGTACAAAAACATTCAGAGTATCAGATCACCGTAAAATACTAAATTCATCACAGTTTCCTGCCATTACATGTGTTGTGTCTTATATACAACATGTGCAAATGCACACCAGAGGCAAGATAGCTCAACTCAGAAATACTTACATGATCCCAAGGTAATAATAATAATAATAATAATAATAATAATAATAATAATAATAATAATACACAAAGATACAGTCCAGAGAACTGGGGGGGTATTTCACAAAGCCGGATTACTAAATTAGCTGGATAACTGTGCTGAGTAAAACCCAGAAGAGCTCTTTTTTACTTCAGTCCATGGTCCAGATTTTGGGACAGTTCCAGGTTTTACTCAGTGCCGTTATACAGCTAACTCAGTCATCCTGCTTCGTGAAATACCCCCCTGAACTGACGAATGAGATGCTGACCCTGAAATATGGATTCATTGTCTTACACACATTTTAAATCACAAAGTAAAGACCCTCCACAGAACCATACTGACCCCTGCAGGTCCGGAGGGCCTACTGCAGGGTGTGCACACGGCCCTTCTCCAGCCTTAATTTAAGTGTATGTTTGAAACACAGCCCCCGGTATTCTTTACAAGTCACATTCAGTACAACACCTAATATTTTACATTCATGCTCTACTGGGGGGAGGGAGGGGGGGGAGGTGAAGAAGTCTAAATGAATGTGGCGCCTTGCTTTGCCCCACTCTGCCCGAGTCGGATTGGAGCAGGGGAAAGGTAGCCTGAGGAAGGCGTCTGTTCAGTCCAATTCCCCTTTGTCGTGAAGAACAATCCCCCCCCCCCGCTTCAACCCTGTTTGGTGGAACCTCAGCAGAAATACTCGCGAGCTTCCTTCCCTCTTGTCGTTAAAAAAAAGTATACATATAAATCTCCCATAATCCTCTGCAAGGTTTCTAAAGCTCCATAATTGACCATGATAAGATGCACAGAAATATTTGATATTCCCTTAGTCCCAATAGCTGCCTTCAACTCATAGGCCAATACGCCTTTCTGACTGCTGGCCCCTATGAGATTAACAGTGCTGCACTTGAAACGCCCTGGATAGCAAGGCTTCGTCAAACAGAAAGCTAAAAATACAAACAGAAATTACATCAAGTCAAAGTTGAGTTTGTGTCACAAATGCCACTGTCTGCCTCAAACTGTCGTTTTGCATACACGGAGCACTCCGAAGTCTGCTTTTCAGCTGATGAGATTTTTACCTCAGTTCTAAGAAAACGTTAGGTGCTCTCCACAGGCAGGGATAATGTTAGTCTCAACCTAAGACACCAGAAAATGAAATTAACATTGTTATTTACTGTATCTACCTACATTCAAGCACGGAAGGTAGATCTCTGCTGTAATAAGTGTGTGCAGTAATTATGTACAGTGTAGCACAGAGCACAGTTTTATACTCAGAATATTATATTACATTTAATTAGTAAAATCAGCAACATGTTTGCTATGGAATGTAATTTCACTCTTGCTTGCATGCGTGTGTGTGTGAGCGTGTCTCTGTCTGTGTGTTTGAGCGTGTGTGTGTGTGTGTGTGTGTGTATGTGTGTGCACATGAGTGTGTGTATGTGCACGTGCCTGCGTGTAAGTATGTGCATGTGTATGTGCACGTGCCTGCGTGTAAGTGTGTGCATGTGCATGTGCGAGCGTGTGTGTGTGTGCATGTGTGAGCGTGTGTGTGTGTGCATGTGCGAGCGTGTGTGTGTGTGTGTTTATATCTCAGCGATGGTAGGCAGCATGCAGGCTCTCATCCGGGCCTCGTGCCAGGCATTGCGACAGTCCGCGATCCAGCTGGAGATCATCGACTGTTTGTCTGCTGGGCCGCTGCAGTTCTCTCTCTGTCCAGTAGGGGAGCACCTGCCCGTCATCTCCTGGTCACCCTCAGTGGACAGTGTGGTGACGCTGGGCGTCTTCCCTGGGCTTCCTCCCATTGGCTGGTCGCCTGAAGGGGCAGGGCCGGGCATGTCCGCCAACCGGATCTCAGGGCAGCTGCTTTTGCGGTGGGCGTGGCGTGGGGAGCAGAGGCGGGGAAAGCTCTGGGACCGAGGCAGGGGGCGGGACCCCGGACCCCTGGCTCCTCTCTTCTCAGGTACGCCGCCCTCGCTCAGCCTCCCCTCCGTATCCCGGGCGACGCAGGTGGACGAGGCGGGGCCGTCCCGGCGACCACCGTACAGGAACTCGAGGGGGTCGGGGGCCACCCGGCAACCGTTGCCAACGCCGCGGCTTTGACTCGCCGCCACGCCCCCGGGGAGCGCGTGCGACTCCGCCCTCTCTTTCTCCTCCTCCTCCCGGTAGCCTCCGCCGCCGCGGGTGGTGGGGGTCAGCGGTCGGGGGGGTGCGGGGGGGCGGGGGGGCCTCCGGCCGGGCTTCAGGGCCTCCAGCCGGCCCAGGGTCAGGATGTCGCGGTCCGGCTCCCGCAGCGGGAAGGCGGGGCGGGCCAGCTGGCAGATGGACAGCAGGTAGTCCTCGGAGGACAGGCCGTGCCGCGGGGCATGGCAGCTGTTGGCCTGGTTCATGTCCTGCAGCAGCTCCTCGTGCCCCTCCCGGATGGTGGGCAGGCGCTTCTTGGCCAGGAGCCGGGACCGCGGACGCATGTCTGCGGGGGAAGAGGAGGAGGGGGGGGGGTCAGTCAAAGTGGGCGGAGTCTGTGTGTGAAGGTGGGCGGAATCTGCACGTTTGCGTGTGAAAGCGGGCGGAGTCTGCGTGTGAAAGTGGGCGGAGTCTGCGTGTGAAAGCGGGCGGAGTCTGTGTGTGAAAGTGGGCGGAGTCTGCGTGTGAAAGCGGGTGGAGTCTGTGTGTGAAAGCGGGCGGAGTCTGCGTGTGAAAGTGGGCGGAGTCTGCGCGTGAAAGCGGCTGGAGTCTGCGTGTGAAAGTGGGCGGAGTCTGTGTGTGAAAGCGGGCGGAGTCTGTGCGTTTGCGTGTGAACGTCGTCACAGGACCGCGAGTTTCGCGGGCGCTACAGGGCACAATGAGCACAGGACAGGTTTCATAGTGACCATAGCTTCCGTCGGACTCGCTTGTGAAACAGGGCGGTCGCTCCGCCAAACTCCGGGGGCTAAAGGACCCACTGGTGTTAAAACAGCTCCTGAAAGCTCACACGCTCACTCCGGCTATTTCCTGTTTCGCTCAGGGGACAGCGAGGGCTCGTCACAGAGTCGCAGGACCGTCCCGCTCTGAACCCTCCCGCCCTGACCCAGTTCCGGTCCTGGCAACCGAGACGGGTCGGATCTCGACTACCAGCTCCGTACCTGGAGGCCGGCCCGGGCAGCGGTCACGTGACATCTCGGCCGGCCGCTCATTGGTCCGTTGTCGGCCACGTCACCCTCGCTAAACTGGGACAGGCCGAGCGGTGGTATTCCCATCGGAACGCCAGGGAATTCTGGGACAGGGACCCAGACCACACACATGCTGTTTGCACAGACTCCACGGACACGCAGAGACACAAGGGGCGGCTCCCCCTGCTCTCGGCTGCTGCTGCTCGCGCCTCTGAAGAGCAGCAGGGTTTTTTTGGAACGTCTTGGAAGCCAGTGTTCCAGAATTCCATTGTCGTAAATGACCAGCAGTGACTGGCGATTGTTACATCACCGTTACAATGTTCAGCTAAGAACATTCCAGTCACATATTTGCGATCTCACACTTTATAAGGGTGAAACAGAACAAATCTCAGACTGGCCACATTGTAACTAATCAAGGGATCAAATTGCCCCTCTTAGGTTTCAGGGCTTTTCAGTCACAGACAAGGCAGATAGCCAAATGAAGGATATCTAGTGTGCTTTAGCCCTATGATAACCTCTCTGGAGTAGGGCAAACTGACGGAAAACAAGTCACCCTCAAATGCTCGGATAAGTGGCATAGGGGGAGAAAATGGGACTCGATCACAAACTTCAGCTCAAGCAATGCATGGATACTCGGATACAAACACGACCAATCGTAGTGCTTTGCGTTGAAGAGCAGCAAAGTGAAAAAGCAACCATTGATTGCTTCAAGAAAGTCAGTGATTGACAGCAAATTGTAGCTCCACCCTTTTTTTTTTTGTCGTGAAACTGCATTCCCCTCATTGGCCGCACATTTAATGTCCCTCCTCCCCCGTAATCATATGCATCATCGCCCACAGACGCTGCCATTTTATGCAACCGAAGTGCTCGTTTTGCAGGAAGTAAAACAACAGAGGCAAAAACGGCAGTTCCTCTCCCCCGATCGATGCTATACTCCGGAAAGATCCGGAACCACACACCCTAGGGGGGCAAGGCACGCGGTTATAACGCCTACCGCACACGCACGCGCGCGTATCCCCGGGAAATCACGAACGGCCCGCGGGCGCTAGCTACCCCACGTCTCCATGGCAACAGAACCGCGGACAACCCCCCGGGATGCCTGTGTCCGTGGCAGGAGAGCTCCTCCTCGGCCTTTCCCCCGGGGGGGGGGTCAAGAACCGCGAGACCGCGCAGCGCCGACCCCCCCCCCCCCACTTTACTCGGGGTACGGAGAGCCAATTAAACTCTCCAGCATCCACCCCTACCGCCGGGGACAGCCTCGCACTGCAACAGGAAGGAAATCGGGCACATTATGCAATATGAGATGACCCATATGGCTAACCAGTGACATCACGCAATGTAGCCACACGCTTCTGCTCTCTCTTATTACAGGTCCACATGCACATTTAATACAAACGTACCTGCATAAATACGGGCACGTTCAATGCAAACAATTACACGTACTGAACGTTTGCATGTAGTATACCACCATACATGCAGAAACCAGTGCTGGTCAGGAGCACATAATGGGGTATACCACATGCATAAATATGGCCACGTTTAATGCAAATAATAACACATACTTAACATTTGCATGTCGTATACTTCCATACATGCGGAAACCAGTGCTGGTCAGGAGCACATAATGGGGTATACCACATGCATAAATATGGGCACGTTTAATGCAAACAATTACACGTACTAACGTTTGCATGTAGTATACCACCGTACATGCAGAAACCAGTGCTGGTCAGGAGCACATAATGGGGTATACCACATGCATAAATATGGACACGTTTAATGCAAATAATAACACATACTTAACGTTTGCATGCCGTATACTTCCATACATGCAGAAACCAGTGCTGGTCAGGAGCACATAATGGGGTATACCACATGCATAAATATGGGCACGTTTAATGCAAATAATAACACATACTTAACATTTGCATGTCGTATACTTCCATACATGCAGAAACCAGTGCTGGTCAGGAGCACATAATGGGGTATACCACATGCATAGATATGGGCACGTTTAATGCAAATAATAACACATACTTAACATTTGCATGTCGTATACTTCCATACATGCAGAAACCAGCGCTGGTCAGGAGCACGTTCTGCACGCACAACCAAATTAAATCATAATAACGCTGTTTTCAGTGCCTGTTTGCAGCGGATCTCTATTATGTAACCCCTCACCCCCCTCCCTCCCAAAATTTCTTGTTTGCAGCTTGGCAATGCTGCATGCAAAGATCAAACAGTGTTCTCAGCCCCTAGTCTTAAAATGTAATTCATACACAAACACCCCCCCCCCCCCCCCCTCCCCGTCACACACACCCATTGCCACTTTTTTTCTGCAGCTCGCTGCGTTTGCACGTAGCCTTTCCCGCCGCGCGAGGTGTTTTCCCTACATTCGGTAGTCCGGTTATGCAATGCCGCACCTGGATCCAAGACAATGTCAAGGACCCATGCATCTCCATGCAGAGATGTTCCATCATCCATTTATTGCTTTTATTTGTAATTTTTTATGTTTTTGTTTTTGCGATGCTCGCGGCGGTGGCAAGAGCCTCACCTGCACGTGTGTACCCTTCTCTTCCTCTCCTCGACGCGCGTTCTCAACGCACCGGGTTTAAAAAAAAATAAAATAATATATATATATATATTTAGCTGAATCGAGCGACGATCTTACAGTTGTCTGTATCGCCGAATACCAGTCCCTGGCTGACGACCGTTACAGAAGCGGGGCTACCTCTCATCAGCCCTGGAGCTCTCGCGCTAACGCTCTCCCTCTGTCCCCCACCCATCCTCGGTTTCTAAAAATAGCAGCACCATCCATTTGCAGTTCTTGAACATTCTCATTTGACGAATGGATTTTATTGACAGAGCGAAAGGGGCGGGGACATATATGGAGAGGGGCGGGGCTTAAGACGGGCGGGACGAGGGGAGATAACGTTAGCACGAGGTACCCCGTCCCAGGCGTGGATGCTGCATTAAGACATTTTGTCGGACCCCATCATTAACTCTTTTTTTCTCTCGATGTCTCTAAAAGTGAACATGCCACATTTCTTTCTCAGGGTCGAAAATGAATCA
>CM077286.1:6669992-6712492 GCA_039654925.1 Anguilla pacifica
GGACCGAAAATGAATCAGTTCAAAAGATTTTGTCAAAGAATTAAAGCCTGAATTGACAAAATGGCTAGCCGTTCGAGCTTTTCTATAATTATTATTATTGCTACAACTACTAATATAATCATTATTATTATTGTTAGTTTACTATTTTAAAATCGCAGAGGTCGCATACAAAATTCGTATGCAGTACAACCTAAATGTTTACATTTTGAACATATCGCCAATTTTGCCCAAGACGCAGTAGAAGCGCCCCGTCCGGTTAACGTTAACAATTAAAATCCCAGAGGATTAAACTCCGTCCCACTCTGGCACCGTTTGAACCCCTCCCATTCACAACCGTATGGAGCGACGCCTTTTCCCCTCAGTGGCCCCGAAAAAAGCACAGCTGTACGTTTGATCCTCGTTTTAGGAACCATCTTCAGTGCCACCGATGCACATAAGCAATAAGTAACACAGTTCACTCTCAATTACTCGTTTCTAGAGTAGACATAGCCTACTGACGATGTTTCTTTTAGCAGAGCCTAATTTGCACGGACTGTGGATTCGGGAGTTTGCACCGCTATACAGGTGCACGGTGGTTTGAACCCTTCGCAAAAGTTATAAGCCTAATTTGACGAGGCTATTTAGTTAGCAAGCAACGAGATGCCCACAAACGTCAGCGTTTTCCGAATATAGTCGCTGTGCAGAACCACTGGAGCACTGCCGAGATGGAGATCAGCGAAGATCAGCTGTTAAGAGCAGTCCAAATGGTTTGTGAACGGCCAGCGGTACCACTGTTAGTACTGATTTTCAGGGAAAAAAAACAACAACCGCCTGACCAGTTGACAGCTGTTCCCGACGGCGGTCAGTCCGGTCCTCGCGCACGCCGAGGGCTGCAATCATGAGATGACAAAATTCTGATGAGGCCGCGCGCGCAGCATTTACACAGCTGGCCGCGAGACGCCCACGGCTGTTTACAGTAACCATTCTGCAAGACAAACACGCGGTTTACAGGTATCCGAGCGCAGTACATTTCCATTACTGGCAAACGTCCCGTGTTTTTCCACCTCACCAAAAAATAAAAAATGCAGTTAACACCACAGCCCAGCCCAAGGAGTAATCCTCAGCTTCTTAGCTAAGTCTGCTGTCAGTCGTTATTTTGGAGAGAATCCATTCAAACCCTGCGTCGTAGCTTTGCAGAAAAGAAAACAACTTTTTGGAAAAAAAAAACAAAGCAAACAAACAAAAAAAATTGTAGAAAAAAAGCGACCGGCGCAATTGTGCTTTACCTGCAACGAAATCTGCTGTCTTCTTCGGCGTTGAGAAGTGCCCGCGTTTATTGACCTGGAAACTATACTCCCTAGTTAAGACGAAACTACCAACAGTAAAAGCGCTGTGCTGTGCCGAAGACCTGTGTTTGAGTCAGAGCGCGAGCGCCCGTATTTATACGCTCCCACTCAGCTGAGCCTGGATCGGGAAGAGAGGAGGAGGGGAGGAGGGGAGGAGAGTGGGAACGACGATGGAGCGGCGCGAGGGGGGGAGGAGGGGGGTGCGTTGTATGTTTGGCTCCTGTGGACAACTAAGTGCCAAAATGAAATAAATAATCAAACAAATAAATATAGAAATATATAAACAAATATATAAATGAACAGGTAAATTAATATTTCAATTTATTTTAAAAGAAGAAAAGATTCACACCTCATCATTATAGTTTTTGAATAACGTGATCTAATTTCGTAGGCTAAAATGTTGTATAATAAATGTTTTTATTTTCGAACTCCTTTTTCATTTCATACTTAAGACATAAAAAATAAGATTCATTTAATTTTAACGCCTTTCGTCCTCCGCAGACTCCAGCCACCGCGTCTGGTTCATACCCACGAATCACCTCCCCCTTCAGCACCGTCCACCCCCACACAGACGATCGTTCGTTTGCAGAAACTACACATTTTAAACCTCATCAGTGTTATTTGCATTTTTTCAGCATTCGTACAGACATTCATTCCGTGTCTTTTTTATTCACCGTTCAATAGAATAGCGGTCATATTTTACAGTCGATTGGCCCTAGCAGGCCGTAGTTCCGCATCATTACAAAATATCCATAAACATTAACTGTGCGGCAAGAGCACAAATGAATAAGCCTTGTCACTGTGAGATTGTGTTGTGTCGTTGCGGAGCATAGCACACGGCTGCTGGCGAAATAATAGTTTTACGTCCACACATAGATCACACACAGTGTATGAGAGTTAAATGTGCTCGGTGTCAATCTAACTCTGAACACATTGCTGCGTGTTGGCTGAAAATCTTTGCACTCATGTATAATGCATAATCATTGATGTAATGGCCATTTGGAGAAAGAATGATAATGGAAAATCTGGAGTGGGGAAGGAAGCCCATGCCATATTTGTTTTTGGATTTCATGCCAACTTCTGCTCTTTGTTTATTATTATTATTTTTTTGTTCATTTTAGCCCAATCATTTTCATGATTTGAAAATGTATTGTTTAAATTAATAGATAAATCAGTAAATGATTGGTGGAAACATCACACACACACACACGCGCGCACACACACGCACACACTGGCTCTCTAGGACTATCACCGCCCACCTCTGCTGCAGAATGATGATGGTGTCTCTGCATGTGTGTATGTGGGCTAATCATGCAGCATAGCATTATGCACCTCTCCTTAGGCGTGGGGAGCAGGGCTGTCGTCAGGTGGGAGGGGGGTGTGGGGGGGGGCATTTGGGTACATTGTTCCAGGGCTTCTGTCGGGGGGCGGTGGGGGGGGGGGGGGTGCAGTGGTCTGTGTACTTGTGGTAAACGTTACACTCCCCAGGAATGTAATATAACTTTACCCCAGGGCCAGGAAATTCACCCAGCAGCAGCCCTAATAGGGGGTCAGGGGGGCAGGGGGGTGGGAGGCGATGCGGGGGGGGGGGGGGGGGGGGGGGCGGTGCGGGGGGGGGGAGACTTGGCAGCCTTTCTGCTGGTCTTTGTCCACTGCTAACACCCACTAGTTTGGTTTGTAACACCCCACGTATTTTCACTGACGCACTCCGGGGTCAATTGCAACACGCGTAGCTCAGGCTTAAACGCCTTGGCCACAGAACCGCATCACAAATGGAACGGCTACTCCCTATTTCACGGATCCAGATGGCTGCGCCAGTTGTAATGGAGTTCTGTGATCTAGGGCTGATGATTGAAGCCAAGTTTTAAACTCCACTCTGCATTTCAGCCTCTCTGTGCACCTCAGTGTCAATTATAAATGATGATCAAATATGTTTGCTTCGAGCCTTTCCAGTCCGGGCATTTCTGGTAATGATTTTCTGGGGCCTAATGGAGTTCTTACTGAAAGATTATGTTTTCCCTGCCCGGTACATTAACGGGAGAAGAAAGCTTAAAGTTTTTTTTAGGGATATAAAAGACCAATAAAGCCTGGTAAATACATCACAGTTTTTGTTCCAGCTCTTTTAACTGCCTTGTGGGGTGTCTGCTAGGACTCTGTAAAGCAAGGCTACTCAGCTGCAGGTCCTGCGGGCCAAAGTGTCCGCAGGTACTTGCTCCGACCACGTCCACCGTCCTTCAGTCCTTTCTTCATCTCCAGTCGGTAAACGTTGCCGGATTTCAGTTTCAAAATAAATTTTAAAAAAGTATCACGTCAGCAGCTGTGAAGTAGAAAGGATAATTTTCATCTCGTATTTGGTGAGCTGAACAGTTGGCAGGACAGAGCGGAGACCGCGCTCGCGTAGGACGGTCAAAAACTTCCGATTACCTCGACTTCACTGTGACCCTTCCTCCCATCCATCCTGGAGTCATCCCCGTAAAGGTTGGATAAACAGCGTGGGTGGTTCGGGAACCGGCCGCAGTAATCCAGAAGAGGCACGTAGAAATCCCCGGTGGGGTGCCATCGTGCCCCTGAGAAAGGTATCAAAACCTGAACTGCTTAAAATGTCCACCTGTTCGAAAAGTCATACTATACATAAAAGTAAACTGCGTTGGTCACTTTGAATAAGTGCTGGATGCAAATTCTGTGAGGTTTTTACATTACATTACAGCCATTTAGCAGACGCTCTTATCCAGAGCGACTTACACAACTTTTTATTTATTTTTTTTTACATAGCATTTTACATTGCATCCATTCATACAGCTGGATATATATACTGAAGCAGTGCAGGTTAAGCACCTTTGCTCAAGGGTACACAACGGCAGTGTCCTACCTGGGAATCAAACCTGTGACCATCAGGTTACGAGACCAGCCGCTTACCCATCATGCCACACTGCCGCCTGGTTTCGCTGGCGGTTCCCCATCGACGCGCTGGGTGAACACGGGCTGCATTTCCCGGCGGTGCACGCCCAGCGCGCGTGGCGAGAGCAAGGCCGCCGGCGTGTGACACGTGACGCCTCTCCGTGATTTATGCGTGAGGGCGCGACGTGAACGCGAGGAGAACGCGCTGTCCACACACGCCCGAGCGAACAAAGCGAAACTCAAACGTCACAAGGCCGCGCGGAAATCGCCCGCTCGCTGTCTGAGAGGGAGAGCCGCTCTGATTAATGCCATCCTGAGCATAACTATTTCAGTTTATTTAACATGAACAATTGTTTTTTAAAATGTTTTTATTTTTTTTTGCCATTTTACTCCCATTTTCTCCCGAATTTAGCCGTTATACCAATTCCCCGTGTGTATCACGGTCCCGGTCGACGTGCTATCCTTCTGTTGGCCATGAACAATTATATTTAAATGAACACTAAGGCTATAGTCTTACCTCCAGAAGTGATAATCACATTTTATGCATCCAACTTAACCCTAGCACTATCCTATTTTAAAACATAACCTTAATTCATAAAAGCGTTCCCACACTCCCAAGTCAGAGGAGTGGGACCAATCAGATCAGCGACAGCAGGAGGTAAAGGAACTCGATTGGCCCACTCGAACAATGAGACGACCGCGGCATCCAACCCGCCGCTGCCACCTGTGGCTCGTTTGGGCATGGCAGCCGTTCAGATAACAGGACCTGCTGCAGCCTCTCAGCCAAGGCCTGGGAGCTGGTTTATACCGGTTTCAGCCGGGGCCTGGGAGCTGGTTTATAGGGTGGACACGGTGGCACAGTGGTTAGCACTGCCGCCTCACAGCAAGAAGGTCGTGGGTTCGAATCTCGGCTTGGGGCCTTTCTGTGTGGAGTTTGCATGTTCTTCCCGTGTTCGCATGGGTTTACTCCGGTTTCCTCCCACACTCAAAGACATGCATGTTAGGTGCGCTCCTGCAGGTGCCCTTGACCAAGGCACTGGCCTCAGAACTGGAGTTGGTCCCTGGATGCTGCACTGTGGCTGCCCACTGCTCCTAAGTAACTAGGATGGGTCAAATGCAGAGGACACCCCACGGGGTTCAACAAAGTATATCTTTATCTATCTCTTAAAAAAAAAATACCGGTTTCAGCCGGGGCCTGGGAGCTGGTTTATACCGACCCCATTCGTTCTGCTCCACTGAGCTGGGGGGGGGGGGGGGGTAAAAGGAGGATAGGAGGGCCTCTGCAGGTGAAATGTGGCTCAGGGCTTATTAAACTTTCTCCCTCCCTCCCTCCCTCCTGTCTGTGTCTGCGTCTGTCTCTCTCTCTCTCTCTCTTTCTCTCCCCCCCGCTTTCTCCTTTAGCCTCTTTTGCAGCAGTTAGTAACGGTAGTTGCTAGAGTCATTGAAGTTTTTTTGTGAACCCTGATTGCTCCTAGGAAACGATGGACTGTCTTAAAAGGTGGCCTACTTTTTTTTCAGTGGATGTGTGTCAGTCTTTTGGACAAACGGTGGTGTGTGCGCGCACGTGTGTGTGTGTGTGTGTGTGTGTACATCTGTGTACACTTGTTCGTTTGTGTGTATAGATGTATTTGTGTGTGTGTGTTTGTGTGAACACCAATCGCACAAATTATCCACTGGCCCAGTGGACCCAGGTCAGCGTGATGTCATATGAGGTTTACTCATGAAGAGCAAACCTTTCTGTCTTCAGCATCGTAATGATAATGGCGCATGAAGCTGGAAATGCTCTCCTGGTTTTATATCGCTCGGCGATTAGCAGACGACGACGTTTTGAGAGCCAACGGTTGACTATCGAGGAAAAAAATGGCGAGCATACATCAAGAAAAATATTGACACAGCGGTCAAATGGCTGCTCTCTCTTCTTTTCTGCTAAAAGTATGACTGCAAAAAGTTCTCGTGGGTTGAGGCAATGATTTCCGCTGACCTCACCTTCCTGATTTTCACACAGCTACGCAGTCACTTGTGTAAATCCTGAATGGCGTTTTGTTGAGGGTAAATAATGGTCCGTTGTTGAATTTAACTGTTAAAATTAAGCGGCCCGCAGTTAAAGTGTTCCGTTGTATTTGTCGACATTTTTATGGGAATGTAGCCTGAATCTCTGTATTTTTCTTGTAAAACCGTTGATTTCATTGGTGTTAAATGTTAAATGTTGGTCTGTTCGTAGAAATGTAGCAATGAATAAGGCTTGTTTTTTGTTGTTGTTGTTGTTGTTGTGCGTGCTGAATGCTGAATTTTTTTCCCATATGCCATGTGACAAACAGCCCTTGAAAGATGGCCGTCTGTGAAAAACAGGAGAGGAGAGGCATGTGTCACCATGTATTCAGTATGCACACACACACACACACACAAACAGACACACACACACATACATACACACAAACAGACACACACGCGTGCACACATACATACAGACACACACGTACACGCACACACATACACACAGACACACACAGACACACACTCACACATACACACTCACAGACACAGACAGACAGACAGACACACACACTTTGAACACCTGCAACTGTACGAAGCAGAAGTGTACTGTCTGAATTTCAACCCCCCCCCCCCCCAGAAAGCACCACCATGGCAGCTTTAAAATTAGAAGCAGACCACCCCCCCCCCCGCCCAGCATTACTTGCACTCCTTTGATTAAGTAGTACCAAAAAAAACAATCTCTGTGTGATTGGCGTTTACTGATGAAGACACAGTGAGATCATTTGGATTGTTGCTTGGAGGTGGTCTCCTGGCAACAGTGGGTTCACAGAGTTCTTCCGTATCTGTCATGGAACACCCCCCCCCCCCAGCATGTCTAAGCTCCACACTGGCAGAAAAATAACGAGGATACATCTTCATGTAAAAAGCACGGGGTGGGGTGGGGGGGTGGGGGGGCACCTGGGAAGCAATTATTTTGTGAACAGAACGAATGTCGTTCATTTTTAAGGGCACTGCGGTGGGAAACAGACTCGTGGAAACTCCATCATTACGGTTTCAGTGGACTTGTTTACTGGGTTACAATGTTTTTTTTTGTGCTTGCACGCTGTATTTGACCTGATTAAAGGAATCCACTCGACGTCTTTTCCCCGCAAGCGTTGCAGTGGCCCCCCCTGGCCCCTCCCTCTCTGGAGCCAGTGGGTGCAGCTACATGTTTTTTGTAAGGACTGGTCACTGTGAAGACAACGTCCCTGCATGCTAACGCCAACGGAGAATCCGCTAAGCTAACGATAAGCTAACACCATTCCGCGGCGATCGTTTCGAAAAAACACACACAGGGTCTTCATTTCTTTGCCCTCCAAACGCTACAGGTTACTCGTTGTCGCCATGGTAACCAGAATCCCATGCCCATGATTGGCAGAGGGGATCAGCGGAAGGAATAAACTAGTCTCCAGGGCGCAATCCAGGTTGTTTTGCGCCCCCCCTGCCCCCCCTCAAACTCAGTTTTTTTTGGGTCCCTGGTGGCGGCGGCTAATTCTTTTTTGTTCAAGCCAGAGTGGGGGGGGGCCCAATTTGAGAGCCCCAACTTTAGAGCATGACGTAGAGTGACAGATGCATGGAGGGAATGAAGACACTGTAAGTCAGTAAGTTTTTAAAATTCTGTTTGTTTCCAGGTAGTAGAGAGTAGAAAAAAAGACATGAAAGGTTCATTTCCACATGAACTAGCAATCAGACATTGCCTGATCATCACAGGGCTCAGAAGTAGACTTCAGTCTCTTGATAGGGGTGTGAACTGATATTTTTTTTTTTTTCAGAAATGAAAATTTTACATGGGAACTGTTGACTATGAATGGCAGTTGACCTCCACCCAAATCCTCCTCCAACCACCCCAAACCCCTACCCACCTGGGGGGTCCTTGAGTGGGCGGAGCCTTGAGTGGGCGGGGCCATGAGTAGGCCGGCCTAAGTCTGAATCTCAGAACTGCGAGGAGGAAACTCTGCCGGGGCTGTTTTACAGGCCTGTAATGAAGTGACTCACCGGGTCCTTACATCGCCACTATAAATAAACGTGCTCTTTAAGACATGTGCTGCTGCTGTCACACGACTGAGGGGAGCTAGCCTCCCTTTCTCTGCTCTCACAACTCCTGATTAATAACGCACTCAAGCGCGCACACACACACACACACACGCACACACACACACACACGGTCATTATCTCTCTCACACCCACACGCATGCACACACACATGCATGCTTCTCTCTCATTCACATACACATACATGCATCCACACACATACATGCTAAAACTCTCTCTCACATACATGCTTCTCTCTCCCTCTCTCACATGCACACACACACACACTCACACTCTCTCTCACTCATACACATACAAGCTTCTCTCTCTCTTACATGCACACATGCACACATACTGAGACAGTCTGTCTGCCTCTCTCTTACACACACGCACACACACACACAAACACACACACACCACATACATACACACACACGCACACACACACACACACGCACACACACACACTGCTGGGTCAGATGCACTGGGGCACGTGCTGAATGAAAGTGTGTTGACGGGAGAACGATCCGCCCGCACCTCGGGAAAGGACGATCTGAGCGAATCGATACAGACGCCTGAGCGCTGAGAACTCCCCCCTGAGATCAAAGCACCTGAGGCGAGCCGCTAACGCATCCGTATCAAAGCGTCCCCTCACAGGAACAGAACCACGCCCCACAAACGCAGGCCTCGTGAAAAGAGCACGAGCGTGCTCCTCAGCTTAACACGTTCTGAGCTTTGATTTAAACTCACGTTCAAAGTTCACTTCAATCACACACACTTTGCTTTGAGACAGGACCTGCCCAGCCTGCAGGTGTGCTTCGTTAGGGCTAGAGTGAACACCGGCAAGACGGCTGGTCTTCGGAGTCATGCCAAGTCAAGCTAGAATGAGGCATAAGGACGACCTACAGCATCAAGACGACGATACAAGTGCTGGATGGGGATACAAGTGCTGGATGGGGATACAAGTGCTGGATGGAGATACAAGTGCTGGATGGGGATGCTAGTGTAACATGAACGTTCTAGAGGAACAAGGTAGAAGGGTACAGGTGATAAAATTTCCAACTTTCCGCTCCTGTCATTGTGCTTAACAGCAAGAAAAACTGCAGTCAGAAGGGCCTCAGAAGGGTATTTCTAAGACAAGCGTTCAAGCCCTTCTCTAGCCCACAATGGTAGCAGCCTTAAAAACTCACCCAAAATAACAGTCGATATGAACGTACTTGTCAAACGTTTTCATTTTCAGATTTAAAAATAAATAAATCTGTGGAGTTTGTAAGAACTGAGAGATTTAATCTTTCCTGTTTGTAAACCGTCAGAGGACAGCTGAGAGAGCTACACTGCAGACAGAAAACAGTGGAGTCTTTGTACGGCAGGACAGATAGGACACACAGACAGACGCGGAAGGATTGGAGTAATAAACATGTTATGACAGAGAGCTTCATGACTTCTTTATGGCAGAGCTGGCCCTTGGGCTTCGGAGGCCCTAAACAAAAAATGTTGTTGTGGCCCGAAAGTGCTCCAACATAAATCACACTCACTGCTTAAACGTGATTTGAGATGCTGTGGCCCAAGGATGGGAGCGTGCAGCATTTATGCGAGCAGCTATCTCTGGAGGAAGCGCACAAATAAAGCATATATATATATATATATATATATATATGAAAAACTGTATATGAGAAGGAACGTTGTCCTCAAAAGAGAGGACGGATTGAGATGGGGTGAAGAAAGGAGAGAGAGAAAAAAAGAAGGGATGATGAGGGAAAAGAGCAGACCTACTTCTCTCGAGTGTCTTGATGCCCATGATGTTCTGGTTGGCCCTCTCCGGGGTCACGTTACAGCGAATCAAATCGCTCGATTCGCCTTACACTGGTCATTCTTTTCATCGCCGATATCTCACAGTCAAATTTAGCAAGTCTGCCGTCATGCTTCCGCAGCGTGAAACGCAATCTGACTGGATCTCTGTTTGTCTCTCCGCTAAATGCAGATGTTTTTTTTTTCCACGCAGAGGAAAAGTCAGCATCCACTTCCATTAACCCTTTAGGGCGTCAGAGGTCAGAATAATGTGATTGGAATATTCTTAACTGAACATTCTAATGCTGATGTTAACTATCAACACTGACTTTTCAAAAAAAAAAAAAAAAACCTACTCTTCAAAGGGTTAAAAGGTGGATGGTGATTGGCCACAGACAAACTTTGTTGGTGATGTAGTGACACATGGAATGAGCCACACCTTGGCTTGTCTGGGCCTTCTGTCTGAAATCTTTTCTCACCACAACCAGAAACATGTGCAGGCCATAACTCTTTGAAGAATAGGTTCTTAGAATGCTTCTTCGAAATTCTAAGTCAGTGTTCTAGAAATCCACTGCTTTCAATTACCAGCAGTGATTGTGACATCAGCATTGGAATGTTCGGTGAAGAACATTCTAATCACACATTTGCGCCTTACAAGGTTAAGGAGGGCACTGGAACGTGACTTTACATTCTCCATACTGGATCCAGACGTTGAAAAATTTGCCATCACAGCATGCTTAAGTGTAGTGTGCCAGCTTTCAAATTCCAAACGTTCCTCAGCCAAACTGAATCAGCCAAATTGGAATCACGTTCACGTTTGGATAACAACACTATGCCATAAAACATTTTTTTGTGTAAACATGACAAACATTTTTTCGTAAGCAAAGATCCAAATCTTTAGTCTTCCTGGTCTTTATTTGTCTAGAAAAGAAACAAAATAAGATTTACTGGTGTATTTACGAGAAAAAAACGATGAGAACATTCCATTAAAATGTAATTGTTTTGCCCTCAGTGTAGGAATACAGTTTAAAAAGCAACAAATATGGGCTACAGCTAGTGATCCTCACGTAAGGACACTTACAAGTAGAAAAAAAAGAGGCGGGGAAAAAAGAACAAGGGGCACAACGGCTGTGTCTTACCTGGCAGTCAAACCTGCAACCTCTAGTATTGGAGGCCAGTTTGCTACCCGTTATGCTATACTTCTGCCCTTACATTTCACTCATCATTTTCCGTCCGCAGAAATACCGTGCTTCCAAAGTCGACAGACACGTCTGTTTGCCCCGAATGGCAGCTCTGTGGCCTCATAACCGACAGCAGGTCTGTAACAAACACGGCTCACATCGCACAGGTCCCTCAGCGTTCCCGCCTGACAGAGGGGGGTGGGGGGCAGGAGAGAAGGCCGGGCCCTGTTCACCCAGGTTCAGACTGAAATCCCCTCCCGGCCCCCCCTGGAGATCCCATGGCTCGGGCCTCGCTAAGTCAATTACCCATAAGTCCCCACGATGGGAAAACAACTGAGTCGGCCGCTTTGACTGAACCACATGATGCCAGCGTTCCAGGTTGCGCTCCAGGGCTGTTTTCTTTCCTTTCGGATATAAGATGCAAGTTGTTACATAAAAAAAATATTTGTTACGTAAGGCTATTTTTTTATTATTTAATTTTTTTTTTTTTAAGCCCCGCAAGCCTGTTTCTTGCTCGAATATTCATGGTAAACATTCTGGCTGCCTCAGAAAAGCTGTTGGAGCTGGGGGGGGGGGGGGGGTGTGAGGTGGGAGGGGGGGGTGTATACGCAGTGGAGAAGACGGGGGGGAGCGTTAAAGTTTCATGCGTTTCCGTGTGCAACGGAACCATTTACTCCCCCCCCCCCCCCCCCCAATCTCATCTCCCCCAGATTCAGGCTTCCTGTGCTGGGGCCCGTCTGTGCACACACACATACACACACGCATGGATACACAAACACACACAAACACTCACACATGCATACACACGCATGTATATGCAAACACACACACACAAACACTCACACATGCATACACTCACCGATGAACACACATACGCACACACACACTCACTAGCCGTGTGTGTGAGTCGGGGGGGGGGATGCATGAGAAATCAGATGCTTTTCTGTGACATCATAGAAACACAATCGCGCGCACACACACACAAGCACACACGCACGCTCACTCACACACACACACACACACACACGCATGCATACACACATGCATGGATACCTATACACACACACACACTAGCCGTGTGTGTGGGAGGGGCATGAAAATCAGATGCTTTTCTGTGACATCACAGAAACACAGTCACGCACACAGAAACAAACACACACGCGCGCACACACATGTACACACACACACGCACGCACACACGCACACACATACACACACGCTCACACAAAAACCCACACACACACACGCAAACACACACACACACGCACACTCACACACGTACACACACGCTCACACAAAAACCCACACACACACACACGCACACACACACACACACGTAACTGAGTCAGTGCCGTTTAGCTCAAGGTGTCCCAAATATCTCCTCACTAAAGTTAACGTGGGTCTGTGGCTTGTTCCAATCTGGAAAAAAAGATCACAGTTTGCAATGAAGTGAATACAAATAAATGACTCCTGACAAACACAGCCCCAGAGGAAGAGCAGAATGACAGACTAACACAGAGACACCACCTGTCCTGAGCTACCTGGCCTTACCTGGCCTTACCTGGAACTCACCTGGGGGAAAAAAAACAAAACAAAAAAAAACAGGGTTTCATTCAGTATGCATCCCCCCTTTTCTCTGTCATTTTCAGGGAGGGAAATTTCATCTTCTTGATGACTTCATAAATTTAAAATTAAATATAAATGTTACATATATTTTAAAATAAGATATGCATGTTCTACATTTTTAGTTGTCAAACATCAGTTTTTTTAAGGAGCATGAGTTGAACTGAGTGCTTCACCTCCCAGTACAACCTGTAGAGAGGTTTTATGTAGTAAAGTTTAAGGGGCACTGCCATTTCATGAGAACCATGGCATTTACTTATATCCGACACAGACTAAAGACAGGTAGAACTTTGCTGGGGAAAAGTGGTAACCATTGAAGAAAGTTCTTGTCCTATGACCAAAAAAAAAAAAAAAAGTTCAACTTTAATGGGTAATCCTGAAATATGAAAATGTACATGGTCAAGATGAGAGAAAGATTGGAGGGGTTGATGGGATGGGGGGCACAGGAACAGAACGTTCTATTCTTCCTGAAGCATAGTTTAAAAATATATGGGTCTCCAGGGCAGACATTTTCTGAGTGGTTTTAGTGATGTGTGGCTCATTGGAATCTCTATAATAAATTTAAAAAAAAATAAGCCCCTTAAAAAAAAAAAAAAGCTCCTTCCTAAAAAAAAAAATGACGTACTGAATCAAGATATGTGAGCTACAAACCAAACGATGGATGAGACATGCGTGTAAAAGCGCATGGCTGTATGTGTTCCTTATGGCGCACTTAAAAAATGATATTTAATATTTCAGTAGTGTGAGGCACACATGCTAAGAGATGCATGACCTGACTCGTTCTCCCGCCGAGGCACAGCAGGTTCCGCTCTGTGCGCTGACACACCTGCCGACGGGTTCGACTGGGGTGCCTTCTGACACAGGAAAGAAAGGACAGAAAGAGAGGATGGAAGGATAGAGGGAGGAAGAGGTAGAGAGGATGGAGGGACAGAGGGAGGTAGAGGTACAGAGCTATGGAGCTGCTCTCACCCCTCCGCCCATCCCTAGGTGCACAGCTAACCTGTCCCACTCTCAAGTCACCATCTAAATAACAAGAACGGAAAGATTATTGGAAAGGAATCCAGAGGTAAATCAATAGCACGGAGAAGCACGTGAACCAGTCCTGAGGTTGCTATGAGACCAGGAGCGGCATTCAGTGCAAGGCAGCTAATTTTAGCCTGATGCTTAATTGTGTTTTTCCCCAGTTGAGTTGGAGATGGGCTAGAGAGTGTGTGTGTGTGTAAGTGTGTGTTTCAGCATGTGTGTATATGTTAACATGTGCATGTTTGTGTGTGTGTGTGTCTGTGAGTGTGTTTGTGTTGAGCATGCGTGTAAATGTTAATGTGTGTGTGTGTGTGTGTGTGTGTGTGTGTGTGTGTGTGTGTGTGCTGAGCATGTGTATACATATTAAAGTGCATGTTTTTGCGTGTGTGTGTGTTTGTGTGGGTTGAGCATATGTATACATATTAAAGTGCATGTTTCTGCGTGTGTGTGTGTGTGCGGCGTGTGTGTGTGCAGCGTGTGTGTGGCGTGTGTGTGTGTGTACGGTGTGTGTGTGTGTGTGTGTGTGCAGCGTGTGTGCGGCGTGTGTGTGTGTATGTGTGTGTGTGTCGTGTGTGTATGTGTGTGTGTGTCGTGTGTGTGTGTGTGAGTGTGTGTGTGTGTGTGCAGCGTGTGTGGCGTGTGTGTGTGTATGTGTGTGTGTGTATGTGTGTGTGTGTGTGCGCGGCGTGTGTATGTGTGTGTTGGGACGTCAGCGCCCAGGTTAGCCTCGATGCTGATTCTCTGGGGCTGGGTACAGAGCACAGGCTGCTGCTGGGGAGTAAAACATTCATAAGCGATAACATAAACATGAGATATGAGTTTACCGCCAAATCCGATTACATAAGCCCCCAGCCCCCAGCCCCCGGATCGAGGGCGTCCGTCAGGGAAAAGGCCTGCAACTCCACCGGACCCCAAAGCCCAGGCACCTGCCAACGCCACGTGTCACGTGACCACAGATTTCCCTTCTGATAGGCTTAAAGTGGTCTAAAGTCACCAGACGCACACCGTGCTCCTAATTTGCATCGTGATTTATACCCCCCCCCCCAATAAATAGCATTTTATGAATGCGATCTAAAGGAAGATTCACACTTCTAGAACGTTCTGACTCTCACGACCAGCCCGACATGGCAGTTCAGGGTCAGCGGCTGGCCCCAAATAGATTTTCGAACACGTGACTGTTACGTTCTAATATTTCAGATGGAAACCGTTGCTTTGCGATGGAAGCTGTATTTGGAGACCTCATTGTCAATGGATGGGCGAATAGTGTTCACAATGGTAACTTTTCAGGTTTGAAATCAGAAGTAGCTATGACCGGATTGTCTGATCGCACTCTTGAGAAACTCCTCCTCCCATTTTACATCCTGGAAGTGCGGCCTTGTTTGTTATCAGCTTTGCAAAGCCGACCTTCACCGTTTTTATTTAAGTGAGGGAAAATAACCCAGAAATTCTGCCTCTGTAAAATAATATTTAGAGCAATAATGCCACAGTGCTCCCGAACCTCGCCCGGTGGAGCTACCAGCCACAGTTTGGCCACGGCCCGGCACGGCACGGCACGGCACGGCCCGGCACGGCCCGGCACGGCACGGCACGGCACGGCCCGGCCCGGCACGGCACGGCACGGCACGGCACGGCACGGCACGGCACGGCCCGGCACGGCACGGCACGGCCCGGCCCGGCACGGCACGGCCCGGCCCGGCCCGGCCCGGCACGGCACGGCACGGCCCGGCCCGGCCCGGCACGGCACGGCACGGCACGGCACGGCACGGCCCGGCCCGGCCCGGCCCGGCCCGGCCCGGCCCGGCCCGGCCCGGCCCGGCCCGGCGCGGCGCGGCACGGCCCGGCACGGCCCGGCACGGCACGGATTCGGTCTGAGGCCGTGAGGCCTTAACCAAACGAGCCACTCCTCAGCTCATCTGGGGGATCTGTCCCGGCAAAATGAGGGATAGATAAATTAATAAATAAATAAATTAATAAATAAATGGTTATGCCCACTTTTAAAGGAATATGATAGAAGCACGTTAATGGCCACTCAAACCATGTTTGTCAAAATCCACCTCTAGAGAAAAGATATATTCACCTACTGGAGAAAAACGGCCTGTGCTGCCACCTAGTGGTCTATCGAAGCTGTGTTTCTCTGTAATACTGCAGACCGCTGCCACCCCCCCATTCTTCCCCCAAAATGTGACACGTGATTGGATAGAGCATCTGTGATACCCCTTTGCCCCAGCCGTTCGACCCCCCTAAAACCTTCAGGCCTTGAGAGACAAAGCAGCAAAATTCCCCCATTTAGTCCACCACTGTCCCAGCATGCACTGCGGCTCGTGGGGGGGGGGGGGGGAAAAAGCGCAAGCCTTCGCAAAAGGAGACAGAAAAGCGACACAACACCTGGTGTGCAAAATACCACAGGCACTTGAACTTTAATAAATATTCAAAATAAAGTTCTGATTCATATGTACAGATATCGTACAGCGAGACCCTCTGTGCTTTTGTTTTCGAAGCTGTTTGCGAAGAAGAGTGTTCAGACATCAGAAATAACTGGCCCTGCGCGCTTCCGTTGTGATGCAGTAGGTAAATAAGAGTTTTTATTTTTCATTCTTTTTTCTTTTACGTTTTTAAAAATGTAATACACAAAAGTGAATGAAAAGGTCTCAGGAATACTTTGGAGAGTATTATCATGTCAGTACGTACGAGGAGAGACGAGATGGGAGAAATCCGTTATGAATCCATTATATTCTCACAGTAAACCTGTATAACACTGTGAAGCACTAAGCAATTAAGCTGAGAGTTACCTGATCAACTTTGACTCTGAATCTTTACACTCTGACTCTGAATCTTTTCACTCTGACTCTGAATCTTTTCACTCTGACTCTGAATCTTTTCACTCTGACTCTGAATCTTTACACTCTGACTCTGAATCTTTTCACTCTGACTCTGAATCTTTACACTCTGACTCTGAATCTTTTCACTCTGACTCTGAATCTTTACACTCTGACTCTGAATCTTTTCACTCTGACTCTGAATCTTTACACTCAAAGCACTTTTTGGATTCATTTACGCACAATACTATGGTGTGCTAAGGTGTTTTAAAAAAAATATATAATCTGTCCATTCCACTACCCAAAGTTACACAGAGACCTGTTCATTTTCTTTGCATTTAAAAAGCAGTGAGTCATTGTGCAACAAACAGCCAGAGCTGGACATGACTGCTTCCGCGGTTAGAGTTATTAGGGTAGGACTACAGTCACAGACTTCTAGTGCTGAAGCCGCTGGAATGGCTGTAATCGTACCTGGTAGGTCCAGAATGAACTTTATTTCTCCAAACCCTGTCTGTGCACCCAACTTGGTGGCTTCCTGGTGGACAATGATTGATTGATTGACTGAATTTATTTGATGATCATAAGAAGAAAAAAACACAAGAGGATCAAGTGCCAATCTTGAAAAACTATGAAGACAACACAAGAAAGCTAAAAAGCTTATTTCCATTGTGGTCTTCAAAGTGGGGGGAGAGAAGGACGATTGTCTGTGTGTGTGTGTGTGTGTGTGTGTGTGTGAGAGAGAGAGAGAGAGAGAGAGAGAGAATTTCTGCACGTGTGTGTGCGAGAAGCCTGCTCTAATTTAGCACAATTATTGCATTAAAATCACAGACAACTGAAATGCAGATAGTCGTTATAGACTAAAAGAAGGCTAGAGAGAAAAAAGGTACCCTGTTTTACTGTAGTAAATAATCCCTGCTCTGTCTAATCTACCCTGCTGAGTAGGTGCATATTCTAAATAACAAACGATGTGCAGTTGTAGCATGGTGATTTAAATACATAAGCTTTTTTTGTATCATTTTTGTTTATAATTGTTTATAATTATACATTTTGAGCAGCGTGGCAGTGTAGCGTAATGGTTAGGGTTAACACCTCCAAGGTTGTAATTGTAACGCCCAGTTGAGGTCATTGTACACCTGAGCAAGCTACTTCACCTGAATAACCAGCTGATTAAATGCATAGTGTGTAAAAAGAGTGTAAGCTGTGTGTACAAAAAGGTAGTCACTCTGGATAAGTGTCTGCTAAATGTCTAAATTGTCATAAAACATGTTTTGTGGGTTAATTACTTTAGCTTAAAAATGAAAATGGAAATGTTCAAAAAAAAGAGAGAGAGAGAGAGAAAGCAAGGCTAGAGAGGAATCAGACTTTAACTGAAGAACTGATGGGTTCTTAAAAAATAGTACACATGCGCTGCTTTAAGAGTCGCTTCTACAAGCGAACTGTATCCGTAAACAGATAAAATAATTTATAGGCACATCCTAGCTTATATCTATAGGAAATGTGCTGCAGTCCAAGGCTATACTGGCAAAGTCAAAGCAAGTGTATGTGCATTTAGGAGTAGAATTACTTTGCCAACACAAATCTTTGAGAAGAAGGTTATCAAAAGATCATGACAAAGTAGAATTAAAATGGATGCTGGCTGGATGAAGAAGAGTGTGCGCATATAAGCTATTTGTGCAGGGGTATTTGAGCGGAGTGGAGAAGGGTTTGTGGTGAACTCACATCTTTCCTATGAGCTTCTGTCGGGCACTCTGAGGCCTCAGAAGGGTTTGGAGAGATAAAGTGTCACTTCTAGGATGCCTATCATGCCTAACCTGCTGTCAGAGAAATCGCAAACATATTCAGAATATTGCTTCCATCAAACATCTTTAGAGAAACATCCTAAAGGGAAGGTCTTTGATTTTAAAAGCAACTGTGCAAACATTTGCCAGTGGTTATTCATTTCCACAACATCTTGTTAGCTATTTCTCCAGTTAAAAGTCGTCGGAGAATCAGTACCGGGTTTTACTTTTCCTCAATATTATTAATTTTTAAAAAAATTTTTTCCAGCACCAGACGGAGCACCATTGCAGATCCGGGATTAAACAGTTCCAATCTGTGATTGACGAAGACGCATCTCTATAAGAGAAATTCCCACACTGTCGCTCACGCGCTCGGCCCTCTCTTCGTCCGTCGCAGGGCGTTGCGTTTCTCGGCCAGGAGCTCCTGGATGCGTTTGTTCCGAGTTCGCTCGCGGTACAGGCGCCTCCCCCCCCGCGGGATGAAGTTGTTCTGGGACACGTCGACGTTGTCCACGCCGATGATTCTGTACGGCACGTCGATGGAGTTGTTCTCCCTCACCTCCTCCGTCTTGTTCGGAAGCCGGGTGCTGACGGCGCTGGTCGAGGCCCTCGAGGTCGCTGTTGTGACGATGGCGGTTGTCATGGTGGCGGCTGTCGGTGTCGTGTCCTCTCTGGAAGCTTCCGTGGTTGGATCAACGGTAGGCTGGGGCGTGTGCGTCCTGTCGAACCAAGCAGACACGGTGGGACTGGCAACGGCGATGTCGCGGCTAGTGAGAATAGTGCTGGGCATTATGACATCATCGCTGGTGACAGTGCTGCTGGGAACCGTAGTGCCATCAAAGCCGACGCTACTGCCAGGATCCGTGGAGTCTTCTTCAGCAACAGTGGTGCTGGAAACTGAGGTGTCCTCTTCGCTGACGGGCATGCTGGGAACTGTAGTGTAACTGAAGGAGGAGGTGTCAGGGATGAACGTACCGGTGTACTTGCTCGCGACGGTAGGCGTGGTAAATAAAGAGTGCGCGCTGGTCGTGAGCCATGGGGCTTCGGTGTACTTCCTGCTCGTATTTTTGGGAGCCGGGGTGTAGCTCATAGCAGTGTGAGTGGGGACGGTGGTGTAGTTCCCATCCAGGTCACTAGGAGGCGCTGTGTACTTCCTGCGGAGCGACGTAGTGCCGTTGGCGCGCGCCGTGTGGTTGCCCTCGCCGCAGGACTTGCAGCACATCTGCCTGTAGCCCGGGATGCCGCAGTACCGGCTCAGCACCTCCATCCGACAGAACACGGACCTGTCCCCATGGCAACGCTGCCCTGCAAGACAGAAGAGCAGAAGATCAGAGGGGGAGGGCCGTGACGCTCAGAGGCCGGTCTGGAAGGGGCTGCGTTTCGGCGAGCGGGGGGAGAAAGCCGCCAGAACAGCAGGAAACGCAGGGAGGAGAGAAAAAAAGAAAGGACAGAAAGTTTTTTTTGAATGTATTTATCGTTTTTAGCAGAGCCAAGGCAGTAGCGGCCGTCGAGTTAGCTCTCTTACTGAAGGACACGTTCAGTGAAGCAGCAGCAGTGTTTTTACTGTAGTTTGGGAGTCTGAGGAGCTTTTTTTCCTTGCACGGACCGTACAGAGTCCCTGCCCTCTGTACATGAGGATATATATTATATATACACACACACACACACACACATATATATGCCTTACATAGCCACCAAAAAGCCTGAGAGCTTATTACATAGGTATTACACCTTTATTACACCTTTATCACATGTGTATTACATATAGTTATAAACACTTTAGAAAAAGTGTGCAAGAACCATTTTGCCTTGAGCTTAAATATGAAATAAAAAAATAATATATCAGATTGTCTCACAATCAACCAATGATATGTGCCAGATATCTTTATATTTACCTAATAAAGTCAATATGCATTGATGTTATGCATTGACATTAACGTTTTTTAAAATAAATTGAAAATCTGACCCACTTGCAAGGCTGATTTGTACACATTTGACACATCTACCAAGTGCCTTCCTCAAGTTTTATTTTTATCGTAGAACCATACTACGTGCGTTTTGAAGATGATGTTCTCAAGCAAACTTCCTGTGACCCTTTATCTCATTTTAAAAGATATTTTAGACACCCGTGGAACAGACTGACCTTTGGGGTTGGGGGGAGGGGAAAACGTGATCTTTGAAAAACTTTTTTTTTTTTTTTTTTGTGGCTGTAAACCTTGTTATTTAACGCAAGAGACCAAAGACTCACAAAAAGAGCACAACTTCTGTATTTCACGGTTTTATTTCTACAACTTCTGCAGTTGGTAATGACAGAAACTGAAACAATGAGATGCCCGTTCCGCTCTCAAATATACGTGCGTGTACGTGTGTATATACATACGCACGTGTGTAAATATACGCACACGGATACACACACATACATACACACACTTATTTTATTCTCCGTAAGAAAAATAAATTGTAAGAAAGGTACAAGTTCACAGTCACTTTGGTAAAACACTTCATTACCTGGAAATCAATCAGTCAATCAACCGGTAAATAAACAAAATAATAAAAAAATAAAAATAAATAAATAAATAATTGCATCTTCAAATAAAATAAATTATCCCATGATGATGTAAAAACTGGAATGGCACATTAAGTGTCATATTAAACATTTACAAAACATTAATAAAGTTTCCCTGATAAATCAAAGTGCATATAGACGTAGTGCACGTATTCCATCTGAACGATGTTTTTCCCAACGTTAGCTAGCCCCACAGAAAAGGTCAGTGAAGCCACAAAACAGTTACCCATAGTATATAATATTTTTTTCAAAGTAAGGAGATAACAGTCATGAACATTATTAAATACAGTCAACACCAATATTATGTACAGTATCGCACTGCAAGGTCTGGCTTGCTGTCCTTAAAATTTTTCCAAATCCAGCACATAAAAGTAGATAGCGCGCTACATATTCACAACTGAAATATGTGGTCACAATACAATGACAAGTCTGAAGTGTTGAGATGTCTGGTGTTACTTCCCTGTGTCCCTGTTAACGGACCTGTGTGGCCGGCTTCAGGCCACCATCTTTCAAGTTTTTTTTTTTTTTTTTGTTAGGTTGTAATTTTACAAGCTGCCTCTAAGTCTAGTTACAACTTCTACACTTCCATTGAGCAAAGCCATCTCTTCCAAAGATAATGCCGTTACATTCAGTCCAAGATAAGGCATTGTTCTTTTGCTAATGTTCGTCATAAAAATGAGTTTGATTTTCTTTTCTCAAATGAAGATTCATGAGGTATTTTGTATCGCTTTCCGACTGTTTTTTTTTTTTTAGCGTTTTAGCCAGAAAGACGCACTGACACACGTTTTGAAATGACAAACGCACACACAGTCGCACACGCGCGTGCGAACACACACGCACGCAAATGCACTCGTACGGTTCTCACAGGCACACACGAACGTGCTCGCGCACGCCGACACGCCTCGACGGCCCGCTCATTCGCACGTGAGATGCGTAAATGCGGATGAAATGCGATTCCTCGTTTGAGGGAAAAAAAAAAAAAAACGAAAAAATAATAAAATGACATTAACCCATAATGGTCGTCATAATAGATCCCTCTGAAGAACAAGACAGGCAACTGGCTGAACATGTTCTGCATAATATAGGCCTAGCCCCACCCCAGAAACACTTTACTTAATATATACCTCTGTATTCATGTAAAATCAATACAAAAATACACATAACAGTCGACGATCTATGCGATCAATAGCAGTCAAAAGGGTAGGCAAATAAGCCACAGCTTATTAATGTTCAAATGTATTATTAGTCATATTATTGTTATTCATATATTTCAATATATAAAGTTTGCAAGCACGAATAAGCTGTGGTTACCGAATGTTAGCGTTAACAGTCAAGAGGAGATGGAGGGTGAAATGGAATGGGGATAAGCAGCAGTCCGCTATATAAACTACCCTGTTTCTTTTTTCCCATCATCGTGGACTCATTTTCACAATCCATAAAATCAACAGTTTATTTTTTTTGTTGTTGTTGCATTTCCTGTTGTAGTTCTGTTACGTTTTTGGATTAAAGTTTGTTCTGTCGTCGTTTTTTTTTTTTTAGTCAGAATGAACCAGGAAGGTGAAATGAGCGTGTTAGCAGAGATGTCCTCATTGTGACAAGTTCACATTCACAATAAAGCTTTCGTCTTTTTTTTTTTTTTTTTTTTAAATGTAGATTTTTTTCTTTTTTAAATCTTCCTCAAAAAACCTCACCCATCGCTCTGCCGGTGCTAGCGGGTAGCATCCGCGTGAGAGCGTAACCCATAGCAACGCACAGCTCGCAAGCGGTCGCCCAATCGCAAAGGCCGCCACCCCCGGCTGTCAACTCCTCCCACTTCTCAAAGCCGCCAATCATTTTGAAAGCCTTTTTTTTTTTTTTAAATGTCTGGCAAGATTAAAAAGGCCAGCGATTTACAACACAGAGCTCCACAAGGAGAGAGAGAGAGAGACAGAGAGAGGGGGGGCGGAGTGGAAAGAGAGAGACAGCACAGGTGCCGTGACCCCACCCCCTGCAAGGGACGCCACTGGAAACACACCCCCCCCCCCCCGGGGGGGACCGGAAAAAAAAACGCAGCCAGGCCCAGGATCAGGGGAGCTTCCCCCGCAGAGAGAGGCAGAGGGACAGAGGCAGAGTCCAGGAGAGGATGGGCATGCACTGGAGACCGAGGTCTGAGTTATAAAGGGGCCGTTTACTTGAGGAGATCTTGTGGATGGGAAACTCCGGGTCGGGCCGGGACAGCCACTGAATCAGGAAGTTCCCGTTCTTGTGGTCCGAAGAATTCTCTGGAGACGCAGAGGAGGAGAGAAACACACACACACACACACACACACACACACACGCACACTCATTAGCAGGATGATTACGTGTCCTGGGACAGAGAGGCCAGGGAATATGTCATGCTATGTTATGCAGTAGAAGTGATGGGTGGGAATTACTCAGGTTTGGCTCCGGAGCACAGAGCCAGCTGAGGAGAGGATAGACTTGTTAAAGAATTCAGGCACTGAAGATGGTCTGCTTTACAGTGTGCAGCTGGACTGGTTTATAATGGGTAGGGTTCAGTTAGACTGGTTTAGAATGAGTAGGCTTCAGTTGGACTGTGGTTTATAATGGGTAGGGTTCAGTTAGACTGGTTTAGAATGAGTAGGCTTCAGTTAGACTGTGGTTTATAATGGGTAGGGTTCAGTTAGACTGGTTTAGAATGAGTAGGCTTCAGTTGGACTGGGTTGTGAATGGTCTGGATCACGTAGGACTGGTTTATAGTGATCAGGGTTGAGTTAGGCTGGGTTTGGAATGGCCCGGTTGGAGATGGACTGGTTTAGACTGGGCAGGGTTGAGTTGTATTGGTTTAGACTGGGCAGGGTTGAGTTGTATTGGTTTAGACTGGGCAGGGTTGAGTTGTATTGGTTTAGAGTGGGTTGGGTTGAGTTGTATTGGTTTAGAGTGGGTTGGGTTGAGTTGCATTGGTTGTAAAGGACTGCACGAAGTTTAAAATCTTTGCAGCCATTTAGTAGGGACAAGAGGAAATTTTCTTCTCTGTATTTCAACTAGTCAACATAAACTGGCCAGATGAGCCCAATCCACAACCTAAAAGGGTCGGACTGAGTTCAGTAGTGTCACTGGTCTGAATTCAGCATCAGTTTCACAGACAGCGTCTCAACACATATCTGTGGCACATCTAACTTCTGAAGCTTATAAACAGCAGAGACTGATATGATGTATAAAAACAAAAGGATGCCCACACAGTTATGAAAAGGCATTTTAGTCTTTAATGCTTGTAAGGGGTAGAGGTTGTCCAGTAGTATTGTGCTGTGGAGAAGCTGTTCCGGGCTGGGCAGGGGGGGCAGGGGGGACACGGGGGGACAGGCGGGACGGGGGGTACTCACTTGGACATGCCGAAAGTCTGCAGGCTCTGACGGTCTCCGGTTTGGCATCCAGACACAGGCCGATGGTGTTGTCCCGTGTGTGACACAGAACCTGCCTCTCCTGCGTCCCATTGGCACACGTTACCGAGCACTGCAAAACACACACACACACACACACACACACACCCGCAAACACACACACACACCCGCAAACACACGCATGTACACACACACACACCCGCAAACATACACACACACACACACACCCGCAAACACACACACACACACACCCACATGTACACACACACACACACACACCCGCAAACACACACACACACGCACGTGCACACACACCTGGTCAGTACCACTTTACACACATTGAGAAAATATGGAAACATTGTAGAACAAAAACAAAAACTTTTGCACACACCTGTGACCAGGGCCCCACCCTCCACTGGGCGGGGCACAGCTGGCGGTTGCAGGGTCGACGGGCTTCGGGCCGGTCGTCGTTGCAGTACTTGCTGTGGATGGAGCGGTTGGTGCCGTCGTGTAGCGGCTGGATGCAGCGCACCGAGCGCATCTGGTACCCCGTCTTCCCACAGGACTTACTGCAGGTCTCCCAGTCCCCCGTCACCCAGCTGGGGGGGGGAGAGGAGCTCACACTCATCCCAAAACAGTACATCACCACACTGATCCCATTAAACCACACACAGCAATAACCAACACACTGATCCCAGAACAGTACACCACCACACTGATCCAATTAAACCACACACAGCAATAACTAACACACTGATCCCAGAACAGTACATCACCACACTGATCCAATTAAACCACACACAGCAATAACCAACCCACTCATCCCAGAAGAGTACATCACCACACTGATCCAATTAAACCACACACAGCAATAACCAACACACTCATCCCAGAACAGTACATCACCACACTGATCCCTTTAAACCACACACAGCAATAACCAACACACTCATCCCAGAACAGTACATCACCACACTGATCCAATTAAACCACACGCAGCAATAACCAACACACTGTTCCCAGAACAGTACACCACCACACTGATCCCATTAAACCACACACAGCAATAACCAACACACTGATCCCAAAACAGTACATCACCACACTGATCCCATTAAACCACACACAGCAATAACTAACACACTCATCCCAGGACAGTACATCACCACACTGATCCAATTAAACCACACACAGCAATAACCAACACACTCATCCCAGAACAGAAGGTTATCACACTAACTCACAGTAGTAGTCTACACACATGTGTAGTGAGCACAGGTAAAGTGTGTATAGTAGCATACACACATGGGTAGTGAGCTCACAAAGTATAAAGTGTGTGTGTGAGCACATACAGCATACATACATGGGTAGTGAGCACACAAAGTATAAAGTGTGTGTGTGAGCATATACAGCATACACACATGGGTAGTGACTAGTGAGGACAGGTAAAGTGTGTGTGGTAGCTTACGTACATGGGTAGTGAGGACAGGTAAAGTGTGTGTGATAGCTTACGCACATGGGTAGTGAGGACAGGTGAAGTGTGTGTGATTGCTTACGCACATGGGTAGTGAGGACAGGTGAAGTGTGTGTGATTGCTTACGCACATGGGTAGTGAGGACAGGTGAAGTGTGTGTGATTGCTTACGCACATGGGTAGTGAGGACAGGTGAAGTGTGTGTGATAGCTTACGCACATGGGTAGTGAGGACAGGTGAAGTGTGTGTGGTAGCTTACGCACATGGGTAGTGAGGACAGGTAAAGTGTGTGTGGTAGCTTACGCACATGGGTAGTGAGGACAGGTAAAGTGTGTGTGGTAGCTTACGTACATGGGTAGTGAGGACAGGTGAAGTGTGTGTGGCAGCTTACGCACATGGGTAGTGAGGACAGGTGAAGTGTGTGTGATTGCTTACGCACATGGGTAGTGAGGACAGGTGAAGTGTGTGTGATAGCTTACGCACATGGGTAGTGAGGACAGGTAAAGTGTGTGTGGTGGCTTACGCACATGGGTAGTGAGGACAGGTGAAGTGTGTGTGGTGGCTTACGCACATGGGGAGTGAGGACAGGTGAAGTGTGTGTGATAGCTTACGTACATGGGTAGTGAGCACTCTTTCTGGTTGCAGTCTCTGCTGATGGCTTGAGGCTTCTTTATGTTCTCACAGTTGACCCGGTGGACCATCTTACTGTCAGACTTTCTCCGGCATCCATATCGTGTGTACTGCTTACCTTTCAAGGGGAAAACACACACACACGCACACGCACACACACACAAACAAATACACACACGCGCGCACAGGTGCACGCATGCACCGGTATTCACGCACATGCACACACACACACAACAACAACAACAAAGGTATAAATATAAAGCTGGACAGGACAGTAAATTGCTGAATAAAATTAATTAGCCATTCACAACTTAACAAGTAAAGTTAAGGGCTGAGGTAGTACTGACATTCAGGACAATCTCTCTCATCTAAGGCCTAAAACCGTACTTCCTGCGTCTGGCCACAAGGGGGAAATATTCTGCAACTTAAGAAAATGCTGACTCCCCACCGCACCTACTCTCAAACCAAATTTCTATCAATTTCTAAGGATGTTAAGACAAATCAAAAATGTGTTTCTTTAATTATGTGGACATAAATGTGCTTGAGGTACAGGCAAAGCAGAGTCCCTCTCATCTCAGGCCTAAAACTTTAGCACTGCAGTTTTGCAGTGCTCTTACTCGGGCTTCTCAAACTTGGTCCAAGGGGAACTCTTGTGTATTCTGGTTTTTCACGCAATCAACAGTTGCAATCCTTCAAATATAACGCGTTGTTACCCTTTCCTTACAGTAATTAGACACTCTGAATGGCTCCTCGGGGACAACTTACCCCCTGGGCTACACCAAGGGAGAAATAGCCCTGTACGAACATGAAGAATTAGAGGCCAGTCTCATGAGAAAATACACCGTAAAATGATCAGTGGTAAATCAACTCTTACAGAGTACATCCGGACCCTACTGGACTCATGTGCACTCTGCTAGAGCTGACTTAACACCGGACATCATACTGTGTGCTCTCACCTTCAGTAATGAGATTTCTTTTTGGAAAACTATTCCATTTGAATGAAGTTGGGTTCTTAATAGATGTGACTACAGACTGAAAAGGTGCAATAAGTGAGAAATATCTGACACCGGAGCTACGTGGGTATGCTCAAGCGCATCAAAACAGGAGGAGAACTGAGCAAAAAAATCAGACTGTAGAACATTACAAGCGGGAGACCAAACGGCCTGTTCTGGGGCTTATGAAACACTTTGACTGTGCAGTACATTATCCCAGAACAGGCCGAGCACAGGCTGCATTCTTGTACTCGTGACACAGAGCCCACAAACCACCTCTCAAGGGGTTTCGCAAAACGTGGTTCAAAGAGAAACAAAACGTTCTCGCTTAGTGAACTGGCCTCCGGTCGCTGGAACTAAATCAGCGTGCCAAACCTGCATTGTGTTAAGACCAGCTTTCGGGGAAAAAAAACAAAAAACAAAAAAATAAAAAAATCTGAAAGAAAAAAAATAATAGCTGGAATAGATCCGCAGATTGGCTGTAACGGACACCAGCAATCCCTGGGGTCCTTCCGGACCAAGTTTGAATTCGAGCACTCCCCGTTTTAGATTTAATTTGATTGGACAACACGTGGTCACATGGCAGGGTGACGTTCATGTTTAAGGAGAGCTTCCGCTTCCCTGGGGGGGAGGGGGGGGGGGGCGTACCTCCGCCGCAGGGCTTGGAGCAGTGGGACCACTTCTTCAGGGACCACTCGTAGAAGGAGGAGTCCTCCTGCAGGACGTTGTTCTCGATGAAGGACTGCAGCTCCTTGTGGATGATGTACTTGTAGGACAGGGTGACCTTGGAGTCGCCGTGTGACCGTATCTGGGTGCGAGAAAAAGGACGTCAATCACCCGTCACACGGCTCGTAGGGGCGGAGCTAGGCTGAGGACCTGTTCAGCTAACGCTAAAGGGGGGGGCGGGTCATGGAGAGGACGTTTTCTTTACGACAAAAATAAAATAAAATCGTATTTTATCGTAATCGTAAAAGGTAACGTGTGTGTGTGTGTGTGTGTGTGTGTGTGTGTATGTGTGTGTGTATGTGTGTGTGTATGTGCGTTTGTGTGTGTGCGAGTGCGAGTGTGTGTGTGTGTGTGTATGTGTGTGCGCGAGTGTGTGTGTGTGTGTGTGTGTGTGTGCATGTGTGCGTGTGTGTGTGTGTCTGTGTTTACATGATTATGTACTCCATGAGTTTGTGTGAGGGGGCCTGTGGCATCAGCATCTCATCAGCAGACCCACCATGATGACGACTCCATACTTCAGCGGGCCGGTGGTCTGGACCGTCTCCTTGTCGTCCTCGTTCTCGTACTCCCACTCCACCCCCTTCTCGATGACGCTGCGCGATTCGGGGGCCTCGCCCTCTCCGTTCAGGAAGATGTGACCCGTGGCCTGGTTCTTCACCGCTGAGGAAACCGGAACACAGCAATCCAAAGATCATCCGCAGAACATCAGTCTCAGTTCCACAACACCAAACCTTCAGCTCCATGACACCAAACCATCAGCTCCATAACACCACACCTTCAGCTCCACACCACCAAACCTTCAGCTTCACACCAACAAACCTTCAGCTCCACAACACCAAACCTTCAGCTCCATGACACCAAACCATCAGCTCCATAACCTCAAACCTGCAGCTTCGCACCACCAAACCTCCAGCTTCACACCAACAAACCTTCAGCTCCACAACAACAAACTTTCAGCTCTGAAACACCAAACCTTCAGCTCTGAAACACCAAACCATCAGCTCCAAAACCAAACACACACCCAACACCAAATAAAAAATAATGCAAAATGCTTACCCGGGGAGTGCTTGGGGATACACAGCTAAAAATCTGTAAGGGTTTGACAACTTGGACACATACAGATAGGCCCAGTTTGAAAAGCGTTCATTAAAAGCTGAACTGCGTGATAACAAAGCATGGAAACATCAAGGGAAATTTGCCAAGCTTGATGAATGACAAAGTTTTTTTTTTTTTTTTGCTCTCTCCCATTTTCTCCCCAATTTAGTCGTTATATTAAAGATTAATAACGACCACAGTAACGGGGGGGGGGGAAGCAACGTCCCGAGAACAAACACCCCCCGCTAGGACAGCAGAATCACGCGGGTCCCGCGTCCAGGTCCTTAGCGGCCGGCCAGGACGCTTGCGCTCGAGCCTGAAAGTTCAGCAGCCTTACCGAGGACGTGCGGAGTTCCCTTGAATTCCTGGATGAGCAGATGTCTGGCACCTCGAGGGATTTCAAGGATTTTGAGAAAACCTGGAAGACGAAAGTACAAGTTTTGAAGGGAGGAAGGAAGGGGGGGGGGGGGCGGAAAAAAACAAGAAAAAAGAAACAAAACAAAACAAAACAAAACTGGACTCTCAGAGGAAGATGTTATTACCTCATAAGTACTACGGATATATTCAGCATTGGCCGACATCTCTTTGAGATGAAACAGTTATTTCCGTAAATCAATGCCTCATTTGTGCTGATGCACAAGCAAACTCTCAATAAAACTGATAAATACGAGGACAGAGGGCACCAATCATAACGTCGCTGTTGGTCTCTCAAAGCACGCATAGCTGCCAAGACGCCGCAATAAAAAAATATAATTTTTCCGCCGGTGGTTCGTTTACACCGGAGTAACAGGGGAGAAGTGAAAACGGCTTGCTGCCTGATATAACTCCACTGCTCTATTTACAAGCATCATTACCACGTCGCTCCACAAATCTACTCCTCCAGCCTCCTGCTTCTACCCAAATCCTCTCTACCCAGCATGCCTTGCACGACCTGGGAGGAACTCTGCAACGGAGCAAGGACAAGAACCGCCAGACATCGCAAGAAACTTTCACAGTCGCACTTTCACAAATTCAACAACGCAAAAACGGCACAGTTAAAATAGGCCTTCGTGTAATTTAATTTTTTAACATGAGGCGTTAAACATTTAACTGGGCATAAAAATTGATTACAGTAACCAGTGCAGAAAATTACAGTCAAATTTTTAGTTCATAATACTGAGCATTGAACATTTATTTATGGCTTCACTAGCCTCATTTATGCTATAAATATATACACTATGTATGTGCATATTTATATACAGTACGCATATAAAACTATATCCTCACACCCTCAAACTTGAACCACTAATTCTCAAATCTCCCTCTCGAACCTACTATTGAACTTTATGCCGTAGGTTTATGCATTTACTATTTTTAAGCAAGTTATGCATTAATTGATGGCTACTATTGGCTGCAATCCGAATGACTAGGCATTAGCTCCCCACTGCCCAGCCCTTTTCTCTATGCACTTATGCAAGTCATTCTGGATAAGAGCATCTGTTCAAAGCCTAAACGTAAATATACCCAGAATTCCATTTTTACTAAATAAGGCAAATTAAAAAGCATTTGCCTGAGTATCAGTGTGGAAAGTCCAGGGGCCAGAAAGGGAAAAAGTCCAGCCGTGTGTTTCTTCCACCCATGAACTCAGCCAGCTGATTTCCCTAATTAGTTCTACCTCCTGGCTGAAGAATTGCACTGATTATCAAATCCAGGTGATTGGAACAAAATACTGGGGAGGGCTTTCACTTTTTGAACCTGGATTTCTCCCCTCTGAGTGCTTATATCAAGAGTGATGTTTAAAAACCATAACAGTGTGAATATTAAAGCCAAACACCAAAGTACAGAGCAGTGAATTTGGTCCAGGTTTGCAGATAAAAGTATAATGGTGCTGGCTGTCCAATCAGGTCATGTTTTGTGCAGAGAGGCAGTTTAACTTTAAGGGGACATTTCCTCCTTAGCGTTCTCCTGCTGTTCCTTTGCTTTAAATACCAGCCGGTGGCTCATGGCGTGAAGTTAAACCCGGATTTGAGAGAACCACATGGAACCATTTTAAAACTTGGCACCACATCGTTGCACTGTCGTGTCTCAAGGTGAACCGTAGGGGGCGCTCTCCAGCTTGACGTTCTGACCGTCACCACCGGCCACACGGAAAACAAACGAAGCTTCTTTTAATTCCATTTTGATTTCTTGTCCTGACACCGAGTAGCTTACATCATCTGTTTTCAGTCTGTCAGAAAAATAAATCAAACTTCTCCTTTATTTTTTTGGTTTTTTAGTGGTGGCTGGTTTGTGTTCTAACCCAGCCCCGTCGCGGTTTTCCGTTGGGTTGGACTACACAGCCGTTCCAGCACAAACTGGTTACGACTGGTTTAAACTGGAGTGACGGGAGATCTCAGTGTGGGCTGCAGAGGTGGTGAATGGCGTTCAGGAGTGGGGGCGTTAAAGGGGGTTGCAGGTTCAAACCCTGCACACCTGCTGCACCCTTGGGTGTGGTAGTTCACTTCCCTCCATTAACATTCAGCTTGTTGAGTGGAAATCAGTCAAATGAAAGCCAATTAAATTTGGCGTCAATCAAATAAATATTTAGCACTTAGCAACAGCTTGTCAATCTTGTCAATGTGTCAAGAGCAGTTTGAGGGAATCAGCGTTTTTGTCTCTACATGCCCCTTATTAAAAGCAGGCCATTCCCCGATGCAGAACCCACAGAAAGGAGGGAGAGCTGCTCGTAAACATGAGACAGAACAGGAGAAATCAAGGCCTCTCGTTTACAGTATAGAGGTCAGGGTGTGCTCGATGGAGACAGGCTGGTGAATGGGGACATTCAACCAGAGAATATTATCTTTGTGTTTATGGTGTACCTCTGTTTTTGAGTGCCATGTCCTGAAAAGCACTATATAAATAAAATTATTATTATTATTTATTTTGAATATCTAATACATTTATTGTGTAAAGCACTTTAGTTTGCCAAATAAGAATATCACTTAATAAATGATTAATGATGACGATGATGATGATGATAACCACACCTTGTTTCTTGGCACTGCGGTGAAAGTTGCCCTTGACAATTTTGCAGCTGGAGTTGTCCCCCCCACAGATCCCGCACTTGTCCTCCTGTTGGCTGGACCCAACGACCCCGTCGCAGCCCACTTTCTGCAGAGAGAGAGAGAGAGAGAGACAGAGAGAGAGGAGAGAGAGAGAGAGAGAGACAGAGAGAGAGGGAGAGAGAGAGGAGAGAGAGAGAGAGAGAGGGAGGGAGAGAGAGAGAGAGAGAGAGGGAAAGGGAGAGAGAGAGAGAGAGGGAGAGAGAGAGAGAGAGGGAGAGAGAGAGAGAGAGAGAGGGAGAGAGAGAGAGAGAGAGAGAGAGAGAGAGAGAGGAGAGAGAGAGATCAGCACATCACTGGCCTCTGTAAAGCATGACTTCTTCTCGCAGTACATTCTTCCCAAAATAATCGTATTTTATGATTTTATTCCCCCTTACTGTCCTCTTCCTGAGTTTAGCCTTTGTTCCAGCTGGCAGGAAGCCGAGCTCAGTGATTAAAATCGCTAACCCCCACCCACCCCCGCCGCCTGCCAGACCAAACACCCCCCCCCCCGTCTCCATCTCCGTTCCCCTCCCGTCAGTTCCCCTCATAGCCCTGTCTCTCTGCTACAGGCCCCATTAGCACGTTAGCATATTAGCACGTTAGCCTTGGGCCCGCAGCTCTCTCCCCTCTTAAGTCTGACTGCCAAGCCAGGCCCCCGGCCTCGACGGGAACATGGACGCGTCCTCCACTAGATCCCTGCTCCCCCTGATGTCATCAGTGAGCGCTTTCTCTCTCAGTGGGCTTTGCTCCCTCTCTATTATGATGTCATCAGGCCGGGACAGCCCCCCCCCCCCCCGGTCGAGCCCAACGGCGATGCTCACCACACAGTCCCCGCGCATGCAGATGCTGTAGGGGTCTTTGTAGGAGCAGCGGGTGCCATCGTACACCATCCGCTGCATGTCCACCCTGGCCGCCGTCTCCTTGGACTGGCAGTGAAGGTGACAGCGCTCTTTGGCTGTGGGAGGAGGAGGAGAGAGAGAGGGGGAGAGGGAGACAGAAAGAGAGAGAGAGAGAGAGAGAGAGAGAGAGACATGGCCCTTGGTGAGTACATGTGGGCAGGGTCAGCAAGGGCAATGGCACGGCGGAGTTTGCACATTACATCCCTGCTGTCAAAATCATATACCAGCCCCCCCCCCCCCCACCCCCCCCCCAGCACGAGCCCCAACAGGAAATGGAGCCCCAATACGCATTTTAGCGAACAGCGTGAGATTCATCGTTTTGTCTGGCTCCGGGCCAACTCACACAACTGCAGCTGAGACAGCTGACAGCACTGTCAGTGCCTGGGAAAGTATAGATCTGCAACAATTCACTCACAAGGAAATGAGCTGCATTGTGTTGGAATGCGAGCCTGTGTGTGTGTGTGTGTGTGTGTGTAATCAGATATTTAGCAGAGCGATTGTGTGTTAACCGTTGTGGGGTACAGGGAGAACAGACTCTGTTTTCAGGGGTAGAGGGAGAATGGACTCTGTTTTAAGGGGTACAGGGAGGGGGGATGCTGTTTTAAGGGGTACAGGGAGAAGGGACTCTGTTTTCAGGGGTACAGGGAGAAGGGACTCTGTTTTCAGGAGTACAGGGAGAAGGGACTCTGTTTTAAGGGGTACAGGGAGGGGGGACTCTGTTTTAAGGAGTACAGTGAGGGGGGACCATGTTTTCTGGGGTACGGGGAAAGGGGGGACCCTGTTTTATGGGGTACAGAGCAAGGGGACTGGTCGTGCTACAGGGCCAGAGAATCACACGCTCGGAAAGCCGCTCTCTCACAGGACAGGAAACGGGGCGCGGAAGGTGGCGCCGTGCCACCGTGAGCTCGCGACCCGGCCCCGCCCAGACCGGGGGGAACGGGCGGCAGCGGCTCCCCGCAGGACGGCGCCGGGGCGATTCGGCTCGTTGGCTAAAGCGCCGCTCCTTTCCCCAAATCGCTCAACCGGAACGGGGCCGCCCCCCGAATCCCCCAGGCCCGCGATCACGCCGCACGACGTCATCGAATCGCGATCTCTTTAACACGCCATGAGAACATCCGCCAGCGTGGGGCGAGGAGGCCATCTTTCCCTCTTTCGTACCCGATGCGGTGGTGAACATCCAGGGGTCAGAGGTCGTGTGAAATGCTTCCGGGGAAAAAAAAAAAAAACTTAATCACTGATATCTATTGGGTGTTGATAAGGCAGCCAATCAGCAGCATGGACACACAGCTTCTATGTGATCATGTGATGTGTTTTTTTTCAATCACATGGAAGCTACAAGGCCTTGCTGCTGATTGGCTGCCTTTTCAGCGCCCAGTCGTCATCAGTGATGTTTTACGGCACCCGGTAGGAGAGACTGATTCTGCCCTCCACACCGGGTCCCCAGGTCTGCGGGTTGCCCACGACGACGACGCCACACAGCAGGCCGAGCGAAAGGAGAGGCGGGCGTTGGCGTCTCTTCGCCGGGCGAACACCTGGCTGGGAACCATGCAAGGATCACCCTGCTCCGGGGGGGCACGAGCACCCCCCATTTTAACAGCTACACGCGGCTCAGCAGGAGCAGCCGTGCCAGATGGGGGAGGGGGGGGTTCGTCCTGCGAGCCCCTGGATTAAGGCGGATTAATCTGGAGCGGGAAGAGGGGGGGCGGAGTCAGCTGGTGGGATTCCCACGGGCACCGGTCGGAAGCCAGGCGGATTTTCCGCCTGAGGACCATGGCGATGGTTGCCCAGGCGATGCCAGAGTCGTCACCTCGGCAAGCCGGTGCCGGTCTTTTTGCGCCCTCTCCATCCCCCCTTGTGGTGACATGAAGCAAGCGCGCACCACACCACCGCTACACAATTGTCTTCTTGCTTGTTTGCACTGAACTCAGGGCTGAGGTCAATTCAACTTCAATTCAGTAAAATAATTTAAACTCATCCATGAATTCAAAATCGCCATGGAACAAAATGGTCAGTCTTCCCAATTCATTCACTGAATTTCTGTTCGTTACCTGAACTGAAATGGACTGAACCCTGTGTTGAGCAATGCTGTCAACCTGCCACAGTTAAACACTGAAATAACGATGTTGCTGAATGGTCAATGTTAAAAAAAAAAAAAAATACACAACCTTTGCTCACGTTACTGCAAAGCAACATGGACAGGGCAAACTCTCGCACCCAGGAAATCTACCCAACAGCCACTTTAACAGGCACCTCCATCGGTACCGCAAGGACCCCCCCCCCCCCCCCCCCCCCCCCCGGCCCCGGGGAAAGTTCCTCAAATTTTCTGTTGTTTATTTTTATCTTGTTTTCCCCCACAAAAACATGTTCAGTTTTTTCCTGGCTTTTGACTCAAAAATGACTTTCAGGTGACTAGCTGTGTAAACTTGGAAACTATTCTCGGTAAGGTAAACAGTTGGTCCCTTTTCAGAAAAGTGGAGCCAGTGGAGAGCTTTTTAAGACATTCTGACACTAAAAGGGAAAACACATCAGCTGAACATCAGTACGGAACGGGTGGAGCACAGAATGTGCATTTAGAGAAAGGAGTTGAAGTGGAGAGTGCAGTCTGATTACATTTCCATGTGTTTCTGTTCATTCGAGATTCTGAGCATAGATGGGGTGTGTGTGTGTGTGTGTGTGTGGGGGGGGGGGGGGGGGGGGGGGGGAAGGGCCAGGGCATGACTGTGCTCTCTATGTGCTCAGATTAAATCAGTCGAATTAGTGAGGTAATCAGTTGGATAATCCAGAGTTCACGTTGCACGGAAATTGAAAGTAATATAGGGTGAGCAAGGACAAGGAGGCGGGGGTGGGAGGGGGGCATTGCAGGAGGGGAGGGGCTCACTGCCTTGAGCAATAACTACTGCACAGACTATTTCTGGCCAGCATACCACCCTGTACCCTTCTCATGTCAAACTGCTGAAGCTAAGCAGCCATACCACCCTGTACCCTTCTCATGGCTAACTGCTACTGACGATTGTCTCCACTCTACTTTCCACATTCTTCCTGCTTGCATGCAGGTGAACTAAATAGACCCTCCCGTCCCTTCAGAGAATCTTGGATTATCATCAAAAAATACTTGAGATCTTCTTTGTGTTGGGTGCGCTATTCCATGGCATGATGTTGGGTCTTTGGCACCTGAGGCTCCGCCCCCATCCTTCTGCTGTCACTCACAGTACCCTTCGCAAGCTCCTCCCACCCATGTCAATCCTTTCCTCATAGCTCCTCCCAGTTTTAAAAAAAAAAAAAACCCTCCCCCCTCCCCCCCCTCCCACCCCCCCCCCCCCACAGATACTCACGTCCGAGTGCTCGAGGGCAGCCATTGGTGCTTGGCGTTCTGGTACTCGAAGGACGGGTCGAACATGCGGCACTGGTCCTCGCGGTAGTCGCTGAACAGGTTGGCGCACTCCTCCGAGTTGCACAGCTGGAACTCGTAGTTCGGGCCGTAGCAGGTGTGGCCGCCGTTGGCCGGGCTGCGGAGGAACCGGCAGCCAATCGGTTAGTCAGCGGCCGAGGCTGCGTGGCGCAGTCCGCAGGGTGGCCGCCGTAAAAAAAAAAAAACGGTTATGTAAGAATCCCGCCACGCAGCTGGAGTTCGGTCCCCCGCCATCGATCGCACTTCCTGTTCCGTGTTCCCTTCTCTGTCTGTTACTCTCTCTCTCTCTCTCTCTCTCTCTTTTCCCCAGGTCTGAACACAGCATAAAATGCATAAAGAGTACAGCCTGTGATGGACTAGCACTTTGTCCAGGGTGTATTCCTGCCTCTGGCCCAATGCATGCTGGGATAGCACCTCCCGTGACCCTGACCAGGAATAAGCGGGTTAGATAATGGATGGATGGATGGAAGGATGGATGCATAAGGATGTCTGCTCTCCATTTTAGAAAAAAGACTAAATTAGCTGAAAGGATATTACTGGATATTACTATTGGGTTATGAGGTATTAAAGCAGAATTAATTAATGAACACAAACACCCACTTGCCTCTGGGAGGAAAGGTTGTGGAACAGGGACACTTGTTTTAAATGCTAAAGATTTGTTTCTAGAACACATTTTCATTTGCCGCTCAAGTTCGGACATGCTTCTTTAAATTCCCTTCTTTTCGTGGATTTGTTCAGATAATTCACCACTGAAGGAAGGACAGCAGTGATGGACAGACTGAGTAAAAGCAACAAATGGAGAAAGGAGAAAAGTGAACAGGAGAACAGGAGACTTGCCTGTACCTGTTAAGGTACGGCTTACCGACAATGGATGACTCGCCTTCTAAGTATGACTGAGCAGGACTAATGCACAATGGATGACCTATCGTGCTAAAATGGTTAACCCTTTCTGGTGCTGATAAAATGACTGGATAAATGATGCTTTGAATTGAAGGAAATTATAGGAACAACCCAACCGTCCCTACGCATCCAAACCTTCCAAACCTAACTCTAAACCTATGGTGTAACTAACAGGAAGATACTTGACCGTTGCTAGTTAGCGCAACAGATGTTCGTGTTTTATTATGGGAAGGTAGCACAGAATTATGGACGAGAGTAACAGTAACTGTAATTGACAGGACAGGTGAGGCCCAGGACAGGACTGGTCCACAGAACTGGTGACCGGGTCCAAGGCCAGGCTCACGGGCACTCACATTGGGTTATCGCACTGGCGGACTCGGAAGCGGACCCCTCCACCGCAGGTCCGAGAGCACTCCCCGAACTTGCTCCACATGCCCCAGTTCCCATCCTGTTTCAGGATGTCCGGGTGTGAGCCAGATGCAGTGGCCCTTGAAGCAGTGCTAGGACACAGGAAGAGGTACAGGTCCCGTGAGAAGACGGCACAGAGGTGATTCGGCACATGACCATGTAGGTCCACGTTTTAAATGATGTGTGGTGATCTGTGTCATTCTGTGTGAACATCTACATGTTTTCTGACACTATATGTCATAACGCCAACATCATCAATGTCATCATCAACATCATCATCATCATCACTACCACCATCATCATCATCGTGACAGCAGGTGAAGATGAGGGCCCGCTGCGTGAGAGCAGTGTGTGTGCGTGCGTGTGTATGAGTGTGTGTGTAAGCGCGCATGTGTATGTGCATGCATGTGTGTGTGCACATGCGTGTGTGTGTGTGTGTGTGTGTGTGTGTGCATGCATGTGTGTGTGTGTATGTCTGTGTGTGTGTCTGTGTATGTGTGTGTGTGTGCGCGCGTGCACGTGTGTGTATGTGTGTGTGTGTGTTTGTGTATGTCTGTGTGTGTGTTTGTGTATGTGTGTGTGTGTGTGTGTGCATGCACGTGTGTGTGTGTGTGTGCGTGTGTGTGTGCGCGTGTGTGTGTGTGTGTGTGGGGAAGCGAGCTCTTACTTTCCCGGGGGCACACATGGTGCCATCGATGGGTGGGCCCTTCTTGGTCTTGCAGAAGAAGGGGTTGTCGGGGTGACTGCACCACAGCTGCTTGCAGGGGTCGAAAGTGCGATACTGCAGGGACAGAAACAGAATCCCTCTCACACACGCACACACTGAGCATGCCCAGAACCTGAACCCAAGACACAGTACTGCACGTACATCGCCACAGCAACGTGGACAAGCAAATACTCAACACACACACACACACACACACACACACACCAGAGAGAGACTCAACACACACACACACACACACACACACAGCAGAGAGAGACTCAACACACACACACACACACACACACACACCAGAGAGAGACTCAACACACACACACATACACACACACACACCAGAGAGAGACTCAACACACACACACACACACACACACCAGAGAGAGACTCAACACACACACACACACACCAGAGAGAGACTAAACACACACACACACACACACACACACACACCAGAGAGAGACTCAACACACACACACATACACACACACACACCAGAGAGAGACTCAACACACACACACACACACACACACACCAGAGAGAGACTCAACACACACACACACACACCAAGAGAGAGACTCAACACACACACACACACACACACACACACACACACACACACCAGACAGAGACTCAACACACACACACACACCAGAGAGAGACTCACACACACACACAGCAGAGAGACTCAATACACACACACCAGATAAAGACTCAGAACACACACACACACACAGCAGAGAGAGACTCAACACACACACACACACACCAGAGAGAGACTCGACTCAACACACACACACACACACACACACACACACACAACACACAGCAGAGAGAGACTCAACACACACACACACACCAGATAAAGACTCAGAACACACACACAGCAGAGAGAGACTCAACACACACACCAGATAAAGACTCAGAACACACACACACACACATACCAGAGAAAGACTCAACACACACACACACACACCAGAGAGAGACTCAACACACACACACACACACACACAGCAGGGAGACTCAACACACACACACACACACACAGCAGAGAGACTCAACACACACACACACACAGCAGAGAGACTCAACACACACACACACACACACACACACACAGCAGAGAGACTCAACACACACACACACACATAACACACACACACAGCAGAGAGACTCAACACACACACACACACACACACACAGCAGAGAGACTCAACACACACATGCACACACACACACACACAGCAGAGAGACTCACACACACACACACACACACACACACACACACACCAGAGAGAGACTCAACACACACACACACACACACACACCAGAGAGAGACTCAACACACACACACACACACACACACACACACACACACACACACACACAGAGAGAGACTCACACACACACACACACACACACAGCAGAGAGGCCCAGAACAGCACTAGACAGAAGGTGCATCTGTGCGATGAGCAGAGAAGCACAAACGCGGCCCATTCCAGGCTGATGTCATGTAGCCGCCGTACGGCTCACAGCTGCCTCTCCGGGGGCAGAGGTCACGGACACAAAGCCAACGCATGCAAACGAAATCAACAATGAGGAAAATGCGGCAGGGTTGAAACAGCTGATTATGCGCAGCCTACGGAGGCGAAGAAAATTTGCCGCTCTAAAAATTTTAATCCAGGAGTGGGACGTCGTCGGCCACCTTTGCTGACGCCCCTATCCTCATCTCTCATTTGGTCGCCCCTAGCAACTTTAGATCCAGGTGCCCCCCCCCCCCCCCCGACTCCAGGCAGACTCTACCCTAAGGGCTGACCCTGGATCAGTGGATCCCCTGTTAGTCCGGACCACGGCCATTAAGTGACGTGAGCTGGGACTGATCTAGGGTCAGCCAGTGGGAGCAGAATCTACCCCACGCCCTCCACGCACGGAGACTGGGGTTCATTCTACACAGAATCCCAAGAGGAGCTCCACCAATCACAGAGCACGTTAGATAAACAGCAAACAGAACAACGGCAATGGTGATTGGTGGATACCTATCGGCAATGCATAGATACAGAAAATGGGTCCCCAGGAAGTGTCCACCAGTCGACACCAGCGTTGCTCTGTTTCTAACCGACAAACTCGACACGCCCCTCTGACTGCGGGAGATCCTCTCCGGTTTCTGCGCCAGAGCTTACAGTAACCGTGTCGCTACTTTATCACCCGTCAGACAGCTGGAAAAGACAAAAGAGGCGAGACTCTCGCGCCATGAAAGTGCCGCATCATCGCCGTAGTAACGCACGCAGCATCATCGCCGTAGTAACGCACGTAGCAACAACAGGCTAGAGACCGCACGGTGGATGCGGTTGTCCCCTGTAAGGCCCCGGCTCACTTTTTAGTGATGAGTTTAAAACAGGGGTCGTCCAATCTTATCCGAAAAAAGGCCGGTGTGGGTGCAGGTTTTAGTTTTAGCCCAACGCTAAAGACACCTGATTCTACTTATCAAGGGCTTGGCCGAAGACCATGATTAGTTAAAACAGGTGTGGTAGTCCTGGACTAAAACAAACACCCGCACCCACACCGGCCCTTTTCAGAATAGGCTGGACGACCCCGGGTCTAAGGTAATAAATCATGGAAAAACTGACGTACACAGACACTTGACCTACTCGCTCCATTACCTGAGCTAGCCTAACACGTTAGCATCAGGTAAAGTTAGCAGCTGACTTACAGGCTAAATAAAATTAACATAGTTAATCGAGGTGCCTAGCTAGCCGACACGCTAACATTAGCTAGCACCTATTGAATGCGAAATAAAACTAAAACCAAAAATACGACTTTCCCAGTAATTACAACTAGCGGGAAATGTCCATGTCCAGCAATCACCGTGGCATTGGCACTTTCATGGCGAATAAGCGTAGCTATATTTTTCGAAAGCTTAAATTTTCAAATTTCAACTGAAATAACGAGGCGAGGGGAGACAGGTAAAAAAAGAACGTCCTCCTCTCTCTCACTCTGGAGTCGTGAAGCGCTCGGACGGACCAGCATGCGGCAGGAGCACGGGGGTTAACCTCCAGCACCCTGCAGCACGCGTGCCCATAAAATGACCACAATGGCGACAAACAGAAAAAAAATAAAAAAAAGAATGACACCATTAAGAAAGTAACGACGATAAGATTGATTGGCAGAAAACAAACATGTGGCCACACCGCTCCAAAAAGGGGGGGGGGGGGGGTAATGCCTTACCTGTGTTCCTGACTGGCCCACCTTTTGCAGCTAAGGAAATGGTTCGACAAGAGAATAAAATAGAGCACTCCAACTGGCATTTGTGTGCAGGTGCACTTCAAGAGGTCATCTTTTTTTTTTAAAGTGTCATAGCATCACTAGGTTTGCCGTTTGCTTGCTTCCAGTGAACAGCCAAGAAAGCGGCAAGCTCAGCACGAGCTACAGCTGCTGCATCTGCTAAATACACCTGACCAACAACTCTCTGCTCTGGCTATGGAAACTCTCTGCTCGCCTGAGTGAATATTTCCTAACTTCCTAAAAGGAAAAATTTCCCTTACATTGTAATTGACAAAGCCAAAGAAATGTGAGATAAATATTGCACACCTTGGAGGTACAGTCCCCCTAAAACACACATTCACATGCACACACACTTACACAAAACCACACAAGCAAACACACACACACCACTTATTCACTCACACACACGTACACTCACTAACTCACTCACACACACATGCACACACACTTACACACAGTA
>CM077286.1:6717492-6739992 GCA_039654925.1 Anguilla pacifica
AAAATATACTGGAAATATATACGGTAAATTAAGAACTAGCGCTCGGGCTGTGGAGTCGTGCACACATCTGTTTCTGTTCATTTATTTATTTACCAAAATTTGCTTGGCTTATTTCCTGTCCTTGAGAACTGTTGATATTTGTGCAGGAAATGCGCTCTTGACAACGAAATCACGTGCGTTGAAGACACTTTTCAAAGTCCTAAAACCGCAGTTTAAAGTTTCTCAGCTGCTCTGTCTGGTCAGAATGTGCCTCTAATCAGCCTTCCACGGTTGGCTGACGTTACTCTGGGCTGGAAGCATCAGCGTTTGATTGGCTAACACGCACGCAAAGTCCACGTGTCATCCGTGAAAACTTGGAAAGCAAAACTAGCATGAGAAGCAACAGGACGAGCCAGGAGAGGGTCACAAACAAAAAATTTAAAAAAAGTAAACACGCCACTTTTAAGTCAGTAACTAAGAAGTTTAAAACCACAGTGGTAGACCTGTGTGGTACAGGATGGAAGTGTATCTTGCACCTGTACAAAGTGGGGCAGGAGGTTTGGAAGGCAAAGAAAGCAGCTGGAGATGTATAAAACTTGGGGACACGAAGTCTCTGAATCTAACATCAGATGCCACTTCCATGCCAATGGATTATTATTTTATTTTTATTTTTTGTTGGCATTGCAGAAAAAAGGTCCCCAGTCCAGCATAGTGAACAAGTATGTGCCGGGAGTTTGCTAAACAGCATTGCAAACTTTGATCGGAACTTAAAAGTCTCATACGAGCAGCAGACGAGAACAAAATGAAGCATTTTGGCCACGCCCACCATCAGCTGGCTCCAGAAGAAGGACGCGTGCTCAGAAGGACACCGTACCTAGAGAGAAACAGGGCTGTAAATCTTCGATGTTATGAGATACGCCTGTTTTGCAGCTACGGGCCTTGGGGGCTCTTGTTAAGCTCAGTGGAAATGCGAACTCCAGCGAGCACCAAGATATTCTGGCTAAAAAACCTGATCCCCTCTGCCAAGACGCACAAACTTGACCGCAAATAGAAGTTTCAGCGCTTGGAAATGATTCCAAGCATACCTCAAAATCAATCAACAAATAGTTAACCCACCAAAAAAAAAAAGAAAGAAAAAAAAAGAGGCAAATTCAACAATGTTTGATCTAGTCAAACTCAGCTCAGTACTTTTTATACAATTTATAGCCTTTAAAAAAAAAAAAAAAGTATTTAGCAGGGGTGAGAATTTTAGGGTGCACTACATATTTCTATACATACACATACGGGGGGAGGAAATTCTATCGTGCCTATGTATACAGGAAAATGTATTTAGAAAAGCACTAAAACATAATTTTGTCACAGTACACAGTTCCCTTTTTGTCTCGAACACGTTACCCTGGAGTTTCACTCGTGAACGAGGCAAACACTAACACGAGCAAGCTTGTTTAGGCGTACTTCAAGGTTTCGAAATTAAACGGCGATTAGTCGCACAGGAGCAGGCTTCCCTGGGCATAAAGGAACATTAGGCCAGCTCGGGGGGTAAATTGAGAAGGGGGAACCAAAAGCAATCGTCGCGCAATGTTCCGTCGGCAGGCAAGCAGCGGTAAATTAGGGGCGCACTTTGTCACTGTCAGCGGACGGGCGAGCCGGTTTCTCTAAAAGCGGCGGGGGGGGGGGGGGGGGGGGGGGGGGGGGGGTGGAACGCGCCTCGGTTTCGCTGCTCAGGCGCCACCGCGTGCGGGCAACACGCGTTCAGGAACACGTTAGCGTTCGGACCGAGACGAGAATGATGAACGATACTTCAAAAAAATAAAGAGGGCGCTATCATAGCAAGCCATCGCCAAAAACTCGCGTAAAAATGAGAGGCTGCGCCGAGATAAGCAAGACCCCTGCGTGAATAAACGCGTACTTTTAACGTGACGTGAAATGTGAAGGCGATATAGAAACGAGCACCGCTGCCCGATCGTGAATTTAAACCAGAGCGCACATTTATACCTAACTGATCTTCCCTTACCTGTTTTACAAGGAGAAATTAGCTTAAGCCGTGTTAAGCCTCAGTTCTCCAATGCTCGTGCACATTTTTAGATAATTTTCGCAAATAAACCGGAATAATTTCACCGCCAGAGAACTGGCGACTGCATAAGCACCGAAGAAAAGTTAAATCTGAGTCTGGGGTCTCTTCAGACCGTCCGTCGATTATAATCCATAAGATTATTATATTTAAAAACCGAGAAAATATTTAGAAAAGAGACAGAGTACACATAATGGGGTTCTTTCTTTCTGAAAGACACAACAGGGCTACTTTTGAGACATGCTGTCACGGTAACAGGGTAATGCTTGAAACCCATGAAGGTGTTAATCGTTGACGTGAGGCAAAATAAAATACAGAATTTTGCAGAAATTGGAAACCGAAAATTCCTACTGGGAGCCTAAAGATATTAATCAACAACATTATTTGTATTTCTACGATGGGTTAGCATAAGGGCTTTAAAGACTAACAATGTTTTTACAGGCTGGGGTGTTGACATGAAAGACTTCTGAAGAGGGGATGTTTTCCAGATGTTTCACTCTGACCTGTTATCAACGATGTTTGGTTGAGAAAATCTTCAATAATAAATCATGCCTGCACTTTCAGAATCCTACCAGTAGATGGCAGCGTTGCAATTACCACTTAGCAGCATGTTCATATGTGCACATACTTACAGCATTTTCTCACTTGTTGTCAGTCGCTCATTCACACTCCCAAATGCGCGCACACACACACACACACACACACATGCACGTGCCGCAGACATGGCAGAGAGATGCAGCAGATGCCCGGAAAGATCTCTGATGTAAAAATGATGTAAAATGTGTTCAGGGTCACCGCACTGCTGTTGTCACGGTAATTGTGGATGATGGACAGCGGCGGCGTGTGGGGCTGCATGCAGAATGGGGCATGGGACAGAAGGTTGCCGGCGGGGGACGGGGTGTGGTGGGGGTGGGGGGGTACTGGGGGGGGGGGGGTGACTGGGGAGATGAGGGGGGGTGCGGAGGGTCCTGCGGGCAAGCACATCGACAGGCTCACCCGGGGGACATCCTGGTTTTATTGGGCTTAATCCCGCTCATCCCAGGTGTCAGGCCATGCCTACATTACCCACAATCCCTCACTGCCTGTAGCTGTCAGCCCCATCTGACCCCGCCGAGCGCTGAGCCTCTCCTGGACCTGCGTGTGGGATGCCACACGGGAACGAAACCCAAAAGAAACGCTGCCTGAACGGTACCAACTTTCACGGATCACAGGCGAGAATATTCGCAGGAAGGAGGAAGCAGCGGTTTGACGGTTTGTGAGGACGCAAAAAAAAAACAACAAACAAGCGATTCGCCCACTTCAGTCTTTATCGCAAGTTCGAGTTTAAAGTTAAAAACGGCAAAATTAAAAAATAAAATTAATCAAGCAGATCTGTTTTTTAATTAGAGCGCACAACTGCGTGCGACACGAAGGAACAGACGGCTAACGCTAATTGTTTTGTCTTCCTCGACGTTTCCCACAATGCCGCGCTCAGCTCTGGGTACCCAAAGCCTTCCTTGTGGGGAAGGGAGGGGGGTGGGGGGGAAGCTGATTGCGTAACGCCAGCCCTCTGTGGCGCTCTGGCACTGAACTGTAAAAAGACGCGCGACTTTGAAAAACGCTCCCCGGGGGGACGGCGATGCTTTTAGTTCCCCTTTTCGCTCGGTCCAGCGGAACAGAGCGTCCTCGGGCTTCGCTAAGTGAGCGCACAGGCCCCCCGAGCCCGCGGGGGGCACTGTGGGTGAAGCCGCAGAAACGGGGACTGCGTGTTCCTGCTGCCGAGATTTCAGACACGCAGCTCAAACCCCAGTACCGCACGAAAAAAAAACATCCGTTTGCACGGAATGACATTTCCAGTTGCACCAGCCGAGCCGCGCTCGAAGCTCAGCGGAGTCCACCACAGAAGAAGAAGAAGAAGAAGAAGAAGAAGAAGAAGAAGAAGAAGAAGAAGAAGAAGAAGAAGAAGAAGAAGAAGAAGAAGAAGAAGAAGAAGAAGAAGAAGAAGAAGAAGAAGAAGAAGAAGAAGAAGAAGAAGAAGAAGAAGAAGAAGAAGAAGAAGAAGAAGAAGAAGAAGAATGAGGCCTTGTGTGTTCCAAAATGGGCGGAGCTATCACGTGTTGTTTTCTGAGACTCGCTGATCTCAGCCAATCAAACAGTTCCTACCGAGAGCAAAGCCGTTTTACCGAATCAGACACCCCAGTGACACGCGTGCTCCATAGTAACTCCACCTCATGGGGTCCTTCATTGACCCATCTACTAAATGAGATTCCATCCATAAAGTTGGTACAAATACAAAACATAAACTGATGCTCACTGAACTGCATTTCGCCCGGAAGACACACACAATCCAATTCTTATTTAAATGACAAAAGAACCAGATTACTGTAAAATGAAAAGCGAATAATGTTCGGGTTCAGGAGGAAACAGGCTGACACGGGCCCTGACAGGGGGCCTGATCCCACTCACCTTTCCGTAGCCCAGCATGATGATCCGCACCAGGACAACGTTGATCCGAGCCCCCAGGGACTGGTCGTGGTAGATCTCGTTCACCTGGAGGGAAACAGAGAGAAAGGGCTTAGACCTTGAGAAACACGCACACATCTCCCTCTCCCACGCAGGGGCCTGCGGGTTTGATTCAGCTTCAATTCAAGCCAATCAAGGAAATGAACCAAAATTCAATTAACCGATCGAATAAAAGTACCATGAAAATTGTTCCTGTTTGTTCACTGAATTTGAATTTCGTTTTCTGAATGAATGGAATTTAAATGGAATTCACACCCAAACCTGCTCCCACATGCAGCTGGGGGTTTTCCACACCCCTCCCCCCCCGCTTTAGTCGCTTTGTCCCGCTCTACGCTACGGAAAAATGAGCAATTACATTTTTTTTAGTAAGTAATCGAGTTATTAAGTAATTGAGTGCGATGAACCAGGGTTGGATCTGTGCTGCATGAAATGTAGACTGTCGGGAAAATCACATGCTGACAAAATGGCCTGTTGTTATCATTAAAAATTCCTACAGAATATTTTCAAAAACCTGTGTCTGTACTTATACTTAACTGCCTAAATGACTTTCAGGGCATGACAGCAAAACATGACATGTATACTTATGCTGGGAGGCTACGTGGAGGGACAGTTTGGGAACACAGATGGTTGCACGCTCAAATCCTAGCCGGGGCATAGCAGTTACATCTTGTCCAATTATGCAATGGCGCTGAACCTAGGCGGTCTCAGTGAGCATCCAGCCGCACAAATGGAAGATTTGTGAACTGTGCGAGTCGTCCCAGATAACGCCATCTGCTCGCCGAATGTTTGTCCTGGTCTGCCGAGCGCCGAGCGCCCGCGTTTGTCTCATGCCTGGCTTTACGGTGTCCGGCTGTTCCGCTTCACCCATGCGCTCGTGCTTCAGGCAGCGTGGCACAGCGCTCAACTGGGCTCGCGATGCAAAGGCTGCAGGTTCGATTCCCAGGTGTGACACTGCCATTGCACCCCTAAGGACTTCATCTGAACCGCTCCAGTATATGTCCAGATGTGTAAAAGAACACCAAGTTAAAATGCAAAAGCTGTGTAAATCACTCCAGATAGAAGTGTCTGCTCAATGCCAAAGAAAATGAGGATGATGATGATGATGGTGGTGATGATGCAAACGATGATGAAGCGGATGATGATTATGATGATGACGAAGATGCTGCTGATGATGAAGATGATGAAGACGATGATGAAGACAAACCTGATGATCATGAAGAAGATGATGATGACGGTATTCTGGCTCGTCTCCACACGGGTAGGAAGAGTCCATCGGGCCACCCTGATCAGTGGTCTGCCGCCCCCCCCCCCCCCAACAGCCCCCCCACCCCCGAGAAACACTCGGAGAGACGCCCGCCGTTAGGAGTGACTGACAGGTCGCCCATAACAGGCAGACAGGCGGGACAAACAGGCCAGATCGACAAGATGTCAGCTAACGCACTGAGCCTGGTACTGTGATGAGCCGTCAGAAGAGCTGGGGACAATTAGTGTCAAAGTGGTGGCATACCAACTCTCAAAAGACATGGGCCTATATACACACACACACACACGCACACACACACACACACACACACACACACACACATACAGACACACACACGCACATGTAGTGTGTGGATACAACATACAAGACACCATTAAAACATTCTGACAAATACATGGAAAATCTATGTGTTTCACTTCGCATTTATAGGTTTATGTCTGGGAATCTTCCCGGAAAGGCGGGCCGCCATTTTGTTACCGGGAGGTCAACAGTGCTGAGGTGGGATTAATCGGAGCTCTGAAACGATGCCCGAATTTCCAGCGTATAATTCCGAGTTTGACGACTGTTCAGTTCGTTTTTAAACAAGATCCGACTTGTTTTCTTTTATTTTTATTTTTTATTTTTTACTAGATCCGAGTTGTCTTGAACACAGCACTAAATCAACCCTTAACAGAGCTTCTGTGAGGCCACATAAGAGACTCATATGAGAGCTGCAGAGCAGAGCTGCAGTCCGATTCTCACTGCGTGCGGCGCGGTGGCACCTGGTCCTCTCACACCGGTGCTAATCTCTCACCCTTCAGTCCTCCTGAAGCCTCGTTACTAATTTAACCGCTCTGCATTGGCCCCAGTGCACTGTGGGAACTTCAGGGGGGAAAAAAAAAGAAGAAGAAGAAGAAGAAGGAGAAGGAGAATAAGAAGTAGAAGGCAAAATGGAGTTAAGTGGCGAGACAGAGGCGGGCAGACGGGTGCAGGAGTTCAGGCGGGGTGTCCTCGGGCACCAGCGCGAACCGGTTAATGAGGTGCGGTGATGTAAACACCGGACGCCAATAATGAGATTTCTGACAGGCAGGCGGCGGCGAAGCAGGGGCGGAGTGTTGGGGAGCGAGAAACCACCGACCGGGAGGGAGAGAGAGAGAAAGACAGAGAAAGAAAGAGAAGGAGAGAAAGATGGGAGGATGGGGGGAGGTGGGTAGGGTAGGGTAGGGGGAACACTGCACTCGTCCTTCTCCTCCTGCAGCAGTTTTTTCTTTCTCTCTTTTCCTTCTGTTTTCATTTTTAGTTCGGAGCTGCCAACGGTTGCTAGGCAACTTCCAAGCTCCAGTGGGAGGGGCTCGGGGGTGGGGTGGGGAGGAGAGGTGGGGGGGGATGAGGGGGCGGGGGCGGGGGCGTGGGAGTGCGTTCCGGAGACACCTCCGTCTGCACTCCCCCCCGCCCCCCCCCCCCCCCCCCCGAGTGATGACACCGCGCTTGACCCCGTCCGTCTGTCTGTCCGCGTCCTCCCTGGTGATTGGCAGCCCGGTTCCTGACCCTGTCCCGCCGTCTGTCCCCTGGGGGGTCGCCGCCGCGCCCGAGCCTACCGCACGCGTCCGTCTCCATTTCCCATCATGCCCCTCTGTCTGCACTCTCCCTGTCTCTGCTTCTTAAAAATAAAATGCCAAAATATGTTCGGGATGGCCTTTGCACATTCTCTCTCTCTGTCTGTCTCTCTCTTTTTCTCTGTCTCTCTCTCTCTCTCAGTTAATTTCAAGAACGCTTTATTTCCAGGACACCCAGAGCCATGCTGGCAATGCATGTACAGAGCAGAAGAGTAAATTTCACACAGATACACATGGGGCCTGGGGCAGCCCTGCACATGCCTGCTTTTGATCGGTGATCAATAAGCTCTTTATTAACACAGGCTGCTGAGAACATGTGCTTTTAATGTTTTTTCATAATGAACTTCCTCACCAGGAGGGGTCAGGGGGCTTTTCGGATCTCTCTGTCTGCCCAGCATGGTGACAAGTGCAAGATTTATTTCTACTCCGAGTTCAGCAAGCATTAATTGGTTTAAGTTAACTTAACTCAAACTTGAGGATGCAACGCAAGTTTCCACTTGTTCTGCACCTGCTTTCAGTCTCCAGAAGTGGTTTATTTTGCGCAACCAGGTGTCGACACTTTCGCTAATTAGGACACCGCTGATTCAATCTGTCAGCCTATAATTTAATCAATTAAAAATGTAATCTATTTCTGAAGAAATAATTTGCCATATTGTGCGTTACAGAAAATGAAAGCGTCGGTTGTTCTGTCTCGGGATGTGGATATGGGTCTTTTACGGCATACGTTGACTTCTACATAACGTGGCCTTATGAGGGTAAAGCATCTCCCATCAGACGTTCAAATTGTCTACTTTAGAACAATTAACGGCTGAGTTACAATTCAGGGGTGGCAACTGTACTTGGATTAAAAATCAGGAAACGGAGGAGAGCACGGGAGGTTCTGAACCTCTGTTCCACACCAACAGAGAACAAGGGGTTAAAACCTTTGAAGAGTAGGTTTTCTGGAATGTTTTCTGGTTTTTCAAAATTCCGAGTTTAAGTGTTCTAGAACTGCACTGCATTCGGTCACCAGCAGCGACTGTGACATCAGCATTAGAATGTTCACTTAAGAACATTCCGATCACACATCCGTGATCTCACACCTTAAAGGGTTAACGCGTCACGTGACCACCGGAAAAGCAGGGGGACAGGGCGCGGCCCCCAGGCCTCCGAGCACGAGGTCGGGCTCACGCTGTCCGCAAGGCCGTTTCCTAGGCGACAACCAGGGCCAATTAAGCCGCGGTTGACCTCGCGGTGACCCCCGACGCCAGAGCTCTGGCCCTTAATGAGCGGTGAGCGCACCGTGCTCCCCCCCACATCCCCTCTTTTAGCCTCCCATCATGGGGCTTTAAGAACCATCTCAGCGGACCGGGCCCCTCAGGCAACCTGAGGCAGCCTCCTGCCTGCGTCCCCCCTCCCTCTCTCCATTTCATTAAGGGGTCAGCTTGTTTCTACCTGTTTCTCTCCCTCTCTCTCTCTCTCTCTCTCTCTCTCTTTCTCTTTCACATTCTCTCCATCTCACTTCTGATTTCCTACTCTCTCCTCTTATGGTACTGTATCACTCCATCCCCTCCTCCCTCTCTCATTTTCTCACCCCCCCCCTCTGTCTCTGTCTCCCTCCCTCTCCCCCCCGCTCACCCTCCATCACCCTCTCTCTCTGTCTCGCTCTCCCTCCCTCTCTCCATCCCTCCCTCACTCCCTCTCTCTCTCTCTCCATCCCTCCCTCTCTCTCACCCTCTCTTAATGACCCCGGCAGCACTGCTCTCATTAGGGCCGGCTCTCCGTCTCTCTGCCCTGCTGAACGGCTCGGTCTCGCCTTCATTAGTTAGACTTCAGCCCACAGGTAACTAATGGCAGCCTAGAGGTCAGAGAGTCAGAAAATCATTAATATCAGATTAATAATGCAGCAAGGTCCTGCTCTCCGACAGAGAGAGAGAGAGAGAGGTGGAGGGAGGGGACAGAGGGAGAAAAAAATGTGAATGCGGAAAGCTATAGTGTAAAAAAAAAATGACAAGAATCAAGAGGGAGAGGTTTTGTTCTTAGTTAATTACGATTATTTAATAGAATCGCTAATTCATTATTGTCATTCTCTATTTCATGATTATTTGTTATGTCTGTTTTGGCAATATGTGGATTTTTCTTGCCCTGCCAAAAAAGCCACTTGAATTTGTATTTGAGACAACAGATTATAATGCTGATGGGTTAACTTTGGTAGTGGACTGTTAGGAACAGAGACAGAATTCTCCTTCTGTATTACACACACACACACACACACACACACACACAGGCACACACGCACACACACACACACACACACATAGGCAGACTGGCACACACACGCACACAGGCAGACTGGCACACACATGCACACACACACACTCACAAGCAGACTGGCACCCACACACACACACACACACACACACGCGCACACACACACACACGCACACACACACACACACACACGCAGGCAGACTGGCACACACACACACACACACACACACACACTCAGGCAGACTGGCACACACACACACACACACACACGCACACACACACAGGCAGACTGGCACACACACGCACAGGCAGACTGGCACACACACATGCACACACACAGGCAGACTGGCACACACACGCACACACACACACATACGCGCACACACGCGCGCGCACACACACACACACACACAGGCAGGCAGACTGGCACACACACACACACACACACATGCACACACACAGGCAGACTGGCACACACACACACACACAGGCAGGCAGACTGGCACGCACACACACACACACACACACACAGGCAGGCAGACTGGCAGACACACACACACACACACACACACACTCAGGCAGACTGGCACACACACACACGAGCGCACACACACTCACACACACATACACACACAGGCAGACTGGCACACACACGCACACACACACACACACACACACTCAGGCAGACTGGCATACACACACTCACACACACACACACACACACGGGCAGACTGGCACACACACACACACACGGGCAGACTGGCACAGCCGTTATGAAGCCCGCGCTGAAAAGAGGGCACGCAGTACGGGCGCTTGGGGAGACGGGCGCTGCCGCGGTCTGGTTACTGATCGCCGCCATTTCCACCTGACATTTGGGCTCTTATCACCTGCCTGACATTTAATCTCCTAATGAGGACTTTAAGGATAACTGATTACATAATCACTGCACAACCTGGTCTGCGGGTCCGTCTTACGCAAAAGGGACAAGGACCAATACATCAACCGGCGCCAGTAATGGACCGGTCCCTGACAGGGTTCTTTGTGTTGTCTTGTCCTGAATTTGCTGTAGAAGGGATAAATCCATGCACAGGTGTGTGCGTGTGAGGAGAGAGGGAAGGGGGGTCAAAAGATTTTGAAAGTCTGAAATGCGGAGGCAAAGAGATTGAATGGAGCATACTAAAATGCAGCACACCATGATGAAATAAAAAATAAAATATGTGGAAAATATTAAGTCGGGGACCTACGGGACCCCTGGGAACCCGTGAAAAATGCATTGCTAATCTCAGTCAGAAACACACTGACTCAGGATGCAAGATGTGCACCAACTGCCATTGATGTTACAGTACATATACAGTATATTTACTGTAAACACTGTGAGGTTACAGTATATATACAGCATATTTACTGTAAACGCTGTGAGGTTACTGTATATATACAGCATATTTACTGTAAATGCTGTGAAGTTACTGTATATATACCGTATATTTACTGTAAACGCTGTGAGGTTACTGTATATATACTGAACTGGCTTGGCCTGCAGATGCACCACATGGACTCTGTGTGACCACTCATACCCCACTGCCCCTCAGATATTAATATCGGAATATTTTAATTGCTAACGAGTCACAAAACTGGCAGCGTACATTTGACAAATAATCATATTTGCTGGAGGAACTTGTCTGAGGGCACAGGAGTGACCGACAGTGCCCTACCCGGGAATCGAACCTGTGACCTCCAGGTTACAAAACCAGTTCCTTACCCATCGTACTACACTGTTGCCTGGGAAGGCATTTACTTGAGGGCACAGGGGTGACGACTTCTTTAACCATTCAGATACACGCCTCTCTTGTGTTTAACATTTAGCATTTTAACGCCAGAGCTAGGCATTCAGTTCATAACGTCCGGGAGAGCAATTAGCTGGACATACCAAGCATCCACACGAGTACGACCCTTACATAGCCGAAGATATATAAATTACACCTAACACTTCCCCTAAACTCAGAGCATTTATCAGTACATTAATCACGGGTTTACTAGCCTACCTGGGCTACATAAAACACTGTATCCTCAAAAACCTCGGCTGCTTAAAGCACTGCACTCCCAATCTTCCCCTTGGGCCCCACTTTATGCTGTGGGTTCCCGTTTTAACAACTGCTAACGGTTGCGACATTGATGTCTTGCCACGGGCTCAGCTCATTGGTTAACCTTTTATGTATGACCTCTCGCAGGTCACGCTGGATAACTATATCATGTACACAAACTGTATACTGCACACATCGCACTGGACAGCTTCCTTTATCAGCTAGCATCAAATTCAGTGCCTTAGTCCTAGCCTATCCTGCAGCTAAGGAACATCTCTGTTGTAGGCCTGTCTTCAAAAGGTCATCAGACCCTACCCACCAATCAGATCTCTCCGTTTTGGGTCGAATGAACCTCCCAGTATGGTCAGCACAGCAGAAACCCTGCCCCATCCTCTGATGCAGACTCAGATAAAGACCATCTCTTCAGATTAATGCCATGTCTCCCCTGCCCCCATTTTCCCCATCTTTCCTTCTTTCTTTGATTTTCCCTTTTGGGCTAGTGTTTTAGGTACAACAGCGTAAAAAGGTTATCTGTCGAGTGGCATTTACTGCTGTTACAGTACAAATCGTTGTTTGGTAGGTTAGCATCAGGCTTATTGATTTTAAATGGGCCGTCTTCGCCCTCTTGGTGATAATTGCCTTTTTGTATTTTTGCATGTTCTCTGCTGCTGAAAGTCACTCCGCTAAGTGATTCTAAAGTAATGTAATGCCATAACAGCACCGGGCTAAATTACATTACATTACATTACATTACATTACAGGCATTTAGCAGACGCTCTTATCCAGAGTGACTTACACAACTTTTACATAGCATTTTACATTGTATCCATTTATACAGTTGGATATATACTGAAGCAAAGCAGGTTAAGTACTTTGCTCAAGGGTACAACGGCAGTGCCCTTACCCGGGAATCGAACCTGCGACCTTTCGGTTACAAGCCCAGTTCCTTACCCACTGTGCTACACTCCGTCCTAAATCCCTAAACGCAAACGTAATAAAAACGATTTTTCAGTCGAGGAACCGTCTGCCGCCCCCCAAGCAAACGTTAGAACACCCCCGTAAAGGCGAGGTCGTCGCTAGGGACACCGCCGCTGACAGGAAGTGGTGACGGGGAATTGGGAAAAACAGGAAGCGGTCGCTCGCGTCGGCCCTGTTGTTCTCTGGAACCCAGGAGCGAGGGACAGGGGTTCGAGGGTGCGATGGTGGGTGGGGGTCGAGTTGGTGGGGGGGTACAGGGTCTGAGTTCAGGGTGCGATGGTGGGCGGGGGTCGAGTTGGTGGGGGGGTACAGGGTCTGCGCTTAGGGTGCGATGGTGGGCGGGGGTCGATGTGGTGGGTGGGGGGGTGGGGGGGGTTTCATGGGGTCTGAGTTTGATTCCGGGTGGGGCTATGGATCCTTAGCACTTTCCTTTTAAATGCACTGAATACTTATTTCATGGCAGGGTCTAGGGGGCCCCCCCCTTGTCAAATGCTTTTGTTGGTGCAGGGGCGCAGAGAGTGAGCCTCCGTATTTTTAATTCTAATTTAAAATGCCTTATATTCAAGTGATACAATTTGTTTTTCCTTTCACTTCATTTATAAATACTGTCAAAGCACACAGCAATACTTTTAAACACTGCAAAAACTGATTAGTGAACAGCGAACACTTGATAACAACATAAACATTACAATTCGGCTTGCTTGCTGAACTCGGAGTAGAAAGAAATCTTTCACCTGAGACCAGGGCAGACAGACAGACAAATTCACTGAGCTCCCTGACACCACCTGGTGAGGAAGACTAGGAGGAGGAAGGACTGCATTGAGCACTCTCCACAGATCTCCATATTGGAAGGAGTGCCATGGCAGAGGAGCTCCAGGATGAAGCTGTTCATCTGCACCACTTTATGCAAATAGGGAAAACAGGATGGTAATCTCTCTCTCTCTCTCTCTCTCTCTCCCTCTCACACACACACACAGAGGCATACACACACATGTGCACACACACACACACAGGCACACACACAGACACACATACAAACACACACTCAAACACAGAGGCACACACACACATGCGTGCACACACACACACACACAGGCACACACACACACAGACACACATACAAACACACACTCAAACACAGAGGCACACACACACATGTGCACACACACATACAAATGTACACACACAGGCACACACAAACACACACTCACACACAGAGGCACACACACACATGCACACACACACAGGCACACACAGGCATGCACACACACAGGCGCGCACACACACGCACACACACACACACAAACACACACTCACACACAGAAGCACACACACACATGCGCACACAGGCACGCACACACACAGGCGCGCACACACACACGCACACACACACACACACACGCACACACACACACACACACACACACACACACACACACACACACACACAGGCGCGCACACACACACACACACACACACGCACACACACACACACAGGGACGTACACACACAGGGGCGCACACACACAGGCACGCACACACACACACACACACACACACACACACACACACGCACACACACACACACACACACACACACACACAGGCACGCACACACACACACACACACACACACACACAGGGACGTACAGAACTTGAACCCTACTGATGGGATTAAACTCTTGCTCTTGCTTTCCTTTGATGTCCCACAGACAGACAGAGCAGCCCCCCCAACTCCTCCTCTCCAAAACGACCCCACAGTGACCCCTAGAGGTCCGGTACTGCAGCACAGCCACACAGCGCTCCCTTAAGTGGTGGCAGGAGACTGTGCCAGCACTGAGCTCCACTATTGGCACACAAATAAATCTGAGGAGCAAAAAATATAACACAAATGTGACAGCATTGATTGCCTGAGATTTCTTTCTCTTTTTTCTTTTCTAACAGGCCTGACAACGAGGATAGACTCAGACAACGAGGGATGAAAAGGATATTGTTCTGTTTCTTCAAAACCGATCTGTAGTATTCCCTCACGGCTTAGCCAACACAGACTGCTGCTCATCTTGAACCAACAAGTATGTTTTTTGTTTTCCTCTCTCCAGCTTCACACCGCAGCCCCCCAGTGCCGAAACGAACGCTGCTCTCTGCGTCTCTACGATTGTTTCAGCGTCTCAATCAAATATGCGGCCACAACAGCAGCTGCCCAGATATAACAGCGCTGTATTCCACAGGGAAATTATGGATATTAATCAGGATGCATACGCACTGTGACCTAAACACGACAGGCTTTAGGGTCGCGCGGGAAGCTTCGCGACGAAATTCCAGCGTCGGGACGTTTATCCGTCTCGGAAGCGTCGTTCCGCGCGACGCTGCGAGGATCTGCGTGGATTTGTTTTGTGTTTTGATTTAGTTTATTTTTTTTTTTACTGAAAAGACAAGCACATAAAAAAATGAGAGCGGAGCGCAGGGTGACATTTTGCCGGGCTGGAGACTCGGGCCTGAGACGCGAGCTGTCAGCACCGCGCCATCGCTCAGCTAACATGAGCCCGGCTGAGCCGTGCGTGGGCGGGTCCAGCGCGGCGCGGAGATCACGTCTCTCTGGAGGGAGCGGCCACGGACCAGCGCTGTTTTGCTAGCTGCTGCTGCCGCGGCGCCGCTTACACGTCTGATGGGAAGAACATGCAAATGCTTGAGCCGTCCAGAGTTTCGAGTTTCAAAATAAGAGCACAAAGGTAAGAGTGTGGTGTCAAAATAAGAGCCCAAAGATAAGAGTGTAGTGTCAAAATAAGAGCCCAAAGATAAGTGTAGTGTCAAAATAAGAACCTAAAGATAGGACTGCGAACTCAAAATAAGAGCCCAAAGATAAGTGTGTGGTGTCAAAATAAGGGCCCAAAGATAAGGGTGTGGTCTCAAAATTACTGCTATGGACCTATGTGTCTGAAATAAAGTTAAATTGAATTGAAAAATTACAGCCAAAAGATAAGTGTGTGGTGTCAAACAGGTATGAAATAGGCATGTGTGCGCGTGTGTGTGTGTGTTTGTGAGAGAGACGGAGGGAATGTGGGGGGGTCTAGTGTTTGAGTGGGAAGCATCGTTTTTAACCACATTGCATGCCTTGGAATCTAAGAAGGGAGAATAAATGGTAAAGGGTATCTTTGGATCTCTCTTTGTTTGGAAATACGAATTGGAGTCTTCCCCTTTAAACAAGCAAGATGGCGGGCCACTGCTATACATCTGGGGCTTCTGGGAGCCCCGATGAACGGCGCACGTAAACGACGCACCTTTGAGCGTGATCACCTGAAGGCCCCGCCCCTTTATCAGATTTTAGCGATGCGTTGTTGTTGACGAGCAACCAGGTGCGCTAAGCGATAAGCGATAAGACCCCCCCCCCCCCCCCCCCGCCTTCATTTTAAACCAGGCAGAGAATTCTCTAACTGGTGCGGCTTCAGAAAAGAAAAGGAAAAACAAAAATGAAAAAAAAAGAAACAAAAAAAAAAAAAAGCAACGGGCCAATAGAATTGCGGATTGATATGCACACCCGTCGGATGCAGAAGGACTCCAGGTTTCGGTGAGTCTCCGTCTGCTTCCCCTTCGCCGAGAGAGAGAGACTTTACTGTAAAGCGTCGCAGAGCAAACTTTCAAGAAGAAAGCCGCGGGAACAAACGCGTGGGAGGTTTATATTTATTTATTTATTTATTTATTTATATTTATCTGGATTTCGAGTAATTTATTCTGAGTGCACTTTTAAAGGATATGTCCCCCCCCGCCCCCTCTGAGGATCAGCGCAGGGTGGGGGGGTTGATGGGACGGGAGGGGGTTTGTGAGTTAGAAACCGCGGCTTGAATCCGCAAACGAGGCGCTGAGTTAGCGGGTTGCGCCGCGGAGCTCAGCTAGCCCAGGAGAGGCTCCCAGGCGGCTCGTCATACCGCCATCTCCGCGGCTCAAGGTCACCGCCGCGGCTCAAGGTCACCGTCGCCAGCCGGCCGGCCGGCCGAAGGGAGCGCCAAGATTAGCGCCCCGCCCCGCTCATCAGTCACTCCCAGGCCAGCAGCTCCGCTCACACAAACCCTTTCATCTCATTTTTTTTCTTTCATTCTTTCTTTTAAAAGCTAATCGCCAGTCAGGTGATCATCATGTTCCGTTTGATCTTGGTCACATGGTATGGCGCCAGAGTCCAGACAACGCCAAACTAAGTTGCATTCCTCAAAACTACCCCAGAAAGGTACAAAATGAAGGTAAAACTTTCCTTCGCAAAGGCTACATGATTCCTTCATAAAGCAATACGTAAGTATTCATAAATGCTTATGTCAATAGCTATGCGGCACATGGTGTGCTACATCACCACCACTGACGCAGCGGTTGGCATTACCATGACATACCACGTGAGACACGGCATATGCCTATGTTCATGTCTGCGTAGTGCTCATGAATGTGTTATGTAGTGCTCATGAATGTGTTATAGTGTTTATGGAAGGAGTTATGTAGCTCTTGTGTAGACTCACGATGTTCATGAGGGTGAGAGTTAGGGTTAGGGTTAGTGTTTATGAATGTGTTATGTAGTGTTTATGAAGGAGTTATGTAGCTCTCGTGGAGACTCACGATGTTCATGAGGGTTAGGGTTAGTGTTTATGAATGTGTTGTGTAGTGTTTATGAAGGAGTGATGTAGTGTTTATGAAGGTGTTATGTAGTGTTTATGAAGGAGTGATGTAGTGTTTATGAATGTGTTATGCAGTGCTTATGAATGTGTTATGCAGTGCTTATGAATGTGTTATGTAGTGTTTATGAAGGCGTTATGTAGCTCTTGTGGAGACTCACAATGTTCATGAGGGTGAGGAGGTACTTCTGCACGTGCTCCTTGCCGTGGAATTGCACCACAGAGTCGTCCACGCCCAGCAGCACCTCGATGTTGTAGGCCCGGTCCACCGCCTGGCGCCGGGCCCGTCTGCTCTGGTTCAGGTTCTGCTCCACCCCCCGGTACAGAGTCTCCAGGTCCAGCAGCCCCCCCAGCTCCGCTCCTGGAACACAACCACAGACAGCCATGCTTAACCCTTAAGGATAGTACTTTTTTCTTTTTTTGGAATGCCCCCCCCCCCCCCCCAGAATTCTTAGTCAGCGTTCTAGAATACCATTCCATTCAATTATCAGTAGTGATTGTGACATCAGCATCAGAATGTTCAGTTGAGAACATTCTAAACACATATTTGTGCCCTCACACCTTAAAGGGCTGATTTACCTTCTTTACGTCTGGGCTGTTACCCCTTCACGCCCCCCACCGGCCAGTTCATTTCACCGGTTTCTTACACATAGATTTCAAACCAACAACTTTCAGGTAATATAAGCTTCATGCCAATGTTCTCCACACACACACACACACACACACGTGCACACACTCACACGCACACACACACACAAAGACAGAGTGTGAGAGATAATCCTTTTCCCACTTTAATCAACAAAATATGGTGAATTAGCTCCTGCTAAACCACGCCAGGCAGATGCAAATAGAGGCAATGAAACATCTGGATTACAACAGCCCACATCCCCAACACTCTTTCGGTAACACCCACACATGCAGATATTGGATTATGGATCTACGTTCATGTGCGTGCGTGTGTGTATGTGTGTGTGTGCGTGTGTATGTGTGTGTGCGTGTGTGTGTGCGTGCGCGAATGTGTATGTGTGTGACAGAGAGAAAGAGAGAGAGAGAGAGAGAGATACACCCTGGAGGTTGCACGCCCCATGTTGACAGTGAGGAAGCAGCTCTGCTCTCCTGTCAAACGGAGAGTCCAGCGTCTGAAACTGTGCCCCTGCAGGAGGGCCAGACGCGATCGATCTGTCAGAGAAACACCTCCGCAGCCGAGCCGCACGGTAGAGCATGCTCCCCTACGAGCGCACGGGAAGCTCCGCACAGAACCTCCACCGCTGCACAGAACCTCCACCTCCGCACAGAACCTCCACCTCCGCACAGAACCACCACCTCCGCACAGAACCTCCAGCTCCGCACAGAACCTCCACCTTCACACAGAACCTCCAGCTCTGCACAGAACCACCAGCTCCGCACAGAACCTCCACCTCCGCACAGAACCTCCACCTCCGCACAGAACCTCCAGCTCCGCACAGAACCATCACCTCCGCACAGAACCTCCACCTCCGCACAGAACCACCACCTCCGCACAGAACCACCACCTCCGCACAGAACCTCCAGCTCCACACAGCACCACCACCTCCGCACAGAACCTCCAGCTCCGCACAGAACCACCACCTTCACACAGAACCACCAGCTCCGCACAGAACCACCACCTTCACACAGCACCACCACCTCCGCACAGAACCTCCAGCTCCGCACAGAACCACCACCTCCGCACAGAACCTCCAGCTCCGCACAGAACCTCCACCTTCACACAGAACCACCACCTCCGCACAGAACCTCCAGCTCCGCACAGAACCACCAGCTCCTCACAGAACCACCAGCTCCGCACAGAACCACCAGCTCTGCACAGAACCACCAGCTCCGCACAGAACCTCCACCTTCACACAGAACCACCAGGTCCACACAGAACCTCCACCTTCACACAGAACCACCAGCTCTGCACAGAACCACGGGCTCGACACAGAACCACCACCTCCGCACAGAACCTCCAGCTCCGCACAGAACCTCCACCTTCACACAGAACCACCAGCTCCGCACAGAACCTCCACCTCCACACAGAACCTCCAGCTCTACACCACCTTCAATTACAGAGCGTCCGTTCTGCAGCCATGAATCCCGTCTCATTGTGATGTCACAATGGCCGTTTGTGACGGTTAATTCGCGTTAGCGAGAACGCCCTCCGGAATGTTTACGTTCAGGGGGCGGGGTGTTGGTTGGTATTAAACGACTGCAGAACGTGTGAAAATGTGTGAATTCATTTCTATGAAATATGCCTCAGCGGCGTTAATGGCCCTAATAAATTCCACAGCGCAGTCGTGTGCAGCGCGCCGGACTCCCGAACAAAAGAGAGATAAATTAAACTCGCTAAACAAACATCATTTACGGGTTTAACTACTTCAGCCTATGCTTAATCTAAAAGTATATGAGCCATTTTCTTTTTAATGATGTTACATCCTCTCTTTCCCTCTTGCACCTTTTAGACTATGCACTGACTGCTGTTAGTTATGAGCCTGATGAATTAACATTAGCATTAGCACTGGCCATTGACTAAGCCTTATTTGTATATACTTACGCATGTCCCAGTGGACAAGAGGATATGCTAAATGCTAAAATGTCAACGTAAACGCAAACGGTCTTAAGACTTCCTACATAAAGTAGGCTACGGCTCGTGGCGATATCACGCTCGAGCAAATTAATAAAAAATGTGGGGTTAACTTGGGCTACAAACACAAAACCTCCAAATAATTGGACAGAAACAGGGAGGGCCTGCCCTCGCCAAATAAAGAAGAAGAATTTGGCTGTAGCTGTCGCATGAATTATTAAAAAACCGCACAATTCTTTTTCTTTTTTCTGGCGAGCGCTAGTTCTACCTACGCCTATTAGATGACTTCCGACTGTAAATGAACCCATAACTCAGATAACTGATGTCTTCCAGCACTCCCTCCCCATTCCCCATTATAGCTCCGTAATGAAGGGAAATTGATGAAGATGGATATTATATAACTGTCCTCCGTCTTCAGTGGAGCATTAAAATCCTGGGTGTCAATATCTTCTTCTTCTTCTTCCTCTTCTTCTTCTTCTTATTCGGTGCCTCTCCGTGACTCTTTCGTCTGTTTGTGTGTGGTTGTGTGTGTGTGTGTTTGTGTGTGCGCACGTGCGTTTGTGCATGTGTGAGTGTGTGTGTGTGTGTGTGTGCATGTGTGTGAGTGCAAGCACATGGTGAGGAGGTGTGGAATCAAAGAGAGGGTCCATATGTGCACCATAGCCCCCCCCCCCCTTCCTCCAGAAGAACACAGAGTGTGGTGCACGATGGGAGAGGGGTGGCTGTTCTCCTGCGAGATATCGAGGGTGGGGGCGGGGGGGGGGGGGGGGGGCAGGAGCAGTGAGGTTTTACTCCCCTGGAGCTCCTGACACCTCTCCTGTCTGTCTCCCCGTCAGCGGCACCGTCCTCCGCCTTCCTCTCCCTTTCTTATGCAACGTTTCCCTGGCAACCTGTTCACGGGTGAACCGACGTTCCGCTCGGCTAATATTGGCTCCGCGCGCGCGTCCGCATTGGCTGCTCATCCACGGGGCCCCGGCGAATCACGGAGCGGCAATGAAATCCGCTCCCGATTCCACGTCTTCAAATCAAGCGGCAGGAGGATATCGCAGAGAAAAAAAAATAAGGGAAAAAAAGAGAAAAAAAAAAAAAGGAAAAAAAGAGAAAAAAAACGTAGCTGAAAACGAGGCGGGTCCCCTGGTTGGTTGCCACGGCGCCCGCGCATCGCGAAAGCTTACTGATACGCAGCCTCGTCGCCTCGATGTCAGCGATCAGGCGGAGAGCTCTGGGCGTGGCGCGCTCCCGGAGATCCATGCCAACAGGTACGCGGGCGGGGGGGGGGGGGGGGGGCAGGTGCTGCCGCGCTCCACCTGACGCTGAAAGGCGTGGCTAGCGCTCCGCCGTCTCGATCGCTAAACAGCGCACTTCATCATCCGCACACGCGGTCTGCCCCCCTCAGGGCCACCGGCGGTGACACAGCTCCTAATGGCGCCGGTGTGATCCCCACCGCACCTGCTTTTAACGCACTTTCCAGATTTTTATTATTATTATTATTATTATTATTATTATTATTATTATTATTATTATTATTTTTTTTTTTTTGCGTTTAAAGTTTTGCGAGAGCGCAAACGGGGAGCAGGATTCCGGTTCTTTCTGACGCGCTCCCAGCTCCTCGGCTCTTTTCTTGTTCGGGGGGACGCGCCGCGGATCAACGCGGAGGCGAGCAGCGTCTCTCACCCCGCCGCGGAAATCTGAGCCCGCCGCTGAAAGAGCCTCGGGCTCGCTCGACCGCGCACCAATCCGCCGAACGCCCCCCCCCCCGTCCCCCCCGCCCACCCCGCGCCCACCCCGCGCCACCCCACCCTAGCCCGCTCATCAGAGAGGATCATGGGAGGTCCCGCCGCAGAGGCGCCTTCGTCCGCCACCGCGGCGGAAAACAGTCCCGCCGGCGAATCAGAGGGAGGCGTCCCGTCCGCCGGCGAATCAGAGGGAGGGGTCCCGCCCGACGGCGGAGGCCGTGATCCAGGGCGAAAAATCTCTCCGTGGAGCGGCGTTCCCGTTCCCCTGCGCCCCATTCCCCTTACGCCCCCCCCCCCCATACACCTGAAGCACCCTTAATCCATCACACCTGGGGCCCCCAGCGTCCGAGGCCCCCCCCCCAGGCCCCCAGGGGCCAGCTGCAGTCCTGCAGGTTTCACAGCCAGCCTCCTTACACTACAAACCGACCCCATTCAACAACAAACAAACAAAAAATTTACCGAGAAACATCAGTGGTAACTTCTTCACCTTGTGGTCGTGCAGTAAAACATTTCTGAAATTTTTTTTTTAACACAGTGTTATAATGGCCTCTCTCTGGTGCGTGTGGTGCTACAATCCACACAGTGGACTCACGCAGTCGCGCAAGCGCAGGTTTACGGATCTGAGGTTTCAGACAACCAGCAAACAGAGGCCACCGTGCAGATTAGCTACAGAAAAGTACGCATTTCTACCATTCTTTTGGGCTAGCCGTTAACAGAAAACATTTGTACCACACCAAAAAAATGTCAAAATATGAAATACTGAATATTGAATTTTTGAAATATATAATATAATG
>CM077286.1:6744992-6752492 GCA_039654925.1 Anguilla pacifica
TCACCGGTCATCATATTACAGAGGGAAGGGGGGGGGGGGGTGAAGGATACACTGTAACTTCGCGCTCCGTGTCCATGGAAACCACTCGGGTCACATGCAGGGGGGCTGTCTGGACTGGAACACGACCGTTTCAGGGACAGGACCTCGTCCTCGCCGACCAGTCACACACACAACCGCCGACTTTTTCATCAACGACCTCCCGTTAGGTAAAAAAAAGACCCAAAACAAAACACAACGCACTGTACCGCACAAATATAAGGTCCCGAACTCAAGGACCTGGTGTTTCATCACAAGTCTAAACGTGCTGCTCACACCACACACCATAACCACTTTCATCAATTATGCGTGGGACTGAAGGACGTATTTAAATATTTTCTGAGCATTATGCCGCATGCTTCTGGCAGTATATATGACAGTTTAAACTGGATTACATCTTTTTTTTTTTTTTACCAAAAGACTAAGATGTCTTTCCTCCATATGGGTTGGCATAAATTGCAAGTAATATAAACAAGGAGAAACTGTTTTGGTGATTTAAACCTGCCAGTGTTTACACTCACAGGTGCTCCATCTACACTAGGGTTTCATGAAGCCCATAATAGGCGGAGCTAACGAGCTGTCAGTTATGTGTCGGAACCAATTAAAACAAAGGCTGCTCTCCGACTAAACGCATCGTTCTGGAAAACTGAGACTGCAGAAGACGCAACGTTTGAGTGAGCAGGGCTCCAGCGTTTAGCGCGTGCAGTACACACAGAGGAAATGAATCTGCGTGAAACGGCGTGTGCTTCTCACAACACGGTATCAGCTCAGGATCGAGAACGACTCAACCACTGGAGATGCTTTCGCTCAACGGCAGGATGTCATACGATAAATCTGAGCAGATTGTTATTCATGAGGTTCAACTATTAACTAAAAAAAAAAATCATGTCCTGTAATTGGTAACTGTGAAATATTAAATTAAATATTAAAATATCATGTTATTTCCCCGTTATCTTAAATATCACTGAATACAACAGAGGTGCCCGTGGATGCTGCTTGGTTAATTGAGGTGCTGTCTTACATAATAGCTTTTGATTGCTATTAATTAAATCACTAATTGAGTTTACTCGGGTAACCTGAATAAATGAGTCGATGCCTAACGACTGCTCTACAGGTGTCTGATGAGGACGTGGCACCTGTGTCTTTGCAGACTGACGGCGTGTTTGCGTGCGCTGGTGGACTAGGGCAACCAGGTTACTGCGTACTGAAGGCATCGGTGAGACTGATTTTATCGCTTTAAAGGTCAGTCGTCTTTAGAAAGGGGGCGGGGCCAACAGGAGTGATGTAATCCAACAGCGACATCGCTGGATCTCTGAATGTGACGTGAAACGGATAAAACCAATGGCAGGCAAAACATACCAACAAATCTAAGTCATCTACTAAGTTACAGTGGAGCGGTATCTATGGAAGGTCACATGGGTAAAACCGTGAATGCCCATTGGCCAGAGATGCCAGGTGCTCGCACGTGAAGCTTCGACCTGGAGACTAGCCGCTCCCTCCCTCCTCACGTTTCCAAACGTCCGACGGGACGAGAGGGGGACAAAACCTCTGTCCCCCCCCCCCCACTCCCCGCTTTAAGGGGAATGTAAATAATTTCTCCCTGCAGTTCTTAGAACATAACTTTTTTTTTTTTTTTTTGCCCTTAACTTCATTAAGTGTTCCACCAGGAGAGAGGTGCGGATTGCGGAGTTTCGGAGGGAAGGGTGCGAAACAATATGTATGTAAATGCGCTTTCCGCTCCCGTGCATAGGAACGCCACGGGGATGTATGATTTATGGAAATGCATCGGTAACGATGGAGGCCTGAAACATTTTATATAGGTGTAGAAACGTTACTCCGCTTCTCCGTCTCAAAATCAACAGCTGTTCGTCAACAGCAAAGCAGATAGTTAAAAAAAAAACAAAAATAAATAAAATGACGTAACTGACCCTGCAGACTGAGGTAGTGAGAGTCGATTAGTAACTGAAATACTCGGCTGTCTCTTTACGGTGTTTTTGGGGAGTCGTTTAACCCCGCAGTGCGGTCACACGGCTGAAACGCCGTCCTAAAGTGCGTTCCCCGGAAGCAGCGCGGTCCCGTGTGTCCCGGTCAGATCCAGCAGGACGGCACGGGGAGCTGCGCCTTCCTGAAAGGGATCCAGGGCGGTCCCCGGGGAGACGCAGTCGTTAGAGAGCCTCCGGCGGTTTTATCGCTAATCAATTCACTCTTCCGCTACGTGTGTCCGTATATACTTTCAGCTGAGTGCAAAACAGCCACAAACACAAACACACGCACACACACTCTCACACACTCTCTCACACACACATACACACCCACACTCACACACACACTCATACATACACACTCACACACACACACTCACACACACTCACTCACACTCTATCTCACACACATACACACCCACACTCACATACAGACACACACACACACACACACACTCACATACAGACACACACACACTCACACACACACACACACACACACACACACTCACATACAGACACACACTCACAAACACACACACACACACTCACAAACACACTCTCACACATACACACACACACACACACACACACACACTCACAAACACACTCTCACACATACACACACACACACACACACACACTCACTCACTCACACTCTCTCTCACACACACACACACACACACACACACACACTCACACATGCATGCGCACACACACACACACTCACATACAGACACTCACACACGCACGCACACACACACACACTCACATACAGACACGCACACACTCACACACACACACACACACTCTCTCACACACACACACACACACACACTCTCTCACACACACACACACACACTCACACACACACACACACACACACACACACTCACATACAGACACACTCACACACGCACGCACACACACACACTCACATACAGACACACTCACACATGCATGCGCACACACACACACACACACACACACACACACACTCACTCACACTCTCTCTCACACACACACACACACACACACACACTCTCTCACACACACACACTCACTCACTCACACTCTCTCTCACACACACACACACACACACACACTCACACACGCACGCACACACACACAATCACATACAGACACACTCACACATGCACGCGCACACACACACACACACACACACACACACACACACACACACACAGTATATTAATGTCCAGGGCGGCGTATATTTCCGTAAACGCTGTGCTGCTAGCCTTTGATTATCTGCCCAGTGCAGCAATAAAAGTGGACATCAAAGGTTCGGCCGGGCCGGTTCTGCTCCAGAAACGTGCCACACACAAAACACACTCCGTGCCACACACAAAACACACTCCGTGCCACACACAAAACCAAGCGATTTTCCACAGGGTTACTGATACATCAGACCACTTTCTCAGCGATGTCACACAACTTATTTACTTATTTATTTCTTCGTATTTCGCTCTTGTAACGAACTCGAGAGGCTAGCGCATAGCGCCTGGCTGCCTCTCTGGGCGGGGCAGGACGCCGTCCCCTAACAGCTCCAGCGGAACCGTCTGCTTTTACTGCATTTCCTCTTCCTGTCAGCGCTGGAGGAAAACGCGTTTCCCTCTTACGAGGAGCCGAAGAGGAGCAGCTCGCGTCACCAGACCTTTAAACGCCAATGATCAGAGAGTCCGTTTTTTTTTTTGCATTTAAACACGGGAGGGAAGGGGAGCCGGTCGTGGGGGGGGGGGGGGATGGAGCGATGAAAGCTATATCTCTCTGACAGAATTTAATAACTCAGCCTTTAAACGGGGGGTTATTTTTTTTCCCCCTCCTCCGATTCAGACACGCGCGGGGTGGGGGGGGGGGCTGATTTAATTTTCTGCGCTCGACCGAATGCATAATGCTCTTTAATCCCACCGGCGAGGACAACCCCGGGCGCGGAGGAAGGCCAGAGAAGAGGCAGGCGCTCGGCGGAAATGGCGCCCCCTAGCACTCGCAGTGAGAAAACAATAAAAAATAAAAATATAAGATGTATAGAAAACAAAACCGTGTGTTCAAAAAAAAAAAGGGGTGACTTCCCAGAGCAGGTACAGAACGTCAAGACACCAGCAGATCCTCTGACACAAAGACACTTTAAGCTGCATGAGTCGCTATGCTAGATCCCCAAAATGCGAGCTGTGCTTTTGTCGATTGTAGCCAGTCGCTAGCGCTGGCTACAGTCTCCTCAAAGGAAGAGCCGAACCAGAGCAGCGGAATCCTGCGTGGCCGCTTGGAACGCCCTGCAGTACGTCCCCCCCCCCACCAGGGGATGTTTCCGCGCCACAATGAGGGGAACCTACGCGACTTGTCACACCGCCAGACAGGCACCTGCTACTAGGACAGCCCCCCCCCCCCCCCCCCCCCCCCCCCCCCTCCGCCCCCGCCCAGCACACACAGCGTGCGCGTAAATTTCGGGGCAGATTTACGAGGCCCAAATTGAGCGGGCGAGGTCGGGGGGGATAAAGCTGTCACTCTGACGCGGCGGATGGCGGGAGCAGACCCGCCATCCTGTTTTATGGCGCCCGAGCTGGGCCGTAAAACCGTCCGCTCACTTCCTGGACCTGCCGCCATCGCGGGGGCGGTCCTGCTGAGCACCACGCTGAGGGGCGGGGGTATTAGAGCCCTATTACTCAGGACGGGGGGGGGGGGGGGGGGGGGGGGGGCAAACTAGGTGAGTTATTGAGTCGGCTCTGCGACCCCCCCCCCCCACTCCCAGAGTCCCAAACACAGCGAGCCAGGTGTGTGGCCCGGGGTCAAAGGTCGCAGAAGCGAACCATGAAACGAAACTCTGGAAATCCAACCGGAATGCTTTTGACGGACGGGCATGCTCGGGCTCGTTCGCTCGTTCTTCCCCCGTTCCCTTTTTCTGTTTCCCCCGAATTTCTGGCCGCTCCCTCCAATCGCTTTTCCGTCAATATTGTCCACCTCCTGTTTCACTTCAGGCAAAAAAAAAAAAACAGGAAAAAACAGGAAAAATAAATAAATAAAGGAACTGGCAGAAGAGAAGGCTGTTAAACAGCACTGGCTTGTAAAAGCCCGGTCTGATTTATTCTGAAAGTGACAGATGATGAGGGTTTGCCGTAAGTTAATCTTCGTCTAATGTGCCAGAGAAAGTGCTCCCGCTAAACTCATAAAAAAACAGAAGAGGAATCGTCCGTCACCTGAAATGCGATAATGTCCGCGCGTTTCTATTGCTTACGATTCGCTCTCCTCTGGCTGAGTTGGGCGGTGTACAGGCAGGATACGCTGTACAGGATACGGTGACTTCCTGTCTGTTTTGCACCACTTCAGGGTGGAGCTCTCTGATTGGCTCCTTGAGAATCGCAGGCTTCGAGTGAATTTCCCGCTTTGCTGTCCTTTGAGGGTCCCGCAGTGTGGGAAACAGGACAGACCCCTAGCTCTAGCCTGTGTGTGGGCTCTCACGGGGGAACCGAAGGTGAGTTTGGGAGAGAGCGTGTGACCAGAGCACTGTGCGTGAGACCTCAGATACCATGTTTATATTACAGGACGGCACAAAATGGCCTCTGGCTCATGATGTCCAGCAGTTCAGCTTTCTCTCCAGGCCAGCCTGACACGTGGCCAACAAGGCGAACATTAGCTGGAGTTTGCTAACGTTCGTGAACAAACGTGCACCGCAAACGCTTGCTAAGGTTAGCTACACAGTTTCAGAAGCTGGCTCCACTGCAACCAAAAACGGCTGCCGAAGGGGAAGACACCAAGGGAACTAATTAGAGACGTTTAACAAATGTAACATTTGCTTCTTAACTTTTAAAAAAAAAGTTCTGCGGGTAATCCGCGGGCAAACCGCGATGGAACTCACTCTCCTCGCCGCTGCATTCTAGAATCTTAATACAATGAACTTTCAGTTTAAACCCTTCAACTGTCAACAGCCTGCCTTTTGTGACCTCACAGGTGTCTCAGCCAATCAGAAGCCACCCTTCCAGTCCTTGCTCGTGTCAAGGATTCCACTGCTTCCATTTCTAGTGCTGCCATCCCTCTCCACTGATTTATTCAACACTGATGATCTTTGTTCATTTTCCGTAACTGACAGATGAAAGGACAGCGCTGAATATTCAGCGGTTTTGTGCTTGTCTCTGAAATACCACATTTCCATCTCACCTGGAGAATGCCAGACCCAAAGAGCACTTGACGAAGAGAGTGTCATCTATAGAGATGTGACCCCTTTATAACGGAAAACATTTTGGACAAGCTCTTGAGACAAGGAAGAGGGTAAATTTCTGTGACCCTGTAACAGCGTTAGTGGCGACAGCCCGGACAATTATAAGTCTTTACCGTTTAAACAATCCTCTGCTGCCAACGCAAGTGATTCCTGTGTTTTGCAGATATACGATGGGCGTGGACCAAACAGGCAGATGCTAGCAAAAGCGTTCACAGGAAAAACACAGGCTTACAGCCGCTATCAGAACACGATTTATTTACTTCCTTTCAGACACCGAATGTCGTCCGCAATGTGTTTTAAAAAAAAATCTCTCTTTGGGCCGATGCTCTCAATGGTGCCCGCGAATGAGTTGCCGCGACAACGAATCGCTAATCCGCAAGGTGAGAGAACGCCCCAAAACCCTCCCTCCCTCCACCTGCCCCTGCCCCCGCCCCCGCCACGGTCCCGACCCTGCCCCGGACCTCGCCCCCGCCCCGGACCCCGCGCTGAGATGAGCAGAGAAGCCACCCAGCAGCCTCTCCGAGCCCCGGTGCACTCTGGGAAAAACGCTCGCAGAAAAAGGGGAGAAGGGAGGAAAGCGCAGAATGCTTCCCCTGATTTTTTTCTGCCGCTTACAGCCTTAGACGTCCCCCCCCCCCCCCCGCACCCCCCAACCCGAACGTCCAGCCGAGACCCCGACCCCCCATTTAAAACGCCCCCCCCTCCGGAGACAGCTTTGTCTGCCTCAGACCCGAACGCACGCGCGTGTGTCCTCTCGTCAGAAAAAATCACAGCCCCAACACTCCCTAAATCTCCATGCGCTAATTTGTCCACATAAATAATGGCGTCCGTGTCGGATTGCTCTGCGGCCCGCGAGAACACGCCCCTGAATTTATGCTCCGCTGATGCCCGCCTCGTTAAATATGTTCCCGATGACAGAGGAAAGAAACAAAAAAAAAACAAAAACGAAAACATAATTATTAGGATGTTTCTTTTGGTGTTAGCCATACCAAAAGCACATGTTTCTCAGCGAGAGGGCAGGGCGGTTGTGGGGAGAGGGACCACAGACGCTGCTTCTGTGTTTGGGGGGGGGGCGGTGGGTGGGTGGGGGGGGAGGACGGCCCAGCGGACCCGGCTTCTAATTACAAACACAGCAGAAACAGCAGAGCAATTTACAGCCCGAACTCACGAGGGAGCCGTAAGAGACAGAATCAGATGCCCTCTTTCACCACACTAGCGAGCTCACACACACACACACACACACACACACAC
>CM077286.1:6757492-6767492 GCA_039654925.1 Anguilla pacifica
CGATCTGCACACCGTTTGCTTCTTCATCCCGCTGTTCGGCAGTTCCTCCCGTTTTCATGTCATCATAAGAGAGAAAACACGGGGAGCACACACAGCACAGCACTTTTTCCCCTCACTGCCAGCATGTCTCCTTGACAACAAACCAGTAACTCTACCCTGTTGAACTTTGGAGAGAGGGGCAACCTACCCGTTTTTTTTGTTGACATTTCCCAGTTTTTTGAAGTGCAAAAGGATCGGTTTGTAAATTTACTTTCTGTACCGGACAGGGGGAGAATCCGCCAGGAAACCCAAAGCTGAAAGCCAAACCAAACAGCCATGCCAAAATCACCGCCCTCCATTCCACCGGAAGCGAAAAGTAAAGAGGCGAAACCCGGGCAACGATCTCCCAGAAGGCCGAGCGGAAACACAGTCAGTCAGAGCAGAGATCAACCGGGCGCTTCATTAACTGAACAGGGGATTAGTCCCCCGTGCTCAGATTAACTAAACGGGGGATTAGTCCCCCGTGCTCAGATTAACTAAACGGGGGATTAGTCCCCCTTGCTCAGATTAACTAAACGGGGGATTAGTCCCCTTGCTCAGATTAACTAAAACGGGGGATTAGTCCCCCTTGCTCAGATTAACTAAACGGGGGGATTAGTCCCCTTGCTCAGATTAACTAAACGGGGGATTAGTCCCCCTTGCTCAGATTAACTAAACGGGGGATTAGTCCCCTTGCTCAGATTAACTAAACGGGGGATTAGTCCCCCGTGCTCAGATTAACTAAACGGGGGTTTAGTCCCCCTTGCTCAGATTAACTAAACGGGGGATTAGTCCCCTGTGCTCAGATTAACTAAACGGGGATTAGTCCCCTTGCTCAGAATTAACTAAACGGGGGATTAGTCCCCCGTGCTCAGATTAACTAAACGGGGGATTAGTCCCCCTTGCTCAGATTAACTAAACGGGGGATTAGTCCCCTTGCACAGAACAGAACTGATCTCACACTGATACTGAGTGCAGCCAGAGTCCATAGATTAATTGGGAATATCCGAGTCCAGAAATTCCCGATTACAGACGTGGCCCGGGAGCGTGCGGAAGTTAGTGGAAACACACGCGTGTGACACGGGGAAACTACCGCTCATGACCGACACCCCCCAAATTAATCTTAAATCTCACAGGTCGGATATCAGATTTTCTTGCGGTGCGGAAGGGGAGGAGGGGTGGGGGGGGGGGGGGGGGGGGGGCGGTTACCATTGCAAACCGAGTGTCTCGGTGAGAAACAGTAAAGCTAACGGACCTGGGTTCCACACTCCTCCTCCTCCTCCAGCCAATCAGATGCCAGGATGCTAATAATCCCACAGTGCCGAGCGGCAAGGCAAGTCACACGTCCATTATTGCCAATTTCTGCTCTAACGATCCAGACAGGCACCCGGGCACGGCTCTGCAGGACTGGGGGGTGCGGGGGGAGGGGGGCTGTGTACGCTTTCATAAGGCCTGCTTCAATCCCCCTCCACCCCTACCCTGCCTGCCCCCCTTCAAATCCCCTCCACCTGCTGCACCAGTCTCTCATTGTGCCAATAAACTCTTCTGCAAAAAAATAATAAAAATAAATAAAGAAATAAAACACAAGCGCCCAGAGTGTTTCAAGAAGTCAAATTAAGGTGAGCAGATTTAAGTGGGCAACAGAGCAAATCTGTGATTAAAAAGCAATAAAATGTACGGGGTTGAGATATCTGTGGCGTTAAAAAAAAAGAAAAAAAAAAGGGGAACATTTTAATTTATTTTCAGTTAACGGTATTAAAGAGTGTTTGGATCGTTAGCGCTGAAGGAAGTTGACGCGGAGATTAATCCAGGGATTAACAATATTAATTGCAGAACCGTTCGCTAGAATGATTAAATATGCCTGAAACAATTAAAAAGGAGACGAATCTGTGAATAGCCCAAGCGCTATAAATATAACCGTGTCTTGCTCATTTTTGTTCTTTGCAGTAATCGCATTCAAGTAGACCACGGGCGCTAAATAGCAAGTAGCCACACATGCGTACACATACACAGGCCTTCTGTGGGGGAAACAGCTGCAGCGTAGCGTAGCCTAATCGAACTGGGCTTGTCACTCCAAGTTTCAGCTGTTTAAGACACCCAGCTCAAAGTGCCAGGGCAAGGAACGCAACCTGGATAGCTTCAGTAAATACCCAGCCGCATGTTGTGTAAGTTGCTCTGTATGAGAGGACCTGGTAAACGCAGAACTGTGTTGAAGGCTGTAATGTGCCCCCTTTTGTCATGGTCATTAACATACTGTGAAACATTACCCCCAACGAAAGATGGGGGTTGGGGGGGGGGGGGGGCGATGACGCTAAGCTACGCTAATAGCATGCAATCACGAATGGCAGTTACTGTGATGTGGCAGCCCCAAAGCATCATGGGAAGGAAAATGGACCATGGACCATGGGTATTCCCACACATTCCAGCAAGAAAATTAATCGTGCAGATATCGACTGCTAATAGCACTGGTTTTTGGATGCTTGTGTGTATAAACAACAATAGTAAAAAAAAACATAAAAATAATAATCTCATTAACGAGCAATCTAACACGGAAGTCATAGATTAGGGATCCCATGGTGACACATTTATATAGAACCGTCAATCAAAATACCACCCACATCGCAACAGAAACGAAAGTGTTGTTCCCTGCTGTTCTGACCACAGCTGAAAAACCCCTGAATTGCGACAGCGTAGAAGCACGATGACCTGGTCACAGAAAAGCACGCCATTGGAGGAAAATGAAAATGGCAGTGAGCCAAACCCGCATTGTGCCAAAATAAATTTAAGGGGGTGGGTGAGGGGGTGGGGGGGGCAAAAAGCATGAAAGAACCTAAACGCGTGATTACAGCACACGAGCCCCCAGTGGCTGAGTCCGAGGAGCCTGGCGTTATTCCATCAGAGCAGAGGCTCATGGGAGGGCGTTCGCTTGCAGACTGGGGCTCGGCAGAGAGGGGCTGACAGAACACTGGGCTCTGTGAAACGCTGCAGCAGGACAGGAGGAGGAGGAGGAGGAGGACAGGGAGGCGGGAGGAGGGGAGTCAGCTCGGCAGGCTGGGAAAGGACCGGGGCCATCTGTGGGACAGGGTCACCTCCACTGGGGTGTGTGTGCATGTGTGAAAGACAGAGCGAGAGAGGTAGTGTGTGCGTGTGTATGTGTGTGCATATAAGTGTATAGCTGGTATGGTGTGTGTGCGTACGTGTGTGTGTGTGTGTGTGAGAGAGAGAGAGAGAGAGAGAGAAAGAGAGCAAGAGAGCTACAGTGTGTGTGTGTGTGTGTGTGTGCATATAAGTGTATAGCTGGTACGGTGTGTGTGTGAGATAGAGAGAGAGATAGTGTGTGTGTGTGTGTGTGTATATTGTGAAGGTGTGACAGGTGTAACTAATTTTCAGAGAATGGGGGGGTGGGGACACAAAATAATTCCTTCATAACCGCTCCCATTTCCCCCAACGTGTCCCGACAGGAAATGCACATCTCTCTCCCAGCTTCCCCGAGGGTGTCGAGAGCCGTGGCCGCCACGACGACCACCTAGCCGGGGGGGGGGGGGGGGGGGGGGGGGGTCAGGAACACACGCAGCCCCGCGTCCCCGCCCGTTTCCACAAAAAGAAGCTAATAACACAGCCCGTGCACCTCAGATCAAAAAGCAATAAGGCTTCCTGAGCCGTGTCAACAGAAAGGCCGAACCGGGGGGTGGAGGGGGGGGGGGGGGGGGTCTGACCTCACGCTCGCTCCCTCCAGCACCGCCGCCAACAGCCGCCGGGACGTTTAACCCGTTAAGGTTTCAGAACGCCGCGGCGAGAACCCGTTTCGTTTCTCCCGCTGTCTGAAACACTTCACGGGCACCCGCGGGGAGAGCGACGCCAGGACCCACGGCTTCCCTCCGATTTCAACGGGACGAAGCCTCACCACCGGCGTGTTTTTTGTTTTTTAAAGGAATGTTTTGGCTTCCGGGAGGACTGAGAGGCAGGATAGCTGTTTCTGTGTTTTTATTGTTCAGGGGAGGCTTAATTACCTTTTAAAGCGCGCTCGCTGTATCGCTTCGCTAAACGACGCTAATTGCTCCACTTCGTCTCTCCACTTAAGAGAAAAAAACAACTGAAAAAAAAAACAAACAGACAGAGAGGTTGTGACAAACCCAGCGCCGTATTAGTGGCGAAAACTTTTAAAAAAAGGGACTTCAAACAGGTATGATTTATGAATTTCTGATGACAAGCAAAAAAAACAAAAAAAACAAAAAAACAAAAAACAAAAAGAAATCAATGAAATTACCCCCTTTTTCTTGATGAGCATTGTTTATGCTGATGAAATCTTTTAAAATAAATCTGTTAACTTCAGCAGCTGCACACAGGCTTGGAATATGATAAATTTATGTGGGCATGCAAGTGGCTTGGAGTCGGAAGGAAACATGGTCTATGAGGACCGTGCAAGACGGTGCCCCTTAAACAAGTCCCTTCAGCCCCACGGTAAATCCCTGCCCCCCCCCCCCCCCCAGAAACCTCAACCAACCCCCCCACTCCAGGGGTCCCTCAAATCCAGCCCAGCTGCGCTGATACACACTCACTCACTCACCGTGTGCGACCACTGCACAATGCCCTGTACACACTCACTCACTCACTGTGTGCGACCACTGCACAATGCCCTGTACACACTCACCATATCACATTACAGCAAGTCATTAAGGCTAATCGCCTACCGCAGTCCAGGCTGAAGATATATACTCCTACTGACAAGTGGCGTATCAACACACACACACACACACATGCAGGTACAACACACACACACACACACACATACACACAGATACACACACACACACACACACACAGACGCACACACACACACACATGCAGGTACACACACACACATACACACAGATACACACACACACACAGACACACACACACACGCAGGTACACACACACACACACACACACACATACACACACACACACACACACACATGCAGGTACACACACACACAGATGCACACACACACACACACACACACACACACGCAGGTACACACACACACAGACACACACACACACACACACACGCAGGCACCCTCAGGGAGATGGAATACAGAAATATGTTGCAAACATGCGTCGAAGAACATTTCACAGCAGGCAGGTTGGTAGAATATGTACTGCGATGATATCTGAGAGCTCCAACAGCTCAAACATTCGCCCACACCATTGTGGATTGTTTCAATGCGTTTAGCAGTACGTTCAGCTTCCATAAGGCCACACACATACAGTGGGCATGTACAGGACACAGACAGACCTTTTAAACCAGGAGTTGTTTGGTCGGCAGCACTGGAATAAGAGCGGGAAATGATCATCGTTCTGTCATCTCAACAAGAGGAGAGGCGTGTGCCATTCATGAGACTGAGTAATGAATGACACACACACACACACACACACACACACAGTAAATGACACACGGTTGACTGAGTCATTCATTCACTCGCTAGGCTACGAAAATGAGCCCCAGTGACATTACATTCAATTACATTACATTACAGGCACTTAGCAGATGCTCTTATCCACTCAAGCGACTCACACAACTTTTTAAACACAGCATTTACATTACCTCCATTTACACGGCTGGTTATATACTGAAGCAATGCAGGCTAAGCACCTTTAGCTCAAGGGCACAATGGCAGCGGTTCTACCTGAGAATCGAACCCGTGACCTTTAGGTTACCTTTAAATCCAGCTCCTTACCCGTTACACTACCCCACCCCCCTTCCTTCCCCCCCCTCACGCCCCCCCCAGGCCAGGCGGGAGGGTCAGTGTCCGCTGGCCGCTTCACGGGGCTGCGGAACCCGTCCCGCAATCGTACCGCCATGTTCACCCCCCACGCCCCCCCACGCCCGCCACGCCCCCCCACGCCCCGCCAAGCGACCACGAGGCCCAGCCGGCCATGACCGCCCTCCTTCATTCGTCTCCTCCCCCCCCCGCCCCCCCCCCGCCCCCCCCGGCCCCCCCGCCAAAACCGAAGGCATTAATTAGGATTCTGCAAGGGGAGGGCCCGCCTGTTCGGCCTGCTGGTTGGCAGTGCCCCTGTGCTTTCTGACTTACAAACAAAACTGTCCCAGAATCCCGCCTGATTCCCGCCAACCGAAGCCTTGAGGGGGCCCCCGGGCGCCCCCCCCCCCCCCCTCCCGGGCGCTCCGTGGGCTTCGCCTGACAGACGGAGCTCCCCCCCCCCCCACCCCACCCCCCCCCCCCGGGCACCGTGTTCCCCGACAGCCAACCAGGGATTACTCAGGGATACGGGGGAAGAAGGCTTAGCGGGTATTCCGCCAAAACCTGGACCTCCCCCCCCCCCCCCGTGTGCCGCTTCCGAGGGACAAAAGCGGGATCAGAGCAGAAATCCGGTAAAGTCCGCGCAGGACGCGCCGCGGCAGACACACGCCGCGACACACCGCCATTTTATAAACGCGCTGTTGCCGTGCCGACAGACCGCCACCGTGGGTTTAAAAATTATTTTTATTTATTTTTACTGTGGGCCTTTCGGGAATACGAGCTTTAAAAGTTTTAAACGCGGCGCTTTGAGGACAAGGCAAACGCCAAGCAGCACGGCTACAAGGTAACCGCGGCGATGTGGGGGGGAGGGGGGGGTGGGGGGGGGGAGGCACGAGAGATGTTGGCTCAGGTGTTTTTGGAGAGTCACACGCTGGAACTGTCTGAAGTCAGACACGGCAGGGGAAGGCCAGGATTTCAAAGTCACCAGGCGGGGGGTGCCGGGGCGTGTGAGTGCGAGTGTGTGTGTGTGTGAGTGTGAGTGTGTGTGTGTGCACGTGTGTGTGTGTGTGTGTGTGTGTACGCAAACGATAGAGAGGGAGAGACAAGCCACTGCCAAAATCCTCTCCACAGGAAGAAGAGAAACAGAGACACAGCACTCAGTACTGCCATGCACACCCCCCCCCCCCCCCCCCGCCCCCCCGCCTTCTCCTGTCCTTCTGAAATGTGCAGATCATAAACAAAGCCGGGGCGGGGTGGGGGAGGGGGAGGGGAGGGGGGGGGGCTAACGACCCAACAGTGACTTGGCGCACAGAGCCAATAACACAGGATTTCCACCTGGAAAGAAAAGAGGAAAAAAAGGGATCTTTCCAGGCGGAGTTTGGATGAAGGGCGAAGTTGAGCGCGTGTGTGCGGTGCTCGAGCGGCTCTCGAAGGGGGACAGCTAGGGTAGCCTTCCGCTCCGCTGGTCTCCCAAGCATCACACTGCCCAAGGACATGCTTTTACTAAGACATATTTATTTTTCTGAAACGCTAAATCTTTTGATAATTACCACCGCCTTGTGAACAGTCATAAAACCAGCCTCCCCCCCCACCCCACCTCATTCAGTGACTGGCGTTCCGTTATGGACAAAACTAAGAGCCCCTTTGAAAAGTTCTCACAATAAAAACAAAATAAAAACCCAGTCGAAGGGGTTTCGCTGCAAGCGCTAAGCGATTATCACACATCTCTTGTGAGGTCTGTCTCGTTCACGCGTTCTCGACTCGTCCAACCGAACACCTTCCCAGAGTTTTCATCCACAGACGCACACGCGCTCTTCTTTGCAGAGAGCTTAAAAAGAATACTGAGCTCTAATTGGATGTACGTGTTGAATGATAATAGTCAGATCAGGCTGTGAGAATAGCTGTTGTGGGTGGGTTTAAAGCACAATGTCATCAAAAGGAAGCGGAGAGAGTTGGCCCGGCTCAGCGAAGCCTTGTTAAAACAAATCGGAGGAAGGAGAAATCCTGGCCCAGCCGCTGATTCTGCCCAAACACAGCCGTCCCCCCTGTGGAACAGCTGCTGGAGGTTGTGCTACCTGAGCTAGCTCTGAAAACTAACTGCGCTAGCTCTGAAAAAATGACTGTTAGCTCTGATAGCTAATTATGCTAACTGTGCTAGTCCAGATGACCAACTGTGCCAGCAGTGTTAGCTCTGATAACCACCTGACCTAACTGGACTGCAGGTGGTAACTGTGCTAGCTGTAACAGCTCTGATAACTAACTGTGCTAGCGCTGATAAAGAAACAGTGAGTCCTCTGATCCACTAACTGGGCTAGGTCTGAAAACTAACTGTGCTATCTGTGCTAGCTCTGAAAACGAATTGTGCTAACTGTGCTCGTGGTTCTAGCTACAAAGATACAGCACACCTGTCTCTGACTGTCCCCACCTCTCAGTCTTCCTGGACTGGTCAGAAGGGCAGGCGAGAGACGAGGGGTGACAGGAGGTCGGCCAATCGGATTCATTTATTTGGATTTGTGTAAGAGGGAGGGTACAGCGTGGCCTTAGCCTCCGTGTTACAGCTGTGGAGATTAGCCTGGGCTGCGGCTAAATCTACCTCCATGACATTTCCCATAAACCCTCATCTGGCTTCACACAGTGCTATCCACCTGGCATCTCTAAACACACACACACACACACACACACACGTACGCACACACAAGCACTCATACACACATACACACACACACACACACACACACACACACACACACACGCACGCACGCACGCACGCACACAAGCACGCACAAGCACTCATCTGGCTTCACACAGTCCTATCCACCTGGCATCCCTGGATAGACACACAAACACACACACACACAAGCACTCACACATGCACACATAATCACAAGTACACACACACACGTACACACTCATACACACACACACACAGAGCACATATTTTAAAAAATTATGTAATAAATAAACCCCGCAAAAAAGGTAGACGTAAAGTCGCTATGGGTACCTGTGTTTGAGGTGTGAAGGGAGTGTTGGTGGTGTCTGTGGTACCTGTGTTCGAGGTGGGAAGGGAGTGTTGGTGTTGTCCTTGGTACCTGTGTTCGAGGTGGGAAGGGAGTGTTGGTGTTGTCTTTGGTACCTGTGTTCGAGGTGTGAAGAGAGTGTTGGTGTTGTCTGTGGTACCTGTGTTCGAGGTGGGAAGGGAGTGTTGGTGGTGTCTGTGGTATCTGTGTTCGAGGTGGGAAGGGAGTGTTGGTGGTGTCTGTGGTACCTGTGTTTGAGGTGTGAAGGGAGTGTTGGTGTTGTCTGTGGTACCTGTGTTTGAGGTGGGAAGGGAGTGTTGGTGGTGTCTGTGGGTACCTGTGTTTGAGATGTGAAGGGAGTGTTGGTGTTGTCCTTGGTACCTGTGTTTGAGGTGTGAAGGGAGTGTTGGTGGTGTCTGTGGTACCTGGTGTTTGAGATGTGAAGGGAGTGTGGTGGTGTCTCTGGTACCTGTGTTCGAGGCGTCCAGGGCCCAACCCCCTTATCAGCACCTGTGGGGCGGGAGGAGACTTGCCCTAGGCAGGGAATTCTGGGTAAAATTTCTGTGTCTGCAGTGCAGCCTTGTGTTTAGCCTGTCTCTCCCTCCCTCCCTGTCCTCCCTCTCTCTCTTTCCCCCCTCCCCTGTCTCTCTCTCCCCATTTTCCTTCACTCGCTCTCTCTTCCCCTCTACCCTCTCCCTCCCTCTCTCTCTTCAATCCAAGAATGCTTTATTGGCAGGACAACGTGTTGCCAAGGCTTTACATAAACATTAAATGCATTAAACTACAGAACAGTTTACTTTTATATACACAGGCAGAACAGTGGAAAAAAAGTCAATGGGTATACATGTCTACTTACTCTCCCTCCCTCCCTCCCTCTCTCTCTCTCCCTTACTGTCATTCTCTCCCACTTCCTCTCAGGCTCTTTCCCTCTTAGTCTCTCACTGTCATTCACTCTCCCTCCCTCCCGCTCTCTCATCTCTCCTTCGCTCTCTCTCCCTCCCTCTCCCTCTTTCTCCCTTTCCCATCAGTCTCACTGTTCTCTCTCTCTCACACCCTCTCTGTCATTTTCTCATTCTCCTCCCTCTTTCTCATCTCCCTCTCTCTCTTTCCCTCGCAGTCTCTCACTGTCAGTCACTCTCTCCTCCCTCCCTCTCTCTCTCTTTCTCCCTGTCTCTCCATCCCTCTCCCTCTCCTCCCACCCTCCCTCCCTCCCTCTCT
>CM077286.1:6772492-6779992 GCA_039654925.1 Anguilla pacifica
GGCGGATGAGCGCGCCACGGCGACGGCGGATGAGCGCGCCACGGCGACGGCGGCTGAGCGCACCACGGCAACGGCGGATGAGCGCGCCACGGCAACGCCGACGCCCGCGAGGCGGTAAGGAAGCGAGCAACCCGCCGCCTCGTCTGCGCGTCACATGATCCCTCACATCTGGCGGGGGGGGGCGGGGACACAGGTGTGCACAGGTAAAGAAATTACAGAGGCTCCCAAAGGAAGTGGATGTACACTTCCCCTCCGCTCCCTCCCTCCCTCCCTCCCTCTCTCCCCCCCGTTCCTTCTCTCTCCGTGTCTCTGGAGACCGTGGAGCTCTGTCATTATCTTTATTATTGTTCATCTAGATTACATTTTAAACACAGCTGCTGAAAGCTTAGTTTAATGAACCATAAAGCTGGCATCCGGGCTAGGTTTCAGCGGAAGCAATGTGGGTAAAGACTTTCAAACATTTAGTACCAGCAGTTTTCTACTGAAGTGGACTTAACAGGAACACACACCACCTCTCCACACCAGAAGCCTGGCTTCCCGGTGACGCCAGAAGAGAATGGTTGGGGTTTTTTTTGGGGGGGGGGGGGAGAAATCACATTTTTAATTCTGCTACTTCTCGGCAATACAACATATAAGAGCATCCCAGTGAGCCCTATCACAGTGGCTGAAACAGTCTTGGACCGGAGGCAGTAAGCTCGTCCAATCGCACGCCTCCTGGGATGCCCGTTCCCGCTGCAGAGGCCTCCGCAGCGATCACGCTATTTTAATGTGACGGGTCAGCGGCGGACACATGATGGATGCACTAGTGGAAGGGGCGGGTTGGCGGGGGGGGGGGGGGGGGGCCATGGGGCGGGTGAGTGTGACGAGAGTGATGAGTGGGTGGTGGGGTTCGGGGGGCAGGGGTGGGGGGGGGTTGGTGGGATGGGGTGGTGGAAGCGATCACGAACTGGGGAACCAATCACTGCAGACACATAAATAACAGCACTGTACAATTAAAATGTCTCACAAAAATAGAGATGCAGACTTGAGTTGTGTGGCCCCAGGGACGGCTGTGGCCCTAAACAGCTGCACAGAGGGCTTAGGCCCGCACTCTGCTCTGGCTCGGGGTCGGAGACACATGCAGCGGAGAGCCTTTTCCAAATTAAGCGCTCTCCGGGCCTCTCTGGCTACTGGCCCACTGCTAACGGAACACATGCGCACACAGGATTCCGCCATCGCTATGGGAGACAGCTGGGGCTGCAGGTTGCTAAGGGCGACCGGGCGATGCTGGAGGAGATGAGGTGCAAGGCCACCTGCTCTCGCCGCCTGTCCCGTGAAAAGTGGGAAGAGATTTTGTGAGGAGTGCAGGTAAACCTAAGCTACAATGTAGCAGGGAGGTAATGGATCTATCAGAGCTAATAGTCATGGTGGCTGAGCAGATCATAGCCTGGGGTATTAGACTAGCTGGTAAGAACAGACAGCTAAGGCGTGTGTATTAATACACAGGACAGTAGGACAGGAGGACACGTCCAGGCCTTGGGGTGGGGGGGGGGGGGGCAGGATCCAGGAGAGGGTCGGGGCTGGAGAGGTCTGTGGGGGGAAAGGGGCAGAAGCTCCAGGGCCCAGAACAGGCACCCAAACCGGGGCACCAGGCAACAGCCCAAAAAAAGGCAGACGAGGCCAAGCAGGCAGACACCGCGGGACAGGCAGGACCCCCCCGGCACGGGACAGCTGCCGAACTCCCAAAGGAACGAGGGGAGGGCTCACGAATCTCTCAGAGGCGAAGGAAGGGAGGGGTGCAGAGCTCCTCGTGATCGCGATTACGGGTTTTAGGGCTGTGTGAAACCGGGACAGATGTGCAGGAGGAGGAGGAGGAGGAGGAGGAAGGAGGGAACCGCAAAACGTAAACAGATTCCTCTGAGGGCTTTAAAAAAATAAATAAATAATAAAAAAACTATTCACGCTGCTGTTGGAAACACCTTAATCTCTCTTCTCCTTCCTGCAGTCTGCCAGGGCGGCAGATTGGGTGCTCGTCTCCTCCCCATTCGCAGAATTCTGGATCTTTCCGCCCAATCAGACGTCCCGCTGCCTCACCTACAACGTCCTTCACTTTGTTTTTTTTTGTCTTTTTAAAGATTAACGTACCACGAAGGCTTCTGCGGTGGAGTCCTCATACAATGCAGCAGACGGACAGACGCCGGGGCAATTGTGACAGACGGACAGACACCGGGACGATGCCTCCAGACATTCCAGCAGCTGTTTGGCAGAGTACAGCTGTTCTGATTCCTGTGCTGTGTGTGTGTGTGTGTGTGTGTGGTATGTGTGTATGTGTGTGTGTGTGTCTGTGTGCTTGTGCGTGTGTGTGAGAGTGTGTGTATGTGTGTGTGCAAGAACAAGCCACTATTGCCCAAGACCAAAAGTCACCACCATTCAAATGCAATAATAACAACTTACAACGATAACAACTACTTTCTGACTGAAACGCTTCGGTGTTTCAGGAAGCTATGGATGCCTACAGGGTCTGAAGCTGGTTAGTTAGTTATCTCATTAACCACCTGATACCTTTAGATGCTGTTCGTGTGAGAAAAGAAAATAAGCTGTGCTTAGTATTCCCTGCACAGCATCTCTCTCCCTCTCTCTCTCTCTCTCTCTCTCTCTCTCTCTCTCTCTCTCTCTCTCCATCTGTGCCTCCTCCCCAACAGTGCATCTGTGGATCCGGCTCTGAGCTGACACCTCTATTTGCTGCCAGTGAATCTGCTTAACGCTCGTACTCTCAGGTGGGGAAATGTCACTCTTTCCTGAAAATGAGTCGGGAATAATAAAAAAAATAAAATATATATATATATATCTGCCATCAAGAGCTCTTCGTGTACAGTGAGCTTCTCATTTTCGATTCAGCACAGCCTCTCAGTGACACGATAAAAATAAAAGCAGAGATGTTGTTTTTTTTTTTGGTGCCGGTCTGTTTGTGGAAGGCATGCAGGGTATGTGAGACTCCAAAACATCCTGGTTTTCTCTTTTTTTCCCCCCCAAAATGCTCCAGTAACATGGGGACTCATGACTCTCTCCAGGAGCTTATTTTATCCGTCCTTGTCACCTCGGTCCTCAGCTGACCCAGAAATCGATCGAGGTCCGCCATCTTCAAGGACATCCCAGCCCGTTAAATGCTCTAAAATGCTAGGAGGCTCCCAGAGGATGCTTGACAGAGGACACACGGGCGTACCCTTTGCACAAGCATTTTTTTTCCCTGAACGTAAGACATATAAATGATCGACCAGCGGACCCACCTCTCCACAATCTGCCACGTCTGTAATTGAAGTGGCTTCAAACCAATCAAAGGGGCGTTTCCGTTTGACTAATACACGTATCTCGATTCCTCTGTCCTCCTGTCCTTCCCTCGAGTCCTTTCCTTGCATCCTCCGTGGGGTGGATAAGAAGTGAGGAAAGGACACGAGGAAAGGATGCAAGGAGGTAAAGCAAGCGATTGGACAGGATCCCCTTAATCCAGACGACTGGTCGGAGGACAAAGGATACATGGGAAATTAACGTGAAAACATGACAAACCCCAGACGCACAGCGAGAGCCAATCTATGCCAGGGTAACACACACCTAGAATTCTGCAGAAAAAAACGCAAAGAACTCTGGGAACCAGAGAACCGCTTTCCCAGAGAACCAATTAAAGGTCAACAGACTTTGAAAAAAAATAAAATAAAAAAAGCTTCTGCAGCGGACGGTAAAAACCTGACTAAAACTCCTGATGACTTCTGCTGAAGTTCTGAGCTCCGAACGCCAAAAAGTATCGCTTTTCCGTCTCCACATCTATTCACATCAGAAAGAAAAAAACATAAAAGTGGAGCCTGACAGCGGCCGAGAGGCGGAGTTTGAGCCTGTGAACCGCTAAACAAAACTGACGCCAACAGCTGATCTTCCCCGGACGAAAACCCCCATGAATGATTGAGTGGTGACCTCACCAGCCCTTCGCACGAAGATTAAAAACACACACCCCTCACAGACACACACACGGCCCTGATGCGCGCACACACACACACACAATACGCCTGCATTGCAAATCTCACTCAGGAGAAGAACGGACATGGCCACCTCCAGGTGAAACGGGGCGGACGTCCAAATAAAAATCAGATGCGGACGTCGGCCCCCCCACCGCCCCCCCCGGCCCTGTCTGGGGCACCCCTGCCCTCTCTGAGAGCGTTCTAGCGCCCTCTCCCTGTCGCCGCGGGCAACCGGTCCAGAGAGCGGGGAGATCCCGGGCGAGGCTGGCGCTGTAAGACAGCGGTGAGTCAGTCTGCCCAGCGGCCCTCCGTCTGCGGGCTGCCCGTCTCCGACCCCCCGACCCCCCGACTCACGCCTTCCCAGCATGCTCAGCGGGCCAGCTGCGGCTGCGTCCGGGAAAAAGACCCCCCCTCACTTCACCTGCTCCTGCCTCATCTGGTCTGATCCCAAAGAGTCAGTACAGAGACTTCTGTGTCATCATCTCCCCCTCGCTCTCTTGCTCACTCTCTCACTCTCTTCCCCCCACTCTCTCTCTCTCTCCCTCTCCTTCTCTCTCTCTCTGGATCCCTCTCTCTTGCTCACTCTCTCACTCTCTTCCCCCACTCTCTCTCTCTCCCGATCCTTCTGTCTCTCTGGATCCCTCTCTCACCAACTTCCTCTCTCCCTTGCTCACTCTGTCACTCTCTCCCCCCCCTTCTCTCTGTCTGTCACTCCCTCCCTCTCCTTCTCTCCCTCTCGCTCGCTCTCGCTCTGTCTCTCTCCCTCCTGCCCGATGACAGGCTCCTAAGACGCTGCAGAACTCGGATCTGCCGTAACCATGACAGCAGTTTTTGGAAGCCGTTCTGGCCCTAACTTCCAGGGGTGTGCGAGTGCGAGCGGTATAGCGCCCGTTCTTCCACGGCCTTCTGGGAGATTCCCCTCAAACCGGCCCCCTCCAGTCTGGCCTCTTCCTTGCTCTCCACCTCTCCCTCTCTCCCCCATGTCGTGACCCCCCCCCCCCCCACCCCCCCCACCCCAGAGGGGCTCCTGCAGGGGTCTGACCTGGCTCCAGCCCCACAGATCTGCTTAAGTGGGGAGAAGTTGTGCATTTGATCTCTGGTGGGGAAGTACTGCAGGTGCTATTAACCCCCAGCATGCACCTGAGGAGGGCTGAGAACAATGGGAGGGCAAAAGGCGGCTCTGTTTCAGGTTTTTTTGGGCGTTCGGGCTCAGTTCTGCTCAATTTCCTGTTTTTTCTGTTTGTTTTTGTTGTTTTCTCCTGTGAAGCTTCTTTGTGACGGGGTCTCTGCACAAATCAAATTGATCGGGATTGACTGGTGAAGCTGAGCGGCTCAATATCCCGGAGCAGCATGTGGAGAATGTGTTAGAAAAGCATGAGCTTTCAGCCGCATGTGTTATTTCTCTGTGCCCCAGTCACACACATACAGAATCTCTCTCACACACACACACAAGCACAGAATCTCTCTCACACACACACGCACACAAGCACAGAATCTCTCTCACACACACACGCACACAAGCACAGAATCTCTCTCACACACACACACATACAGAATCTCACAGACACACACACAAGCACAGAATCTCTCTCTCACACACACACAAGCACAGAATCTCTCTCACACACACACGCACACAAGCACAGAATCTCTCTCACACACACACACGCACACAAGCACAGAATCTCTCTCACACACACACATACAGAATCTCACACACACACACACAAGCACAGAATCTCTCTCTCACACACACACAAGCACAGAATCTCTCACACACACACACACAAGCACAGAATCTCTCTCACACACACACACATACAGAATCTCTCACACACACACACACACAAGCACAGAATCTCTCTCTCACACACACGCACACAAGCACAGAATCTCTCTCTCACACACACATGCACACAAGCACAGAATATCTCTCACATACACACACAAGCACAGAATCTCTCTCTCACACACACGCACACAAGCACAGAATCTCTCTCTCACACACACGCACACAAGCACAGAATCTCTCTCACACACACACATGCACACAAGCACAGAATCTCTCTCTCACACACACATGCACACAAGCACAGAATCTCTCTCACACACACACATGCACACAAGCACACAAATACAGAATCTCTTATTCACACACACATGCACACAAACACAGAATCTCTAACACACACACATGCAAACAAATACCGAATCTCTCTCACACACACACACACACATACACATACACTCTTGTATCATAAACTAAGAAGCTTACAGTATACATGATATGCATACAGTACACAGACTCTGAACATACAGACCGTACTCCACACCTACACAAACCTTACTCTGGGCACATACTGTACAGACCCTACTCCACACCTACACAAACCTTACTCAGGGCACATACTGTACAGACCCTACTCCACACCTACACAGACCACAACTCACACACATAGCTACAACCTAACCTTGTACATACACAGAGCCTACTCCACACACACACACACACACACACACAAAACATTTTCCAGTGCAGAAATGTGGGTAGCTGTTGCTCAATACAATAAGAACACAGACAGAAACAGAGCAAAGATGATGGAGGCAGACTTCATAAGACCACAATGAGGGCACTGGTGAAGCACGGAAGCTGACAGAAGCACAGTTTGAACGCGGTGGAAACAGGGAACTCAGGGTGCTTTTATTGTTAGCTGTCTGTCTGGGCATAAAGATCCCAGCTCCACAAAGTCAGGTGCCTCTGTGTTTTTTTCGAGCTGCACCATTGATCCATCCCCCTTGCTTTTCATTAGCTAATAGACAGCTTCAAAAGACAACAGGGAGGCTGCTCTGTGCTGTGTGTGTGCGCGTGTGTGTCTGCATGCATGCGAGTGTGTGGCTTCAGTTTTGCTGGGAATAAAAAAATTAAATGCATGCATACACACACACACAAACGTGCACACGCACACGCACACACACACACACACACGCACACACACACACACACACACACACACACGCACACACACACACACACACACAGCGCTGAGGCTGGGGTGTCAGTAACAGTGTGTACAGACTTGACTAGAACACCACTCCTTCCCAGAGATCAACAGCGTTGGTTTCTATGGAAACTCGACACTTTCCCCTTCTCCTTGCCTTGCCGTTCCTTTATTATTAGATGTTGAGGAGTAGACTGCTCAGAATAGAACAATCCTTCTTCATTACCCACCCTCCCCGTCTCCCCCCCACCTCCACACCACCCCCCACCTCCCGCTGCACCTCACAACCGGCTTCGTTAACCAACGGTGCCTTCCATCATTCCCCAACACCTGCAGAGCCCTTCCGACAACGTCCATTCTCATCGCCGTCAAGTCCCCCACGTGCCCCCCTCACCCCCCACCCCTCCACAGATATACATCCCCTCTGTCTCGGACCCCAGCAGAGGCCTTTATTAACATTGACCCTTTGAACAGCAGGTTCTAAGCCAGTGTTCTAGAACTCCGTCGCCTTC
>CM077286.1:6782492-6802492 GCA_039654925.1 Anguilla pacifica
ATTATTATTATTATTATTAGTAGTAGTAGCAGTAGTAGCAATAGCAGTATCTGTAGTAGTAGTAGTAGCAGTAGCAGTAGTAGTCGCAGTAGCAGTAGTACTAGTAGCAGTTGAAGTAGTAGAACCATTTTTTTTTTAACACTCTTATCCAGAGTGACTTACAGAGTCATCAAGTAATGATGTATGAAGTTGATATAATAAGCACAGCAGTGATAATGGCAAACACACATAATAGGATAAAAGACATTAAATTAGAGTGAAGCATTGAGCTGGGGAAGCACAGACAGTTATAAATACACAATCACAGGAGCGCGTGGTCATTATCAGAAGAGCCTTTCCTCAATGCGTAGTTAAGAGGACGTTTATACAACTGGCAATTATCTACAGCAGGCGGGCAATATTTTACCTGAAACTGAAAACCTTAAGTACATTATAGGAGCTTAAGTTATGGAATAAGAGCGATAACTGTGCCGTACTAGAATTCAGTTCGTAATGTGTATGTAATTGCTTAGAGTAGATATTTAGAATACTGTAAATATATAATGAAAGGGTTGAAATGGACGTCAGCAGGTTGAAATTAGATGCATTCTTAGCATGTGAGGCACTCTCACGTCTATCTGTGACACAAGCGAACTGTCAAACAATGACCCCCCCCCCCCTCCCCCGGGCGCCAACATTCTCGGGAAATGCCTGAGATAGGCCCGAGCAGTCATGGAGAGGTTCTGGACAAAACGCTAATCTGGTATTAACGTCCGCGGTGCCTGCTTTGCATGAGTTCAGTTTCGAGACAAATCGTGTTTGTCCGTGTGTGAGTCGCTTCACCTGACCTTGACTCCATGACCTTGACCCCACACCACCCTTGAGTGGAAAAGCATGTCTAGTTTGCAGACCACACCAGCTCTGTCCACCCCCTCGCACCAAGCCCACGCCTTAACACAACCTGCATTTCTTCCCATTGGGGAGTTTTTCTCACAACCGGTTCACTGTTTTTATTCCCACCAGGGAGCTTTTCTTTTCTTTTTTACCTCACTTGCTTGCTTTTTGGGGGTTCAGCATTAGTTTGCCCCCCCCCCCCCCCGCGCCCCACCTGCCCCCCAACCCCAATTTTTCTTCTGTCTTTGTAAAACATCTATGTAATGTTTCTCTGTTAAAAAAAAAAAAAAAAACTGCTATAAGGTTAAAGTTGATTTGATTTGGTGATGTTGACCTTTCGACCTTCGCCCAGGAAATTTTACAGGATTCTCTCCTCAGCCCCTCGGGCTGGCCAATCACAGGGCGGCTCCGCCCTGCCAGTGTCTACAAGCCCGTGCCCATCACACCCGAGCACACTCAGAGATCACAGGAACAGCCCAGAGGAACCAGAACTACAAGACAAACCTTTCAGTTCATCCCCACATGGGATTTCTGAATACCTGCATCCTACAAACCCTCAAAACAATGCTAAAGCCACTGCCATTCGTTCACTTTCAGGCTAAAAGTTATACGTATCAATTAATTATATTTAATTACGTTGACTAAATATTGAAGCGAGATTGTATTATATTTTAATTAATGCTTCTCTAAAACATCCTGCGTTAGGTAACAGATAATGTGTTGATGTAATTAACTTTTCCATCTGAAAGTGAGCAAAGAGGTGAATTAGTCTCAGAAAATGTGTTTATATTATATTTATAACTATATATATGTATTTATGTGGAGGTGTGTGCATGTGTGTGTGTGCGGGTGTGTTGGAGCACAAAACGTTCCTTAGAAATTACTGAAAAAATTAGGGAGAGCCCAAGAATGAGTCAGACAGACAGACAGACAGACAGACTTGCAGGACATCCGTTTTCCCATGAAAAACCAACAAAACACAGCTGATAATGCTAAAAGCAAACAATGACATTCATTTTCTCATGGAAAAACTGACAAAACACAGGCAACACCCAAAACACAGGCAACACCACTGACAGCAAACTAGCAAAAAAAATCAAGCAACAATCCATGAGAATCAAACTCATCGCAGACTCATTGGCAGAGAAGGAAAAAAACGATTTACAAAACGATAAAAAATCAAACCAAAAGACGTGGTATCATAACGTAAACACTCCGCAGCATCATTCACATGCATGGTGTTTAACAGGAAATGCCTCATCAGTGAGACCGATAAACCCTGAATCAGACTGACGCCTCATCAGAGAGACCGATAAACCCTGAATCAGACAGACGCCACACCAACACCTCGCACGCTCGTTTTCGTCCATTTGCTCTCTTCAATTCGCACTCACGCGAAAAATGAAAAAAAAAAATACACAACACCGGATAGACGAAGAACCGGCTCACGATTAGCCAGCACGCGATGGCGTCTCGTTATGGCTGTGCCGGGCCACGGCGCGAGGGCGCGAAGACGCCTTCGACGAGAGATGAGGGTTGGTGTGCGGACGACGGCCGGGTTCGAGCCCGTACGGACAGGTGACTGACCTCGGGTTCCAGCCCATATGGACAGTTAACTGACCTCGGGTTGAAGACGTACAGACAGGTGACTGACACTGACCTCGGGTTCGAGACCGTACAGACAGGTAACTGACACTGACCTCAGGTTCGAGACCGTACAGACAGGTGACTGACACTGGCCTCGGGTTCGAGACCGTACAGACAGGTAAGTGACACTGACCTCGGGTTGAAGACGTACAGACAGGTAACTGACACTGACCTCAGGTTCGAGACCGTACAGACAGGTGACTGACACTGACCTCGGGTTCGAGACCACACAGACAGGTGACTGACACTGACCTCAGGTTCGAGACCGCACAGACAGGTGACTGACACTGACCTCGGGTTCGAGACCGTACAGACAGGTAACTGACCTCGGGTTCGAGACTGTACAGACAGGTAACTGACCTCGGGTTCGAGACCGTACAGACAGGTAACTGACACTGGCCTTGGGTTTGAGACCGCACAGACAGGTGACTGACACTGACCTCGGGTTCGAGACCGCACACACAGGTAACTGACCTCCTCTGGAGTGGAAGTCCTCCGACAGGTTGGCGGGAGGCTTCTTGACGGCTGAGGAGCGGTAAACGATGTGCTGCCGCCCGGCTCCGCCCTCCTCCTCCCCCGTCACGTGACCTCCTCGCTCCAGGGGCTCGATGAAGAACTCCTCCTGCTCCGTGCGGATCATCCCAGCCTGGGGGGGGGGGTGTGGGGGCGGGGGAGACAGGAGAGAGAACACAGCGATCAAGATTAGCATTCACAGCCCAAAAGGCCCGGAGCCCGGGGTCGTGACCTTGTCTCGCTCTTTGAGGGGCTGTTCCTGTCAGGAGGGATCCCACTTAAATGCAAGGCCTCACCGGCCGGCCTTCATGGGCCTGAAATATCGTGACATTTAAGGTCAAAGGAGACCGGAGCGCAGGCGAATCCCACTTACACTAAAAAAAAAAAACTCATGAAAAACAAACGTAGCTCAAGTAAACGTTCTAATGCAGCGATTCTGTCCGTCCCCCTATTTTAGGAGATAAGTGAAGCGTTTTGAACGCTTTTTTCCCCCAGTCTGAAATGGCCCGATCGGATTCGCCAGCCGCGCTGTCATCAGTGCCAGGCTGACCAGCAGGGGTCACTGGAGAGCGACTCTCTCTCTCTCTCTCTCTCTCTCTCTCTCTCCCTCCCTCTCTCCCTCTCTCTCTTTCCTCTCTCCCTCTCCGTCTCTCTCTCTCCCTCTCTCTCCCCCTCTCTCTCCTCTCTGCCTCTCTCTCCCTCTCCCTCTCTCTCCACCTCTCTCTCCTCTCTGCCTCTCTCTCTCTCTCTCTCTCTCTCTCTCTCTCCCCCTCTCTCTCTCTCTTTCCTCTCTCCCTCTCTCTCCCTCCCTCTCTCTCTCTCTCTCTCTCTCTCTCTCTCCCTCTCTCTCTCTCTCTCTCCGGCCGGTTGGCGCGGGCGCAGTCTGGATGCGCTGCCAGGCCGTGGCCCGTCTCCTACGCTGGAGCGGTGCTGTAGCAGGTTGAGCCGCCCCAGCGCCTGGGACACAGACACATCTTTAAAACAACCGAAACACAAACCCAAAAGCATTCTTCTGTGAGTCACGTGACCCGAGAGACATTCTGCGGATACCTGGGAGGGCTGAAATTAGAGGCAGGAGCAGGCTGGTGCGGGGAGTCAGACACAAAGCAGGAGAGACCGAGAGCTATGCTCCATGCTACCAGTCTGGATGTTTATAAGAGTGACTGTGGCTCAGGGTGGGAATGTTTAAGTGCGTGCCTACGCGTGCTGGAATGAGAGAGTGTTGTGGTCTGTTGTGTGTGTGTGCGTGTGTGTGCGTGAGTGTGTGTGTGTGTGAGTGTGTGTTTGTGTATGAGTGGGTGTGTGTGTATATATGTGTGTGTATATGTGTGTGTGCGCGTGTGTGTATATATTACGTGTGTGTGTGTGTGTGTGCGCGTGTGTATATGAGTGCGTGTGTGTGACTATGTGTGTGTGTGTGTGTTTTCTTCCTTGACTGCAACATCTTACAGATCTGCAGAGACAGAGCCCTGGGGCCACAGAGGACAGGCACTTACTCCTCTGTCCTCTCTTTCTCTCTCTCTCTCTCTCTCTCTCTCTCTCCCACCCTCTCTCTCTCTCTTTCCCCTCCCTTTTTCACCACCTGCATGTATCCACTTTTCTCATTCTCTCCTGTTTTCCCCCCTCATCCTCTGTTCTCTGATCGGAGCTAGCGTACGTAGCGTGCCGCTAGCCGGGCCCGAGCTCAGCCCGTCCAGTAGCGCCGCAGCTAGCAGTTCAGCGGCGAGCAGAAGTACATCGGGACAGCTAATGAAATGAAATCATAATCGCGCCGTTGGCAGACGCACACACACACACACACACACACACACACAGCGGCAGGAAGCCCCCCCCCCCCCGACCCGCAGTTTAATAAGCGTTTATACGGAACGGCTCAGCCCTGCCCTTAAAGCCCAGTTTAATTCCGGGGAATTCCGGCGTAAAATTCAAGCAGAACGGAGAGGAACGCCGCAGCTCTGAAGGGTTTCCGAAGAGCGGATCGCGGCTTGGAGGCTAACGCCAGGACGGACTGTTTGGCGAGGGGTGGGGGTGGGGGTGGGGGTGTTGATGGCGCTTGGGGGGGAGGTGCAGGGCCTGGGGGATGGGGGGGGGGCTGGGGGGGTGAGTGAGGTCCTTGGGTCTCCTCGTTCAAATGTTCACATCACCGGGGTGCACAGAGCCGTGAAAATCAGACCCACTGTTCACCCGGGGGTGTTTTAGTGCACAACACACACACACACACACACACAACAAACCAGGTGTACACTCACACACACACACAGACACACACACACACACACAACAAACCAGGTGTACACTCACACACACACACAGACAAACACACACACACAACAAACCAGGTGTACACTCACACACACACACACACACACACACACAACAAACCAGGTGTACACTCACATACACACACACACACTCACACACACACACACACAGTCACAAACCAGTGTACACTTTACTCTGATTCAGTCTGACAGACATTTTCACACCTTTAGGGAAAGGGCACAACAGCACAGCGATCGCCGTGACTCTAACTCCCCGCCGCGCAGCTTTAACTCTGGAGGGGTACGCGGGAGCCCCAGGGCGTTAGAGCCGAATTAAGGCTCAATGTTTAACGGTACAGCGAAAAGATCGTCTTCGCCGTAAACGCTTCGGCCGAATCCCGCTAGCTAGCGGCTAGCCGATCGTCCTCGCACGCGCTCGATCGCGCCACCACCGGTCCCCCGCCATCCTTTCCCAGCATGCTCTCTGTCTGTTCGGCTTGCCTGGCTCCCAACACCCCCCCTCCCCCCCCCATACAACCCCCGTGTAAATTCAGGTCCGTCTGTGAGCGTTTCCCACGGGACGATCCATTACAGGACACAGATAGGGGGTGGGGTGGGGGGCGGGGCCAGGGCAGCGTCTCCCAGGCGACGGGGGAAAAAAAACGGATCAGTGAGAATGTCAAGATTAGAGAATCCGCTAACACACGCTGTCAGCCAATTCCCCAATGACCCCCCCCCCCGCCCCCCCCGAACCCCCACCATCCCCCAAACTCAAACAAGCGCTCGCAAAAAATGGCCCATCGCTCTCTCTAATTCCACCTGTCTGCTTAGACAGACTCGTTATTACCGCCATCCTGACGGACGTGGAACAGGAACCCGTCTCCAGAGGCTCAAAGGTGCGGGATTCTGGGAAAAGGGGGGGAAACATTTGTGTAGTCTCCGCCAACTTGGGGGGAGGTGGGGGGGGGGTGGGGGGGGGTCCAGCGAGCAAGGGAGGTGGACGGGGAGAGGTGAAGGACAGGAGCGTCTGACAAGAAAAAAAAAAACTAAGGTTTACAATCGAAAGAGAGGTATCCGGAAAGAGAGGTATCCGATCTCAGGTTCTATGTGTAATGGATTCGATCTCTTGGAGCTGGAAAAAGGAAAATCCCTCTTCCAGTGAAAACATCCAGGGGGGGGAGTGGGGGGAGGGGGAGGGGGAGGGTGGGGCGGGGCAGGCTTTGAGAGACGACCTCGTACGTGAGCGAGGACGAGCGGGGCTATTGCTAGGTAACGCTGGGGGGGGGGGGGGGGGGGTCCCGCAGAACCGCATTAATGCAACAGTGCATCGCCCCCCCCCCCATGTAGCGAGGCCCGCTCCAGCCAACCTGTCAATAAACAACGTCTCTGTTCTCTAACCAACACCCCGGGGGGGGGGGGGGGGCGTCTGTTTTTCTCTCTGTCGCTTTTCCCCCTCCCCTCCTTTCATTTCTCGCTCTCTCTCCTCTATGTTCTTCCCAGGTGATACTTCGATTTCTCTCCGCATGGCCACCGCCTCAACCGTCGAATGGCTTCAGCTGACAGGGCGACGGGACCGCGCGTACGGTCCAGCGTGATTCAAAAGCGGTCACTGTAGCACAGTTATGCTCCATCACGACCAGCCAAAAAACCATCACAGGGAACGATGAAAAATGCTATTGATAGCAGTCACCAAAACGAACCGACCACAGTTTATATAGAAAGAAAAACATACAAGACGTGATCATACTGTCTGTACACATTATGGTTTATATAATATAGCTTCTCTCCGTCCTTATCAGGGAAACATGTGGTATTGTACAAATGCAGTTATTAGTACATGTACCGCACAAAAATAAAAAATAAAAAATCTGAATTTCAACAGCTGGGGACCAATGGCTAATGAAAAAATGGCAAGGATATTTAATACACCCACAAAGCATCTGTAACGAGCCAATTAAAACCCTAATCAGGAATTATTTTATTATCTCCCACAGACCCGCCACTGTGCACCAGCACACCAGCCCTCATTAACAATGCGGAAACAACCGCCGGTTTCTATGGCACCAGGAGCTCGGGAAGGCAAGGTAGAGCATGAAGATGTCAATTTTATTTAATAAAATATACCAAAATATTATTTCTAGCACTCCGGGGACTCATCGAGTGGCAGGTTTCCACGCAGCCCGGAAGAACACAAAGCTGACGGCTGGATGATTTTTGGGACAGATATATTTTGAAGACCATAATGGAAAATAATTGTCGCGAAACTACTGTCATGGATATCAACTGGTGAGAGCCAGATGTCTTTTAGAAAGAGCACACACTGAAATATGGAATTGGGAAAGTTCATAAAAACTGTAGTAATATTTGGAACAGCTGAACACCAGAACAATCCTCTTTTAGACAACCTGCAGTCACAATATATTTTCCTACTTTTGTCTCACTATTTGAATTATTTATTTTATGACAAAAAAAAATGAACTTGCAGGAAACGGCGTTCCTCTGCGGAAAATACAGCCGTGACTTCCTGGTTTGGACGTACACGCGTGACCAGCTGTTCCATAAACACGCGTGACCACCTTTCCGCTGCCTCACTTGAGCAGTTCTGCTCTGGCATCACCCATCAGCCTCGTCTGTGCTCCATTTTAGGGATTTTTTTCCCACCTTTCCTCCCAGTCTGGAACGCCCAATCACGTTCATCTTCTACACAGCTGTAGCCCGTCGGGTAAATTGACTAAGCACGCGTGCTCTCCTCCAAAACACGGGATGTGAAGCCGCGGAGTCTTTCCACACTGAGTCCCGTTAACCCAAACTTGCGCAGGCAGGAGTCAGAGGAAGACCATGCAAGTGCAGCTTGAGCTAGCAGACTGCGAGTGTCCTCCTGACCAGCAGGGGTCGGTGGTGAGCACTGAGAGTCTGTCATTCTGGGTGATGGAATCCATCTACTAATCCTGGGCTACTGAAAGAGGGAACCCGTCCACACATCGGAACAGAACCGTAAACAGATACCAGAACCTGGGGCCCGTCTCACACGAGCTGTCTCACACACACATGCGTAGACACACACACACACACACACACACACACACACACACGTGCGTAGACACACCCACACACACACACACACACATGTGCACACACACAGGCACACACACAGGCACAGATTATCCAAACACAGAAAAACACACTCTCACATCCAAACACAGTAAAAAGGGCCTTCAGACGAACAGCGTGTGGACTGATCCTGCTAGCGCAGTGTCTCTCAGGCCCCGGACGGGGTCGTAAAGTAATTGGCGGCTGACAGGTTTATTCCGGGTCCTTCCCCAGGGCCTGAATTTACGCGTACACACAGCACAGCTCCTAACGCTCCCATCTGCTTCCTTCAGTAAACTCCGCCATCTCAGCGAGAGCGCAGAGTTCATCGCAGGTCACGCTAACACAAGCTAACGCTCGCTAACACTCCGCATCTCCTGAGATCCAAGGCTGAGATATGTTAAATGAACAAGAACACAAAGTCAAAGAACCATAAAGAACAGAAAGAACCAAAAAGAACAGAAAGAATCATAAAGAACAGAAAGAACCAAAAAGAACAGAAAGTACGTCAATGCGCAAAGTCTGGTTATTTCTGGATGTCTATGCATGCTTATATCGGTGCCTATAGCCATTATATGAAATTCTTCCAAGTAAACAGGACTGATAGCAGTGGCTATGGTTCTGACTGCTGCAACAGAAGGGTGACAGCAGGAACCGGGTTGCCAGCCAAAACAAATCCTCCCCCCACCACCCACCTCCTACGCTACCCCACTGAAATCCCCCTTTCAGTGCCTACCTGATCATTATCCCCCGGCTCTGGACAGTAAGCTGGTAATTTTGGTGTTTATGCAGCCGAGTAGAAACTTTAGTTAGCAGGAAAACCGAGAACTGACAGCAAAAGCCAAAATAACTTTAAGTGGATAGCATAGATGCAATTCAAAACTAAACTTATCTTTTCAACAGGTAGCATTTGACAGGGTCTGACGATATATACACACACACACACACACATATGCACACATGCACACACGATAGCACAAGGTCAAACTACAGTATATTTACACGTGCATGTTCAGACTTCAGGACTGTTCCTCATAGACTGTTCCACATAGGCTAACAGTTCCAGAATGTAAGTATGCGCGTGTTTGTACACAGTCATACACACTCAACCTCTGAGGACTCAACAATTAATTTTTCTTCCCTGCAGGGAGACATGAGGCTCTGGTCTTAATTTCAAATAATCTTCTACTACGCTGAAACCTACACAACAAGGGACACTCAATACAAATATAACAAACAATGCATTTGAAAATATTTTCATATGTTTTTGTCATCCAAGACACTTGTACTATGTCAAAAAATGTAAATACTTCAACGTTTTTTTTTCCCTCCTTCTTTCTGCTAGGTCTCAGGAGGTTAAATGAATCAAATCCCTGGTTTGGAAAAAAACTTTGTTTATTTCAAAACATAAACAATTTGACATTGTTTAGCAGATACATCTCCCCCCCCCCCGTCCCGTAGGATAGAGACCTGGTCCGCAGGATAGGAGGAAGACCTCAAACCGACCGACGAGACAAATTTGCACAGCTGCGAAAGGAGCAGCAGAAAACCCTAAACGCTTGTTCCTGAACACGAGGGCCTCGTGTCCTCCATCTTAAACTTTCACAAAGATGGATCGGCCAGTTTACCGAAGGCTTTCAAAATATACAGCGCACCTCCTCAGAGAAAAGCGGTTTGTTATTTCTCCCGAGAACCGAATCGAATGAGGTGCCAACAGCACAGCCCTCGTAACGCATTATAACCCATGTCAAGAAGTGTAATAATGCGATTATAAGCTAACGTAACTGATCTTTGATTGTGTTAAGCATATATATGTAAGGCATAGACAGGTGTACTACGAGCTGATCATAATGTGCTGTACGTTGTCTTTGAGCAAAATGAAACTTTTTTAAATGTAATTTACGCAAGAACACCACAAAGCTTTTAAAAACTGCTTTTCATAATCCGTCCTGAATGCAAAACCATTCCAAAAAATATAACTTGGAAGTTAAGAGTTAAGTTCAACAACTTTGAGGAGTTAGGCCAAGACTACGGTTTGTACTAATATCCCCAGCCCTGAATGCGGAGAAGAAAGTAAATGTTTTTACTTGTGGGCGTGTACGCACGTACACACATAAAGCACTCAGGGGGCGTGTACACACGTACACACAAAGCACTCAGGGGGCGTGTACACACGTACACACAAAGCACTCAGGGGGCGTGTACGCACATACACACAAAGCACTCGGGGGCGTGTACGCACGTATACACAAAGAAGCTTTATCTAAATGGCGGCATCGCGGGGCAAATCCGGATTCTGGCTGTCCTCCTCGTGCTCCGCTCATCCATCCCTGTCTTCATATACTGACCGAGCGAAGACAGCCATCGCTCGCCGCACACATCGGACCTGAGAGCAGAACCCTGCGCCCGCCACATCTGGAAAAATCGCTCCTGACCACCGCCGTCCAGATGTTCTCCGCTAGTGGGCTGGAGAATGGGGGGGGTGGGAGGGGGGTGGGGGGGGGGAATGTGTGCGATGGGGGCGGGGGTGCAGTGTGGCACAGCGTGACAAGTGCAAGGGAAATATTTTGGGAGGATTCCTTCCCTCGTCTTTCCCGCTGAGCCGTTGATTTAGGAGTCGAATGACACCCCCCTCGCCCTTGTGCTTTTACAGCAGGCCGTCTTGGCATGCCCCCCCCCCCACCCCTCGCCCCCCCCCCCCCACCCACCCACCCTTCTGTTATTCCACGATCTGCCACCCCACATCTGAGGAAGGTTTCTGATTGAACTTGGTGCAGCAGGGATTCCTGCCGCTACGGTCATGCGGTACGTAGCGTCTGGTGAAACCGCACTTCGGCTGAATCACGCTCTGACCCTTCAGACGACCGTGGGAAGACCAGCCGCACTCAAAAAAAAAAAAAAAAAAATTCCAGGAACACAAAACGAACACTAATGTTGTAAGTGTAACTTTTAAAAAGAACTTGAGACTGATGATACTTCGATAAAAGAATCTAACATGACTGCATATCTCAAAGATCATAGTTGCCCAAAGTACTTTAATGACAGTAAATTAATATTGGAAGGTGACATCCAATGTTGTGCTTCTAGCCAACGGCAGTCCGCAATAATGAAACCCAGCCAACGCTAACAACAACGGGCAATAATGCAACTTGGCTAACAACAGCATGAATGAAGCTAGCACAACAGAATGTCCGAAGCAAGTATAATAAATACACCTGGCAATAGAGCATCATTCCTTTCAGCCAAGAAAAACATGTCCTTTGCTGCTTTCATTTATTATTCAATTTTGCTACACAAATTTTTGATTTCCGCCCTGTAATAAGAACCGTATTGAGTGAGGTGAAGGCTTCAAAGCTTGTCCCTCCCTCCGCGGCCAAAACTATCTTCAGGTTTTTTATAACATGATGATGCTCTGTGTGACCAGTGACATGAGAAAGACACCGTCTGCCATTCCACTTTTAAGAGCTTCTGTGGAAACATCCATTATGACTCTTGATGATGCTCTGGGTGACCATGAGTTGCATGAGAAAGACCTCAGTGCCTGCAGCTTCAGAAGAGCGTCTATAAAAAATGCCCATCTTAGCTCAGCACTGGGAAACTGACCTTCTGACCAAGACAGCTGGTTCTGCCTGGGCTCTCCACAGCGTTGCCAGATTTAGAATTTATCAAAATGGAACATGCACAGCTGGAAGCTTAACCACGAACAGGGTGGGGGGCTGTCGAGACCAATGGATATCGCTATCGGAAGCTTTCACGGACACGTATTCATTAGCCTAAAAACCGACAGTAAATTGCTTCAATCGATTACTCAGACGAGACACTGCATTGTCCAGGCGGACCTGTACAAATAATCTAAAAAAAAAAACGGAAATTCTGGTTGCAATCTGGCAACCCCCGAGCTCTCCATGTTTGTGACTGAGAAACGAACGCCGATCCTGCAGGAAGTGGACTGAGCCACGGCGATCACGACCGGCTCTTTCCCACGGCTTCTCCGTCGCAGGCTAGTCGCAAGAGTGGAAGCTATACGGCGCATGAGTGTTAATTACAGTGCCCTGTGTCTCTCCCGACTCGAGGGTGCCGTGGGGGCACGGGCTCCGTTAGCGGGCGCTAATTGGTGACAGCGCTTGGGGTCTGGGGGGGGTGGGGGGGGCGCAGATCTGCTGATTGCCAGATCTTGAAAAATCTGGAGGGCATTTGCTGTTTCTTGTCTGTGTGTGTGTGTGTGTGTGTCTAAGTGATAGTCATCTCCCCGGTCGTAAATAACGGCAGGAAGGCTTTTTAGTCCAGCGACGGCAACTGCGATTGTGACATCATAAAGAACTTGGTTCGGTAGCCATGGAGCTCGTTGGATGACCTCACAATCATTAACATTCAGGATGATCATCTGCCCTCAATGTGCTGGCTGTCAGCAGATGTCCAGAGATTCCAGAATACTGTGGCTTTATGAGCTCTCTCTGCACCTGGGCTGTGTGTGTGTGTGTGTGTGCGCATGTGTGTGTGTGTGTGTGTCCATGTGTGTGTCCGTGTGTGTGTGTGTGTGTGTGCGCGCATGTGTGTTGTGTAGTTTGGGGGTACTGTCTTGTCACTTGGCCAATTTTCCCCATGTACACAACCAGAAGCCAATGGGCTAGGAGCACACCTTTTTTAGGGGGGCATTTGTGACAAGAAATTGGGAGGGGGAAGAGTAAAGGTGTATAACGATGTTGTAACGAGGTTTCCTCCGGCAGCTGCATGGGCCTGAGGAAGAGGAAGATGCTCGGCATGCTTCAGTGGGGGGTCAGCACCGCCGAATCGGACACCAGAGGCTTCCCCTCTCCTTTGGCCTCCTCCCCGCCTTCGGCCGGAGAAGCAGAGGCTCTGTCGACCGATGGAAAGTTTTCCCGTAAAAAAAAGCAGCACTTCCCTGAAGAGCGGCTATCGATCGCGCGTGTTGGCAGAGGGAGCCCGTCCGCGGCCCGGCGATGCTAAATGGACTCATGTTAGCCAATCAGACGGATGTCTGGTCCGGTCCGGTCCGGTCCCCGCCACGCCGGTACGGTCTCAGGCCGGCATTACTCCCAGCCTGGGATCGGACTGAGCCGCCTATTTATCAACTCCTCCTGTTCGGAGTGGAAAAGCCGTCGATCAATACCCTAAAACTTGATGAATTGCAGCAATTAGCCCCGGCCGGCCGCTGTGCCGCTGCACTGGCCGTGTAGGGGCGGGACAGCAGAGGAGCGGACTATTTAAACAGCCGTGTAATTAATGGTAAGGCGCTCTAATCCATGTTGGGGAAAATCACTTTTCTACTGCTCAGGAGGCAGGAGTGTGTATCGGTGTACTGCCCCTCCCTGCAGCCATGTGTGTGTGTGTGTGTGTGTGTGTGTGTGTGGGTGTGCAGTATGTATACTGTTTGTAGCTGTATGTGTGTGTTTGCAGAATGTATACTGTATGTATCTGTGTGTGTGTGTGTGTGTGTGTGCAGTATGTATACTATATGTTTCTGTGCGTGTGTGTGTCTAGTATGTATACTGTATACATCTGTGTGGATGTGTGTGTGCGTTTGTGAGGGTGTGTGTTTACAAGTGTGAGAGCATGTGTTTGCGAGAGTGAAAGTGTGAGTGTGTGCATGTGTGAGTGTGTGTGTGTGTGAGAGAGAGATGTAACACAGTTCTGGGTTGTAAGGAAGTGCAGCAGAAGCTTCTCTTATGCACCACCCCCCCACCCACTCTGGGTATACCTGTAACCTAGCAACAGGGAAAAAAACCAGGCCCCCGCCTCGTCCCCACCCCCTTTTCGTTGACTGACAGCTGTAGCCTCAGCTGAGGGTCTCTCCCTCGTCGCCCTCTGGGCCAATCAGAGCGTCCCGTTACAAGAAGAGGTAGAGGTGCGAGGTCACCCCCCCCCCCCCCCTTCTCCATCCCTGGCAAAGGCGCTGAGAGAGATCACAGAATCAGCCCCCCCACTCCACCCCACCCCACCCCCCGCCCATCGACTTCATAAATCACTGCTTTGTTCTGCAAGCCAACGGTGGAAAAAAACCAACGGAAAATTCTCTGAAGGTGAGCTTTTCGAACGCAGCTGGTTAATTAACAAGGGAATGCTCGCAACTAATTAGAGCGCAGGAGAGCGAATTTATACATACGTGGAATCGGGAGACTGCAGTTATGAACATTATGACACAATTACAACAAGAACGACAACAATAAAACAATACCACAGCATGTTCCTGCACAGAGCAAACCTTACGCAGAGCATGAGGACCCAGTCATTCGCAACATTTACCTTTTACACCTGGGAGAGTGTTGGCCAAGCAGGCACCATTTGACCGCACTACAACGCAAGGCAACGAGGCAATACGCTTGAACAATGTTACCAATGATGGTGGACCTTCGCATTTGAAACACAGCACTATAACCTTTAGTCATTTTTTCCCTCAGTGTAGAGGTTTAGACAGGCGGTTCCTCCCAACACTGATCCTAGACCAGGGCTGCCCAGCCCCGTTCCTGGAGATCTATCTTCCGGTCGGTTATCATTTTCACACCCTAAGATCAAATTCTTCTAAGTAGAAGCTCAATTATATCTCTAGTTGTTGAATGAGGTGTAGCTTTGTTAAGGTTGGAGTGAAAACCTACAGGATGGTAGATCTCCTGTAACAGGATTGGGCAGCCCTGCTCGAGATCAACTGAGGTGTTTTTATACATAACATCTAATAATGAAGGTCAGAGTCTTATTGGTTGATCCTAGATCAGCACGGCTGACCGTCAGCGGCTTTGGAGGGAAGACTTTTGAGGACTTCTGAGCACCTCCTTGATCCTCTGGTGTTCTCCAAAGAGAAACATGTGTCAGTTCCATAATGTGCATGTTTTTCTTTCTTTTTTTAACGTGAATTGTACACACTGTGCTGTAGGAATTACACTTGGCACAGAAATACCTGTACACCATGAATTGCTAATCAGCATTCAGGTCCTGTTTTTGCTGCATCTAACCACCAAGGTAAGATGTGGAGTAAAATTAGAGAATGCTCATGCTAGCCGTTACAGGGTAATTTAAGTGGTTTTTAAGTCTTAAAGTCTTGTGCTTGTATAATGTGCGAAAAAGTAGATGCATGGGGCATCCAGGGATATCCTGTGCCAAGTGTTAAGTGTACAGGAAAGTGAGTAGACTTGATTTTTTTTTAAAGAAGAGCCAGCATATTGTGAAACTGACACTTTTCTGCTCGGACCAAAATTATCTGTGTCATACTTGGGCATAGCACTAGGTTGGTGGAGTCTGCCATATTTATTCTGAATATTAAATAAAAACCTGTTGCCTCTGTTTAGCATATTTCTTCAAGGAGCTTCTGATCTGCAGATGAGTCAGAATCCTCCAGGTTGAAAATCACCTTTTTTATCTCATTTCTCATCCTCAGGTTTCACAGGTACCTGTCAAAACAGCGTCAAACCAGCTGAAGAGAAAGGGAAGAAGAGAAGGGATGAAAAAAGAGACCTCGTATTCCTTTGAATCTTAAGTGGTTTATCCCTTGTTCTCTTTTTTTCATGGCTTTTGAAAGGAGGATCATAGGATGAAAATTAACAGAAGGAATCAGCTGGCTATCAGGCCAAAAAAAAAGCACACGCAGACTCACATACACACAAACACACCCCCAGGCACACAGAAACCCACACACACGCACCCATCCATGCACCCACAGGTGCACACATACACACACATACAAACACCCACACATGCACACACACACACACACACACACTCATAAACGCATGCACAAACACACACACACGTGCACACTTATACACACACATACAAACACACAAACAGTGAGGAAAAAGCCAAAGGTTTTTCATTTTATAATGCAAACTGAACAAAGAAGGTCTCGTTAAAGGACCTGATTAATGCAGGAAATCCAGCACACTACAGATAAAACCTCACCGTTATGGACTGACTGGCCAGGGGAACACGCTACAAAATCGGTAGCGCTGCAGAAAAAAAGCTCTATCAATATCAAACCCTTTCTTATGACTAATGCAAGCGTTCAGCCACAACAACAAAAAAATCAATACCAGACAAAGGGTCATGTCTACACACTATTGCTGAATACTACAATATGGCATTTTAAAAAATGAAAACAAACAAGCAAAATCTGCGAAAGATGGAAAAGACAAGTGGGTCCCGGACAAGGGGACGAATTATTCAGAAAAATAAAACCATTAACACACGAGAAGCGCCGCGCCGCTGGTTTAATTATTAAATTATTCACACAAAGTTCCACCGCTAAAAAATGAAAGCGACCTATTTAAAAATTATGGCGGCAGTAACGCAAGCCACCATTCAATCGATAAAGGATCCAAAGTATGGAACTTAGTTACATATGTGTACTTAGAAGTGTTCCGCACAGCCACGGTTCCAGATGAGTTCATTCTCATCCAATTTCGACAAGTTCTGGGCTTCTAATCCAGAGACTTGTTCTATTTTCGATGGGTGAGGTGTCTCCAGGATAACTCCACCATACTCAAAATTCAGCGGTCAAACCCAAAGCCTTCCTTTCCTTCGGAGACTAAACATACAAAACGTATATAGCCAAGGTTTAATTACAATTTCAGTCTTCAGCAAAAGAAGCCTTGAACTCTGGGTCCTGCAAGCCACAACCTGCAATATACCAGGAAACACAACAGTCTACATGATAGGTTTGCCTTTCAAGGCCAAGACAGGCTCAGCCCTTTGAAGAGCACTGTAGGTCTTCTGGAATGTTTTTGTTTTTTCTTCAGAATTCTAAGTCCGTATTCTAGAAATCCAGGAGGCACCAGTAGCGATTGTGACATCAGCATTAGAATGTTCATTCCAACAGAATATTTGTGATCTTTCTCCTTAAAGGGTTAATCTGCTATTCTGTCCACCCAAGCATTACCCCCGAGATACTGCTTACACCACTGCCATTCAGCAGTGTCCAGAGGCATTTACACAGCTTGCATTTTTACACAGTATCCATTTGTACAGCTGGATGCATAGTGAAGCAATTCAGGTCAAGAACCTTGGAATGGGGAGGGTCTCGTGGTGTAAGAAATGACCCCATGCTCATGACCCCCAGCTGCGATGTCGACAGTTCAAATCCGGTCGTGTGACCTTTGTCATATGTCTCTCCCTCTCTCTCCCCATTCTTCCCGTCTCTCTACACTGTCCTGTCCAATAAAGCAGAAAAAGACCTAAAAATACATTAAGCACCTGGCAATAGCAGTGCCCTACCTGCGAATCAAACCCACTACCTCGAGGTGACAAGCCTTTACCCATTACCCTACACAGCTGGCCATTGTTTTAAGGGTTAGAAAGAGTTTGCATCAATCGAGCAGGAAAGGTAAGACTGACCAGATGGAATTAAGTTTTTACCTGCCTAGGTAGCAGTTAGCCCTCTACACCTGAAAGGGTTTATTGTACTTTCACACCTGAGGCTGGGTTTACCTCATCACCTGTGAGACTAGCGGTGTTCCCCAGGTGCTCACACACTAAAAATATGACTTCACAGGATTTGACCTCAAACCTACATTTTCAATAAACCAAAAAAAAAAATCTATAAATAAACAGAAAAACACACACACTTTTACAACAACGTTGTGTGTTTGCGTAGTTTGGCAGCCACATCTTATCACAGCAAATTACAAAAACGCACACGCGATGGATTAGCCAAGGAGCAGAACCGATGCCAAGACATCAGTGTCGCAACCGTTAGCAGTCGTTAAGACTGGAACCCACAGCGTAAAGTGGGGCCCAAGGGGAAGATTGGGAGTGCAGTGCTTTAAGTAGCAGATGGGTTTGAGGATATTTTGTTTTATGTAGCCCAGGTAAGGTTAGTAAACCCATTTTTTAAAAAAACAAGTCCAATGTTAGTGGAGCCAAGATGTAAACAGGTGTGTTATCAGAGGGGTGGACAGGGACTCGGCTGACTTTAGTGAGGGGGGGGCGGGGGGTGGGGGGAGGGGGAGGCTCGGATTCGATGGACTAGTGAACTGTCCAGGGTGTAGTCCTGCCTCTCGCCCAGTGCGTGCTGGGATAGGCTCCAGCACCTCCTGTGACCCTGACGAGGAATAAGAGGGTATAGATGATGGATGAATGGGGGGGGCTCTGGGGGGAGGAGGGGGAGAGAGTGGAATACAGATGTGGTCAAGAAGGGGCAGAGGGACACTTTAGGGAAGGAACTAGAGGCGGCTTGAACCTAGAAACAGCACAAGAAGCCACTTGGGGCCCTACCACCACCAGGGGGCCCTCAAAAAATTCTCAAATATATATAATATTTACAATGCATCATTATTTAAACAGGTCCCTCTGTAGTTTTGCCTATTTGCAATGTGCACCCATGTTGTGTTCATTAAAAATGAACACAAGAGGAGGTGGGTTCAAGAGCGGTAGGGGGAGGGGGAAGGTAGGCGGGTTGGGGGGCCCTCAAATCAAATCAAATCCTGCTTAGGGCCCCTCAAAGGCCAGGACTGGCACCTGGAGGGCCGTACCTCTGGAGCTGGCGGCTAAACCGCCAACTGCTGGCGTCAACGTCACCTCCAGACGTACCGCTACGAACACGCTAGCACCACGTTGGCAAAAAAAAAACACCCCAGAGAATGCAAAGAGCGTAAGAGTGTAAACTCCATCTGGGGAAACTAAGCCAAGTCACGTGACTGGCGTTCCATCTCACCAGCACACGGCAACAGAAGTACCGACATATTTCGCCATTTAAACATTCCACATAGAACTGAGAAGAAGCAATTACATTAACACGTGTAATGTAATATAAACGCGCAGCCAAAAATGCTTTTTAAGACATAAAACCATTGTGTTCACTGTTTGGACAGCGGTGGAGAGGATTCTTGTTTATTCTAATGTTCGAACGGATTAAAAACAAGAACCTTTTTTTTCTCCACCAGCCAAGTGCGACCGCAAAAAAAACTGAACGCACAGCTGAAGTAACGAGCTGGAGAAGAGGGGGGGGGCGGGGGGGGGGGGGGGGGGGGCAAGAAGCCGAGGTCTCACACTCGTATGAACGCCAACAACGTGTTTACGATTATTTTTATTTAAAAAAGCAACGTTTCAACACCCCCACAGAAACGGTCTCCTCTAAAGTTCTCGCGCAGTGACGGACTGGGTTCACATTAAATCACATAATTGCGGGTAAACGGCTGAGAAAAACAGTCAGCGTTCATGAAGCTGACAGAGGCACAGCTCAGCAAGAAGTTTGCCCAATTATTTTTTCGCACGGGAGCAAAGAACACGCTAAACGTGTCATTTAAATAATACAGAGAGCTTTCAGCAGCCGTGGCAGTGTTTCCCCCATACTGCTGCTAAACAGACAAATAAAAATCTTTGCTTTGAATCTGCAGCTGTGACACCATATCCTTCAATCCAAAAAATAAATAAAAAAGCACCGCTCTGTAGGATTAAGGGAAATATTAAAGCCAACCGATGTATTCCACAAAGAGGCATATGGTTATGAACGCTGATCAATGTCCCCGGAATTTTATTAAGCCCTCCAACTGTGTTCTCCGAGCAGCCCCACACACACAGAACGGCCGTGATTGGCTGCAGTGAGAGCCCAGTGCTGCTGTAACAGCCCGTGGCTGGAGAGTTAAATAGAGAAATAAAACAGCATTAACG
>CM077286.1:6804992-6812492 GCA_039654925.1 Anguilla pacifica
GAGAGAGAGAGAGAGAGAGAAGCAGAGCGAGTGAGGAAGAGAGGACAGAGCGTGGTAGTGAATGCAGTGTACAGATTCCTACGGCCACGACAACCATCCTCTGTGTCAAAGCGCAGAGAGGAGAGAGAGATGGAGAGAGGAGAAGGAGGGAGAGACAAGAAAGAGGAGAGTGAGGAAGTAAACTGCTCCTCGGAGGGCCACACGAGCAGAAAGGATTGAGTCGGACGTGTCGATGTGAAGGTGCTGTCACCATTTCACCAACTGCAGCTCCGCACCAACTTGAGGGGGGGCGGGGGCCTGGTTGTGGGGGGGGGGGGGGATGACTGTGCTAAATATGATCAAATCGAAAGCATGAAAACATTTGAAGAAGACTTTTGCATTGTTTATTCACTTCCTTAAAAAAAGACTCCCACAACACCTCCTTCTCCTGAACTAGACCCTGATCCACACACAGAGAAGAGCTGCAGAGGAAGCTGGGGGTGCATGTTTTGGCTGGGCGGGGCGGGGCGGGGCGGGGCGGGTCAGACCCCCCCCCCCTTCCGACTCTCCCCCCAGCCCCATCCTCAAGCCACCTTAGTGTTTGCCATTGGGCCCCGTTTCATTATTAAGCCTGAATAATTCATAGATCTATCAATAATTTAGCTTTAATTAGCTCAGTTACAGAGTGCCTGTCTCTGGGCACCCCCCGCCCCCCCCACCCCCACACCGGGGAGAGGGGAGACCGTCTTCCCAGAATCCTCCTGTGCTCATATTTAACGGCCGTACGTTGGCTTTTATGAGCACCAGGTGCGCCCGTAAAATCGCCATGGAGACGGGGGTGACAGCCGGGGGGGGTTGAGAGAAGACAGAGGACGTCCCGCGATCAGACGCGACACGATAACGCAATGTCACATCATAAAACACCCTTAAAACACGGCTCCTATCCAAACAGCAGGACAGCCCGGGCACATGCTTCCATTTCACCCCTCGAAAGAGTTATCAGTGTAGATCGTCTGATATTTCATAAAATATTCCGCAAAACGTGTGGAATTGCATAAATGTGATGAACAATGAAATGTTGAGTCATTTCTCTAAAAAGGGTAAAAAATTAACAAGCATGGTTCAGCTCTACAGTGGGAAAGGGCTATAATGAGCCAGCCTGGTTCAGCTCTACAGTGGGAAAGGGCTATAATGAGCCAGCCTGGTTCAGCTCTACAGTGGGAAAGGGCTATAATGAGCCAGCCTGGTTCCAGCTCTACAGTGGGAAAGGGCTATAATGAGCCAGCCTGGTTCCAGCTCTACAGTGGGAAAGGGCTATAATGAGCCAGCCTGGTTCCAGCTCTACAGTGGGAAAGGGCTATAATGAGCCAGCCTGGTTCCAGCTCTACAGTGGGAAAGGGCTATAATGAGCCAGCCTGGTTCCAGCTCTACAGTGGGACAGGGCTATAATAAGCCAGCCTGGTTCCAGCTCTATAGTGGGAAAGGGCCATAATGAGCCAGCCTGGTTCCAGCTCTACAGTGGGAAAGGGCTACAATGAGCCAGCCTGGTTCCAGCTCTATAGTGGGAAGGGCTATAATGAGCCAGCCTGGTTCCAGCTCTACAGTGGGAAAGGGCTACAATGAGCCAGCCTGGTTCCAGCTCTACAGTGGGAAAGGGCTATAATGAGCCAGCCTGGTTCCAGCTCTACAGTGGAAAAGGGCTATAATGAGCCAGCCTGGTTCAGCTCTACAGTGGAAAAGGGCTATAATGAGCCAGCCTGGTTCAGCTCTACAGTGGAAAAGGGCTATAATGAGCCAGCCTGGTTCCAGCTCTACAGTGGGAAAGGGCTACAATGAGCCAGCCTGGTTCCAGCTCTACAGTGGGAAAGGGCTATAATGAGCCAGCCTGGTTCCAGCTCTCGGCACTACAGCGACACAGCTGAAGACCGCACTGGAAAAGGTTGAATATTTCCCCAGGGAACGGCCCAAGCCCTGCAGCTATAAATCGAGCTCAGACTAAAGAGATCAAGAGGAGAGAGAGAGGGAGGAGGGAGGAGAGAACAGGAAAAGAACGTGTTCCTCTTTAAGTTAGGGTGTTTGTGTGTGAATGTGTATGTGTGTGTGTGTGTACGTGTGAGTGTGTGTGTGTGTATTTGTGTGTGTTTACATGTATGTGTTTATGTGTTTGTGTGTGTGTGCATGTGTTTTTGTGTGTGCATGTACGTGTGTGTATGCGCATTTGTTTGTGTGTGTGCATACGTGTGTGTATGTGTGTGTGTGTTCGTGTGCGTGTGTTTGTGTGTGTGCATCCGTGTGTGTGTGTGCGTGTATGTGCGTGTATGTGTGTTTGTATGCGTGTGCATGAGTTGGTGTGCATGTGCATACACAGTGGACCTCTAAGCTCTGGGGTAGGCCACTGAACCACTGGACATCTTGTGTTGCATCCAAATGACCGATACCTTTCTCTTTTCCTCTCCCTCCTTCCCTCTCTCTCTGCTTTTGTATTCCTCCAGCTCTCTCCCTCTCTTTCTCATCGTCTCTCTCCCTCCCAGATTCAAATATAAATTCAGACACGATTGGATCCACATGCAGACCACAGGCCCAGAAAGCCACATGCTCCACACACCCTACACACACACACACACATTCCATACACACACCCCACGCACACACACACTCACACACCCCACACACACACACTCCACACATACACACTCACACACACACTGTCAGCAGCAGCTTGTCCTGCCACTTGAGCCTTGGCGTCCAGAGTCTCAAATAAAAAACGGACCACCCCCCCGCACGCCCCCTCCCCCCCCCAGAACAAAGCACCGTCCGCTGCAATGCGTCTGCCTCGGCTCCGCCCAACCGGAACCTTCCGGAAAAACCGCCGATCGACCCGCCGGGCGCTCTTAAAAGACGAGGGGCGCGCACCGGCGGCCCCGCGGCCCGAACACCGCCCCGTGGTGCACCCCGATTCGCCCGCCCGATCCCCGCTCCGACTCCCATCGATTCCGTCTGCGGACTCGCACCGGCGGACAGGAAACTCCGACCCTCCACAGGAACCGTTTTCACCGAATCAAAAGAAAAAAAGAAAAGAAAGAAAGAAAGAAAGAAAGAAAGAAAAAAGAAAAAACGCTTTCAAAAAAGAGCGGAATGATATCTTTATCGACGTCCGACGGCGCTGACGGCGAGACACAGCCTATTCATCACAGGCCCGCCTCCCCCTCACAGGAGCGCGAAGAAAGAGGCCGAGAACGTTCATTTAAACACAGAAAAAACCAAACCTGAACGGATGACACGTAATTCAGCGCACGGTGAATGAATTCGGTGCCACGTATCAAAGAAGTGCAGAAACCTTGGAGGAATCACGCAGCCGTAACAGAAATACACTTAATCACATACAATGCTAGGGTGGGGTTTCGGGTTAGGATTACATAGATAACCTCAAACATGCATTTTACAGTAAATTACAACAAGATGTACGCACACCGCAGGTCCACATGTGGAACACATGTACCTCATGACATCACATGTATAACATTACCATACATTTCCAAAAATTACAGCCAGATTTCCCCAGAAAGAGAGGCTGCATTTGCATTGGATTAGACTTTTTTTAAAATAGCGCCTTTTCCACAGTCAGATATTTAGCGTTAGCGGTTGGAGCACTAGCCGCCGCAGTCCCGCTTAAAGACGTCTTTGGCAGAGGGTGTCACGCTTTCGCAGGCAGAACACAGAGAAACAGGAAGAGGAGGCTGACTTCCTGTCTGTGCGGTACTGCGTGGACAGTCATCTGGAAAGATGGCGTCCAGAGTGTGACAGGAGCACTCCTCAGACTGATATTTCAGAAGTCTGCCCAGAAACATTATTTTGAGAGGGGGGATGGGAGGGCGGGGGGGGGGGGGGGCAACACGTTTCCTTTTTTCCATCATCTTTTCTTTTCTGCCTCCTGCATCAGAGACACCGGTGCAGGCTAACAGTCACTTCACAGAACTCCTCAGAGTTTAATGGTTGCTGAGGTAACTGGTGGGGTGTTTGGGAGGGGGGGGGGGAGAAGTTTTTTATGTGCTCTCCTCCTTCCGCCCCTCATAAGGCAGTGTGATGTCCACGGCACACACGAACGTGCGGGGAAGAGCAGGAAGTGAGGCGTCGTGGCTGTTCAGCATGCACGGTCACGCTCGAGGGGGGGGGGGGCGGGCGAGGGGGGAGGACAGAGCGGCAGGTCAACATCGATGCGCCACGGCCACTGAGATATTACCCTGCCCTCTGACCATCCGAATAGCTCCATCCCCTTTAACCCTTTAATGGAATGAGATAACACACGTGTGACCAGAACGTTCTGAACTGAACATTCTGAAGCTGATGATGTCACAATCACTGCTGGTGACTGAAAGCAACGGAGTTCTAGAACACTGGCTTAGAATCTAGAAAAAAAAAAACATTCCAAAAAAGCTACTCTTCAAAGGGTTAATGAGGCCTCATCCCGGCAGGGAAAAAAGGGATTACATCCCCCACCTCCCCCCCCCCCACCCCCACTTTCCTTTCCTTTCCACAGCAAATTATCCACTGACCACCAACCAAAGACATATACATTACATTTTGGGGGGGGGGGGGGGGGAAGAAAAGGAGAAAAACAGTGAGAGGACGAAGCTCAAGGGCTGAACAGAAAAGGAAAAAAGCAGAACTGAGGATCGGGGAGCTCGCGTCTGAGATATTTCAGCTGTTGAGCAGCTCAGTGGGCCTACAATGCACATCCTCACTAACGCCATCACCGAACCTAAAACTGCTCTGATTGGCTGTCTCATTAGGACTTGTTCTTCACTAAAGGCTGACGTGGAGACATAACAGCCGAAGCACGGTGTCGAGAGACAGCCTGTCCGAGCCCTGCAGGCACGGAGGAGGGAAGGAGCTAATGATGTGCACCAAACTGATCTCAGAACAGCCCCAGCGACACGTCCCAAACCAACACGCTACGGGACAGGCACACCCCAAACTGATCTCAGAACAGCCCCAGCGACACGTCCCAAAACAACACGCTACAGGACAGGTACACCCCAAACTGATCTCAGAACAGCCCCAGTGACACGTCCCAAACCAACACGCTACGGGACAGGCACACCCCAAACTGATCTCAGAACAGCTGCAGTGACACGTCCCAAAACAACACGCTACAGGACAGGCACACCCCAAACTGATCTCAGAACAGCTGCAGCGACATTTCCCAGAACAACACACGTGCAGGACACAGGACTGATCATTCAGGCCCCCCCACCGCCCGCCCGCCCCCACCCACCGCCCGCCCGCCCCCCACCCACCGCCCGCCCGCCCCCACAACAATGCTGGCAGAGTCTGTGGGCCTCTGAAGGAGCGTTTCCGAATTTACTTTGCCCCCTCTCCAGATCTTACTCAGCTCGTGGGGAGGCGCACCTCTTCCTGGCAGGCAGAGAGGGGCGTCGCCAGAGGATTTGGACCAAATAAAGTGACCTTCGGCTCTGTCATTTTCTGTACAGAGGCAGTTCAGCCCACAGACCTCCCCACCTGTAGGTGGCGCACTTCAGAAGCCCCGTGGGAACTGTGGTATTTAGGAAGCTGCTTAAATTGGGATTACCGAAAACCACAAAAAGTTACAAAGAGGGGAAAACGGCTGTTTTTATTCCATCACATGATGACATAAACATAGCTGTGCTGCTATTTCAGCTGATCTCTGACATGTTTTAAACGATTCTCAGACCAGGATGTGGGTAATGCCATAAAAAAACGACATAAATGAAGGAGGCATTAGGTTGTGTTGGCCGCCTCCACAGCGCTGTACCCATCTGCGGGTTTTGGCTGGACCCCATCGTCAGCGGGCTCCGGGTGTGTCATGTTACCCTGTCGCCACGGGGACCCGGCTCTCCCCCGGACACAGGACCGCCCCCCCGCCCCCTGTCACCATGGAAACCGGGGGAACAGAACGTGTTCCGTGTGTGCGCCGACTGCACCCGTACCTGCCAGTCAGCCCCCCCCCCCCCCGAAAGCCGCAAACAGAGCTCTCTGCAACAGGGGTCCTCAAACTCCAGTCCTGGGGGGGGGATTCTGCAGATTCTGCTGGTTTTTGTGATTTCCTTTCAATCAACAGCCAACTTAGGCCACGGAAACATGGTGTTTAGCCAGTTCATGACTTTAATCAAGCACAGGTGCAGGAACACGTCAACAACCAACAGACACAGCGAGCCTCCATGATTTGAGTTTCAGTGGCCAGCTCTACAATATCTCTCTAATCCCAGATATTAATAACTCATTCATAATCTAGCATTCATATTGTAAACAGTTGTATTTTGTAACCTCTGCCTTCGGCAAAACACACGTGCCTATGTTTATCATGCCAACAAAGCACTTTGAAACTGAAATAGAGATGGAAAGAGAGAGATAGCAAGATATGAAGAGATAGAAGGAGATAGAGAGGGAGACAGAGAGAGAGACAGAGACAGAAAGAGAGAGTAAGCCTGCCCTTCTCCTTTAGCAATACCCTTTTTAATAAAGCAGCGGTCAGTGATAGTTCTGTTGCCAGGAGATGCACTGAAAGGCTGAGTGATCTATTCCTCTAACTCTCACTCTCTCTCTCTCTTTCGTTCTCTCCCTCTCTCTTCCTCTATCTTTTTAATTACCTGGTGTCTCTTTCTGCTGGTGGCACAGAGAGACAGAGAAAGAAAAAGAGAGAAAGAGGGAAACAGAGACAGAGAGACAGAGAAAAAGATAGAGAGAAAGAGAGATGGATGGACTGATTTGAAACAAAACTGTATCTAGTATTGGGAATCTCAAAAAGAAAAATGACAAAGTAAACGTTATCAGGCCCTATGAAGCCAGTACAGTGTAGCAAACTACCAGACCACAGTCAGCGACAACAAAAACTGAGACCCATCTTGCCGGGTCACAGACTCAGCGAGCACCACCTGGCTACAGAGCCAGGCACAGAAAGCCATGGTGGCTGGAAGACAGAAGATTGTGCCAACACCGAAACCCTTTCCTGGTCGCATGTGCCAAATTTGCCCGAATGCGCAAAAAATTGGCCAAAAATGTCCTCAAATCAAAAGCCCACTTAATGCCGATAAGCTACCCTTCTCATTAGGGGAAAACAAAAGATTGCTGCAGATTAGTAGCACACTTTGCGAACTCTTGCCACACAATGAGTGACCCTATCATGCGCGCACACACACACACACACGCACGCACACACACAATCCTAACATCACTTACTGTCATTTTTGTTATAGTTTGTTTTTATCCATTTTCCAATACTGCAGAAGGAGTAGGCAATGTTTTTCCATACATTTACATTTATATCCCATAATCTACAATCCACATTGTACAGTTTTATTACTTAACCTCTGCTCTGGTAGTACAAGTGCCAGTATCTGTCATGTCAATAAAGCACTATAAAGTTGGAAATTTGAGAGGGAAACAGAAAGAGAGAGAATGAGATGACGAGAAGAGTGTTAGAGAGAAGGAGGGAAGAGAGAAGTAGAGAGAGAAAGAGGGGTAGATAGGCTGTGCTCAGGC
>CM077286.1:6814992-6817492 GCA_039654925.1 Anguilla pacifica
CACACTGTTCTCCCCTTCAGCCTAATCCATCATAAAAACACACACAGTGCCTCACACTGAGCCCTGCCCTTACAAACGCGTGCTTTCAAACACACCAGGGTGGCGGCGTCACACCAGACGCACCGCAAAGTGCTCATCGCACCGAATCGAGCCGCTCAGCACATTCCCCACCTTTTCTCAGAACTTTCTCTCCACCCACAAAAAAAACATCAAGACAAACATACAGGAGGCCCCCGCCCAGCTAGAAAGGTTCCCCCCGTGATGCCATTGTTTCTTCTTCTCCTTCTTCTTCCCTCTTTTTCCCACGGCGCGCAGGCAGAACTGCCGCCGTGGGCTATGCGTGGCAAATTGTGGTCACTCACTCACTCACTCACTCATGGACGTTTAATAGGACGCATGCGCAGGTGGTGCCAGCTAAAACGTGTCTGCGGAAGTGAGTTGCGCCGTGGGTCTGGACGGCTCCGTGCTTGTTCCTCTCCTCCCTCTCGCCCCCGCTCCCTCTCCCTCTGCCGCCCCGCCCCGCCCCGCCCCGCCCCGCCCCGCCTCCCTCCTCACGCTGTGGGTTCGGTGATTATTAATTCATAGTTAAATCTAAACTGTCTGGACAGTTGGATAAGCCCTTCGGCAGGAGTGATTTTCCGCATGGGAGAAACTCCTTGTGCCCACCTCCCCCCCGTCAACCCAATTCCAAACCCCCATTCTCCCCCCACCCCCCCCCCCCCCATCTTCCCCCCTTGGTATGGTAGGGCTTGCACTGTACAGAGATCATCCCTCCCTCCCTCCCTCCCTCTCTCCCTCTCCTGATCCGCCATCTTTTCCTTCGTGTTTCCGCGATGCAACATTCCGCCGGCAGGGATATCGCCGTCCTCTGAAGGCTGTTTCTGACGTGAGCGGGAGCGGCGTGAATTTGAGGAAAGCGTGCGTACGCAGCGCAGGCGGAGGCCAGAGCGGAGAAAACGCGCTCGCAGCGCTCTCCACAAACAGCGCGCTATCGTGATGACTGACAGCTGGCTTTCCCCGACGCTCACGTGCGTTTCCTCTTCCTGTCTCCAGCCGCCAGTTCCGCTCACGAAAAACTCGCTAACGAACTAAATCGTTAAAAATGTCGCTCGCTAACGAACTCAACATCCAGCGTCACCAGACAGTTTCTGCGGATCCACAAGGCAAAAATAAAAATCAATCAGTTAATTAATTAATTAATTAAAAACCATGGAAGGCCGAGGAGGGCTGAATAAAATCCGTAAAAGCAGAAACGGAAGGATGTGACGGAAGCGGGCCCAACCCCTGAGCCGGGCGTGTCATTGCTGGATGACCCGGTCTCCTCCTCACCGGGCAGAAGCAGAAATAAAAATAATCCTGTCACTCAGAGGGGGAAAAAAAAGCTGACCTGTATTCCACAGGAACACGGGAAAAACCGCTCTCCCCTCTCACTTCAGCTCAGTTCAATCCAATAAAGCTTTATTGGCATGACTGCATATGACAATACTTCCAAAAAGCATGAGCTCCAATATCCCTGGACCGGCAGCAGTGACCTCAGCCAGAGTTTAACCCGTCATTTTACACCACTTAGGCCCCCCTGATCGCTATACGAAATGGAAGGACTGTTCTGGGGCCCGGCCATTCCAGTTCAGCCGGAGTTCAGTGGTGCAGCGGTGGGGGAAAAAAACAAGGCTGTAAACTTAAAGCTTTCCACACAGGTTTGCCCTCAAGACAAAAAAAAAGTTACAGAAATAACAACAACAACAGCAATAACGAGGGACTTCGACAGCGAGATCAGAGCGAGAATAACAGCAGCAGCAACAACGCGAGCGTCGACAGCAACAAAAACAACAGCAATTACAAAAACAACAGCAATTACAAAAACAACAGCAATTACAAAAACAACAGCAATTACAACACAGGCAACAGAATCGACTGAAGTGATAACAAAAACTATTAACAAAGGAGTAATGAATAAATGAACAAAGTAAGCGGTTTAGTATTGTCAGTGGGACTGGGTTTGTAACGAAAAGGCTGTGGGTTCGATTCTCAGCTGGGCAGCTGCCCTCATACCCTTGAGCGATCGCTTCTGTGAAATCTCCGGCCGTATAAACGGATTGCGTGAAACAAAATGTCATCTGCAAAAGTGGCTCTCGATAAGAGGGCCTGCTAAACTGCAGATTTATTCATTTACAAAAACAACCAAAGCAACAGCATCAGTAACACAGACTGCAACAGCATCAATCAATCAATCAAACAATCAATCAATCAACTAACCAAATATCATTGAATAAATCGACCAATCAGTTAATCAATCGATCCTCTTTAAAAATAAAAGATGACAACAAAAACAGCAGTAGAAACAACAACAACAACAACATCTAAGCCTACTAAGCGACAACAACAATAGCTTGAACAATTGTTGTAAAAAAACAACAACACAAATGAGAAAAGCAGCAGCACACTGAATGAAGTGAGGCAGTGCACACAAAGGCTCCGGCTGTTCCCCCTAAAGTCAGGA